>JBBBDQ010000934.1:1085000-1512500 GCA_037127315.1 Ascarosepion bandense
TGGGAATTGCGAGAAAAGAAGCTGCTGGAGTAGAATTTGCATTTAGACCAAGAAGTGGTTTATCTTATTGGCTAGAAAAAAATCCCAGCATGCATCTGTATGATTTGTCTATTATAAATTTGTGGAAGGTTATGTTCTTGTAATCATTTCTTTTTAGATTGAGATATCAAGCACCTCCAACATAGGCGGTGCCCAAGGTAGATGTGGTACAAGGCCATTTAAGTGGGAACACCGAGCTCGTAAGCTCAGACAAAAATTCTTGTCTGATTTTATCCAGACGAGACTCTACTCTTCAGCAGAGCTTCGTCTGGGTTACTCTCCGTCCGAAGGCAGAGAATCAGACTAAATGAAAGAATTGAGATCAGCTTCTTTTTAGATTGGAACCAATAGTTTTTCCCAAGTGCTCACTCATTGAAGTTTTTTTTGTCAATCAACAAGACTTTTTTTTGGGGGGGGGGGACCTTGTGGTACAGTGGATATCGGAACGAGAAAACGGGGAGCCGAGTTCGAATTCCAGTTGAATCCATTGTATTCACTTACGCGCAAATACCCTTGGGAAAGGTATTAATCCGTCTCTTCCTTCCAGTTATGGGTTAAATAGCAGGATAGATTGGGTTCTATAGCCTTGGTCGGCAACCAGTCTACCGCAGAAAGCAATGGCAAACTACTGTGGGATAATCTTCTGCCCAGTCAGTCATGTCTCTTTCGAGACATGATCGCCCAAGCGTGTATCACGTATGGCACTTAACTGACTGACTGACCTACTTTTTGTAAAGATATCCAGCAAAGGGATAACAGAATGCTGAAAGATATTGGATTCATGGCAAGAATTACAAGTAAACATGTGCAATCCCATCCAAAATTTGTTTACTGTGTATAAGAAATTAATTAAAATCAACCTTCTTCACTTTTACACAAATTCACAAGGGTATGAAATCCAATTTCCCAAATTGAAAAAGGATTGACAATCTGCTTACCAGATTTCTCAAGTAGGTGTTAAAATGATTTTTGACCATAGGGAGTGACTTACAAGACTTGAGGACTTTTGAAAAAACATCTAGATTACAATATAAGGACTTGTCAGGCAGTGTCAGAGATGGGAAAAAACAAAAATGTAACTTCAATTTCAGAAAACTGGGACATTGTTCTCTTTCTGCTTATCTCTTTCAACAATTACTACTATGAACATTTTGTACCTTAACTTCTTAATAATGTTTCTAATTGCAAATTAACTTCTATAACTCATGTTATTCTTTCCTTTTAATAAATTTCTATTTTAACATGAAAAAAGTGTATTTTATTCTTACACTATTCCACATAATTCCACTCATTCTAACCTGCCTACAACCAATCTTCTGATGAAAATTCGGCATAAAACTTGTAAGCTGTGGGGAGTTTGGTTATGTCTGACACAAGGCTGAATCAAAGAAACATTAACCAGCTCCCTACAGTACAACTGTGCTTGTAAATTTGATGCAATATCATTCTTACCTAAATACTCAGATAGTTACAGGAAATCTGTTCTGAATCGCAAAATAAAATATAATAAAACTAAGACTGAATAAGTAAATTTTCCTCAAATAAAGTTTCCAAAAAAGTATACAGTGTAACCCGGATATAAGAGAGTTGCTGGGACCGGATAAGAGTTCTTTTATATCCGAGTTTGGTCTATTTTGTTTAGGTAAGTATGGGAACACTTCATATAACGCTTTTTACGTACAGAACACTAGTTTATTTAACAGTTATAGACATAAAAAACACAGACAAAAATACATTTTCAATCAGTTTTCACAAATAATTCAGTCAAAAATTACTTTTTCTTAAAAAAGCCAGTCATTTTTGATTGTACAGAAATCTCTTTGTTAACATCATGAACACTTTCATACAGTCCGTAAATCATTTTCAATGCGCCATCAGGATTACTGCTTTTTGCTTCAAAGTAGGCTGTCAGAGTTTCAAGCGCATACAATGCAGCCAGAGAATTTGGAATTGGTTTGTCACTTTCAGAAACTTCAGAACTTACGCTTTCAGCATCATCATCTTTGTCAAAATCTTGATCATCCGATTTTATACCACGTGTGATGTCCGTGTCAGTCAGTTCTCCGTAACATTGTGTACTGTCATCAAAGCTGATAAATTCGTCAAAATCTGTTTGCTCCATGCCCGATGGTGGAGAAACTTGATCATTTTCGTCGAGTATTTCTTCCACTTCAGCCTGTGATTCAATGACAAAGCCGGCCTTTTTAAAACAATTTTTAAATGTTGACGGCTTGAGCATGAAAAGTGCTCATTTCATCATGTGCATGGCCTTCAAAACAGTGATCTGCTTGGCCACTTCGGACAGCGGGACTGGTGGTGTAGCATTGATCGCTGCGATTTGCATTTGAACAAGTTCCCGACTATAATATGCTTTGAATGAACGAATGATGCCTTGATCCAAAGGTTGAATGTGACTGGTGGTGTTTGGTGGCGACAGACTTGTACCCGGCAGTAATTTATGACAAGTTGCATTGTCCAAAAACAGAATAATCTTTCAATTTTGAGTAATCATTTTTCGATCAAGCATTTCATAACGTCAGTAAACAGCTGACTAGTCATACAGGCTTTACGATTAGCGAAGTAAGAAAACGGCAGAGTTTTAACATTTTTAAAGCAGCATGGTTTTGCCGACTTACCAACAACTACAGCTTGCTTTTCACTGCCATCCATGTTTGTGAACTGAAGCATCGTGAGTCTGTCTTTGGGAATTTTTGTCCTATTTGACTTCGTCGCTGGCAAATTGCAAAGATCCAGACGACATGGCTTTGTAGAAACATCCCGTTTCATCACAGTTCCAAACATCTTTTGGATCATATCCACAAAAAAGTTGTGACAAAACATTTGTCACCCATTCGTTGGCAGAACCGTGATCTGCTGACATTGATTCGTCATGAAATTTTTGTGTACTTTTGGGCCACAGCAGCCAGTTTGAGTTTCTTCACTTTGACATCATCGATGAGCTTCAACTGTTCAGAAATGCTCAGTTTTTCGTTGAGACACCGATGCCGACATCACTAATCGCAATGATCGCAAACAAACGGTTTTCAGTGGCAAAATTAACAAACAAACTTCTGACTCAACAGAACAGTGGGTAAAGTGAAAGTGCTGTCCAGATAAATGCAATGACAAGCAAAGTCGACAAAAAGCGGCGGCACTACCCTTAGACACACAAAGCAAAATCATAAGGTAGAGGGCGTCTCCTACAGACAGACTGGACACACCTTGTCTCTAAACTGGTCAAGATTAAGTCATTGAACTTCACTCTTTCTCTAACTGACCTCTGTTTGACTGATTTATGACATCACACTGTCACTCAAAACGAACTCTATATCAGGACCAGAGAACACCTCTCTTATATTCGAGTTTCTCTTATATCAGGGTCTACTTTATATACATTAACACAGGCTCTAATTTGGAACCAGATAAAATCTCTCTTATATCCGGGTTATACTGTATTTTACTTTTAAAATATTTTTGTCAGACCTGAAGCCGACTACCACCTCAATTTTGTTGTTTTTCTTTTTTACTTTACTTTTTGCAGCACAGTCCTATCGATTGTTACTTAAACTTTCCGATTATCAAAAAAAATTTTGAAAAATTACAATATTTAAACAAATTTGGGCGGAGGTGGGGTCAATTTCTCATACAACGTTAAAGTAAATTGATCCTCCATTTTCAATCCACTCACATTGGGGGGGGGGGGTCGCTTTGTTTATGTTAATTTCGTTGTTTTCGTTGTTATACTTTTTTTTTTTTTTACTTTTTTCAGCGCAGTTCTATCGATTTTTACTTAAACTTTCCGATTATCAAAAATTTTTTGAAAAATTTAAATATTTAAACAAATTTGTAAGGGGGGCAGTTTCTCATACAATGTTAAAAAGTAAATCGATCCTCCATTTTCAATCCACTATATAATGTTGTATGAGAAACTGGTCAACCCACCTAAAATTGTTTAATTATTGAAATTTTTTTGTTATTCGTAAAGTTTAAGGTGTAAAAGATAATATTGCACTGAAAAAAGTCCAAAGAATTTGATAATGAACAAATTTACAGGTGGCGGTAATGTTGTACTGACGACTGGTTTCAAAATGGAGGCTCGATTTAACATTGTATGAGAAACTGATCCCCACACCCAGAAAATGTTTAAATATTGAAATTTTTCAATTATTTTTTTCAATCATAAAGCTAAGGGGGTAATCGATACGACTGCACTGAAAAAAAGTAAAAAAAAAAAAAAAAAAAATGAAAAACAACGAAATTAAACGTGGTGGTAATCTGCTTCAGGTCCGCCATATTTTTAAATAAAAGATAATTACGGTGTGTTGACAGATTTGTCAATATAGATGATTTTACCAATTTAAAAAAAATGATTACAATCAATTTAAATTTATTTTGAAATAAAGCAAGGTATTTTTTTTTTTTTTACTTATTGGAAATATTAAATTTAATCAATTATCTTGGAATTAAAAATAAAATAAAAGCTTCAAGAAAGATTTTTCATTATAATATATTTTCAACCTGAGGTATCAATTTTTGGGTGAGGGAGGTAAATATTTTCAACTCATGTTTTCATTATTAATGAACAATCAAATTTTTAAACTAAACAAAAATCAATTTCAAGAGTAGAATGCTGAAAGTTGTCGCTTTGACCAATGATCCCTTACCAAATAAAATAAAATTTTAAAAAATTAAATCTAATCTGTGATCAGATTTGTACCAGGCTGATGGCATTTTAACCACCGACCCTCACCTGTAAAAATCAATTCTGCACTGATTGGAGGTCATAATCCAAAAATAAAAGATTATCTTGAGATAATTTAAAATATTTGCAAAAAGCAGTTATTTAACGTACAAAAAAATACACTTAAGTCATTTTTTTTTAATGGAGAACAAATTGTGAAATGTAAAGTCACTTTTAAAGTGATGATTTAAAATTTGATTTTTAAACCTTCTAAAAAAAAAACGAAAGATAAATTAAATAATTCCTCAAATTCTTTCATTATCGATTATGTCTGGTTATTTTTTTGTTTTATCTCCACATTTTTGACGATCTGGTGTCAACCTGACAGGACACTCGGTTCGGATCATTTTTAACAAAATATTGAACAGAAATCAAATCTAATTAAAAAAAAAAACATCAAACATTTTTAAAAAATTAAAAAATAAGTATTTATTTAATTTGTGAAAGCTTATTTTGTTTTTGTATTTATTTTTTGAAAACGGTTTTTATTTGTTTTGTTTTTTTTAACGTAACGATAAAAAAAATAAAAAATTCTAAGTCTTACTAAGTTCAATCAATCATCAATCAATATCAATGTTAATTGGAAATTGCTTTTATAAATTATTAATTAAACATTTCACCACGGTATAATTTTATTTTTAACTTATTAATTTTTTATTTATATATATTTTGTATCATTAATCAACATCATCAATTCAATTAATTTGATCTCCTCCGGTCATGGTGATTGCTCTGAGTCAGATGTCTGAGCAAAATGTAGTGATGATGAGACTATGTTGATGAATGTATTGTTTTGAGGGTCTTAATTGGAGAAAAGAAAAAATTAATTACGGTTTAGAGAACTTTAGTTTACTTTAAGAATAGATTTTTATTTTATTTTTTTTAGTTTTATGAGCCTGTGATAATGAATCTCACAGACCTGTCACCGAGAAAAAGGGTACTGCATTTATTCTGATTGTTTGAAAAATAAATTAATTAAATTAAAAAAATAATTGAAAAAGAAGATCAAATTTCGCATTCCAAACTCCAAACTATTTTTTCAGGTCATTTGTTTTTTTAAATTTTAAGCTTCGCACATCATCAAACCTTTAAAAAAAATTCTGGATATTTTTTTTAATTTTATTTTTCTTGAAACAAAAATAATTGTTTAACTTAAATTTAGACTTTTTAAGCAAGTAAAAAGTTTTTTCAATGCAAAACCATAAAAACAATTTTTTTTTTTTAAATGAACGGTAATAATGAAAATGAAAGCAGATATTTTTTTGTTTTTTCTTCTATCCTTGTATACAGCAAAAATATGAAAAATTAAACGACCAAAAAAAATTTAAAATTAAATTTATATTCTTCTAAAAATTAAAATAATTATTTTTTCGTTTTTATCATAAAATCAATCTTTTTAATATTTAAATTTTAATTTAACAATTAAATTTACAGATGTCAAAAAATAGAAGTGAAAGTTTGAAGTGCTGGAAAATATTTCTTAAAAGTACATTTCAGTCATATTTTCCGCTTTTGAAAATAAAATTTAAAAATTAATTCGTCTCTTAAAAGATTTTTTTTTTTTACTTAGCAAAGAAAACCGATTTTGAAAGAATTAGTGTCGCTCTTAAGTAGAATTCAAAGTGCAAAGTACAACTATATATGATAAGAAAAACAAAAAAAATGGCTTTACAGTACTTTTCTGACCCACCAACATCTATGTGGGTCTTCTAACGTTATTTCTGTTTGTCTTCTATAAACAGTAACTAAGTGTCCTTTTTTTTTTAGTGTTTGTTGTTTTCACTATGGAAAACTAACAAAACAATTGGGTTTTAAAACGGTTTGGCGCTTGCTAACATTGTCAGTGCCCGCCAAACATTTACATGGGAATATAGATTAATTAAATACATTGAGAAAATACAAATTTAATTTATTTAATTTAATCAATTTAAGTAAGAAAAACGTACATTTTTAGAGAAGTCCAGAAAACGATTGTATTTATTGCTAATAAAAAATATTTGTAAAGATAAAGTTAGATCGGAAAAAATTATATTAAAATCGAACTTATTTTTTAAATTGAAAAAAAAAATCAATTATCTCTAAAATAAAATATTTTTTAAATGACTTTAAAGTAAAAGAAAAAGTGAAAGCAGTTAAAAAAGAATTAGAAAATAAAATACTTTAACATTAACAATGATATGAAAGTTTTTAACCTTAAATATTGAATTCTTTAATTAAATTATACACAACTGAATAAGAGTCAAGAATTTTAAAAAATCAGGGAGAAAAAAAGTGATCGGCTTTTTAGTCAGTAACTTTTTCAAAAATTTACTAATTTGTTTTGTAAATCTTCACTTTTTTACCCCATTTAAATAATTAATTTAAGGTAAATATTTTGGCGTTAATTTTACTTGTCTTATTTAAACCAAATGTAAACAAAATATATTTTTTTTAAAATCAGTGTAAGTAAAAACTAAAAAGAAAAAATTCATAGACGAGAATTGGGATACAAAAAAAAAAAATTTATTTACCTGCAATTTATGAAAATAAACCCCGGTTACTGGTATAGAAACGTGTTTAACTACACGCGGTTTTAAGGACCAGTATTTCAACAAAGAAACCAAACGATCTCCTTTAGATCTATTTTTCTTTTTTAATTTTTTAATAAAAATTAAGTTACTCTATTTATTTTTATTTAAACATTAAAAAAAAATTTTTACAACTCCATTTTATTTTTAAATTAGGATATCTCCCTTCTTTCTGCAGGTTTAAAAAAAAAAAAAGAATTAAACTATTTTTGAAGATATCAAATTTTAATTAATTTCCATATGACATTTTTGTTATAAATGTCATATGGAAATGAGTATTTGTTTGTTCACTTGTTTTAAATACCGACTGCAACTTTTGGGGTAACCAGTAACTTTTTTCCTGCTGACAACTCTAAACTTTAGAGTTGTCAGCACAAAAATAAATATTACTTTAGAGTCTAAAATAATATTTATTTTTGTATAAATACAAAAAAAAAAAAAATGCGTGGCACAAGGCCAAATGTGGGAATGGGGGTTGCTGGTCTTCATCTGTCTTATCTTAAAAACTTAGCTAGCCACAATCACTGACCCAAACAAGCTATACAATTTGAAACAATTTTCCTAGCACCAAAACCCCACATATTCTTACTACAAAAACCATAATACCTCAACAAAGACTCCATGAGGTCCCAACTAGTTTAATTTAAATGATTTTTAAATATAATAATATTTATTATTGTTCAATTTGTCTCGCTTTTAACAATTTAATTAGCAAATCCTATTTTGTTTAAATAAATAAAATATATAATCTCATAAAAAAATTAACAAATCTAAATTCATTTCAGAACTGTAGACAATGTGATTCTTAGCTAAAAAAAAATTTTATTAAAAAATAAAGTCTTTATTAAAAATAAGATTTATGAAAATTTATTAAAAACTGTAATTGTTTCAATTAATATTTCTTTTTAGTAAATTGTTTTTGTCTTTTAAAAATTGCACGAAATCACTTTGTAAAACTAGAGAGACTTTATTAAAGAACGATTTCATCAATTTCATGTTTGTCACTCAAATTTACAAATTATTATTTGAAGTAAATAGTTACAAACATGAAAAAATCTATATATTGATGAAAAATTAATTTATGTTTCTACTTACTTACATTGGGTGCCTAATGAGAACTTTTTAAAAAAATAGAGCTGATCAGTTGAATCAAGTTAAATATTTTATTTCTGAGATTGAAAGTAGAATTTTTTAATTTAGATATACATTTCTTAGTAGTTTGTTAAAAAGTGTGCAATAAAAGCAGAGAGTAAATTGAAAGTGAAACAAATATTGTTTCAAACAAGTTCAATTTAAAAGTTTGTAAGTATTTATTTAGTATTTGTACAGAAATCGTCTACTTTTTTTCCCCACAGTAAATTTTTATTCATTTATTTTATCTATATTTCTGAGATGAGTTATTGGAATTATTCACACTATTTTATTTTTACATTGTTGGGACTGTTGTTCTAATCTTTGTTGCAATATTCACGTTTCGGCCGTTGTACGCTCCGGCCTTCTTCAGGTGACTGAAATTAAATTAAATTTAAAACTGAACCCCTTTTACTTCGTTCACTAAATTGTTCTTCTCTAGTTCATTCTTTTTTTTTTTTGTCTATTATTAAGTATTTTTTTAAGCTATAATTCCTGATGAGCGGATTAATTTCTGCGAGATATGTTTGTTTGTTGTTTTTTTTTTTTAACTTTTCATTTTTTTTTGTCTTCTAATCTATTTTAAATGGAAAAAAAAATTATTACCACAAGCTAAATTTTAGCTGGTAAAAAAAAGTTATGACCGGATTTTTCCCCGTCGGTAACTTTTTCTTTCCTACCAAAGCGGACCGTATCTTCTTAGCTTCTATGAAACTTCTTGACATTTTCCGGAAGGTTTTCCTATTAACTTTTATATTGTAATTTTAACGTTGTTAATGTTAACTTGTTAATAATTGGGAGAGGGGGGAAGAAAAAGTACCTTGCAATACGAAATTACAATCAACTTGCAAAGTAAACATTTTTTAAACTTCTTTAAATCATTTAAGGAATTTAAAAAATGTTTTAAAAATTCTGAGAAAAATTTAAGTTAACAATAAAATATTTCTCAGAATTTTTAAAACATTTTTTCACTAGGAAAATGAATATTAAAACTAAAAAAAAGTAATGTCCTTTTACTTTCCAATGCTATGTAAATTTTCTCTGATAACCCTTTATTTTTAATTTTGTCCGACATTTCCTCTTCTATTCTGGGACAATTGAAAAGACATTACTTTTTAGAAAAATGAACATTAAGTCATGATGCCTTTTGCAGCTTCTTTTTGTTCGATCAGACAAAAAAAAGAAAATATTCGTTATTGGGGTCAAACATTTCTTATTATTTAAAAAAAAATTAATTTGGTCTTTTCTTTTAGTAAATTTCTCACCCCGATCCAAATAAATTGTTGTAGGAAAGCAGATTCCCTTGCAAATTTTTGTCCTCTTTAATTTTTATTCAAAGGTAAAAACATTATTTTTTTTTAAAAATAATTTATTGATATTTAAACAATGTCAAGAAATTAAATAATTAATTTTTCATTTTAACTAATATTTTTTTTTTTCAAGTGGAACTTTAAAACTTTTTTTTAATAAAAGTAAATTTTTTAAATTTTTTTGAAAATCTTCAATTAATTTTTATTTATTTTTCTTTAAAGTATTTTTTTTTAACAAAAAATAACTTTTGCGCAATATTATTTTTATTTGGTTGATTATAATAAGAAAGTAAAAAAATTCGTTGATTAATTATTTTCTCTGTTTATTGATGAATCTTAAAGAAACTTACTGCTTCAAGGCTATTTTTAGTATTTAATTTTAGCTTCGACTTGATAAAGTAGAATCCTTAAAATTTGGTAAGGTAAATTCCAATAGAATTCTCCAAAGAGAACTCTTAAAATTTTTTACTAAATTTAACACTTAAACTTAAATAGACAGAGTATTTAATCAGTAAACAAAAATCTAAAAGTTAGATATTTTTACAACAAATCCATTGGTAATTTCGTGGCTCTAGCCGCCACGAAATATATTTATTACTAATGGATTTGTAAAAATATCTAAATTTTGTTTCCTATATATATATATATATATATATATATATATATATATATTTGAATAAATGATTTTTAAAAAGTGAAAAGAATAAAAAAATTAATGACCTGTGACCTCTTCTAAAACCTTGGGTCATTCTACGAAAAGCTATTAACACACTTTTACACACTAAAATATTGAAACAATAATATTCATAAGTTTCTATCGATAGATTTGGTGTTCATGATTAAATTTGATGCCTAAAAATAATAAAATTCGAATGTTTTAGAAATTTACATGCCTTCAAAACGAAATTTATACTTAAAAATCGTTCCTCATATAAGCATTCATTATATAGATTTTTGTTAGGGCCTATACTTTCTATGGGGCTGTGGTGGCCGAGTGGTTAAGGCGTTGGACTTGAAATCCAATGGGCATTGCCCGCGCAGGTTCGAATCCTGCCCGCAGCGTTGTTCTTTTTTGTGTATTTTCACCAACAATAATATTGATAGCAAAATAATTATTTCATCTAAATATATTCTTTATTTTTAAAATATTTTTTTTATTTAAACCAAGATCTAAATGTGGAGAGGGATGTACAAAAATTTTCGTTGCAGTTGTTGATTCAACGTTAGATAAAAAAAAGACATTTTCAATTTTGATAAATTTAATTGATAAAAAAAGTCACAAAAAAGTGAAAAATAGAGTTAAAATAAAAAAGTAAAAGAATGATTAAAAAATTACTAAAGAAAACTAAATTTTTTTTTGTTAATTTTTAACTTAAATCTGTTTTTTTGTGCGATAATTTTAGAAAAAAATTGAGTTTTATAGTGAGATTGTGTGAAACCATGGGGGTTCCATAAATTTAAAATTAAAAATATTTGAAATTGAATCGATGATAAAAAAAGTAAAAAAAAAATGTCCAAAAAATCCCAAAACTGAAAAAACAAAAATAAACCCCCCATAAACAGAAACAAATTTAACCTTTAATCTAAAAATTTTAAAGTAAAATTAAAACCTTTCTTCACTCTTTCTTTTTTTTTTTTAGTTTTTAATTTGTTTGTTCTTTTACAAATTGAACCCTGATTTTGTGTCCGTCTGTATGACGGCAGGTGCTTGAATTTTTTAACGCTAAAAAAAAACTGGATCCTAACTTCCCTAACCCTAAAATCCTTATTCAGTAATTTTGTTTCTGTGTTATAAAAAATTAAATATTTTTTAAAAAGCAAAAAAAGTCTTACAGTTTTTCCGAGTTAATTTTTCTTCGCTATGTCATCTGTGACAACAGGACATGTTTTAATTTTGTAAATAAATCCATTGGCGGGGTGGGGGGCATTGTCTGACCAAAATTTAAACTTTAAAATAAATTTTAAAGTGTACGCGTGTACAAGTCAAGTATTGTGGTCCGTGCTGTAATTATATGAATATTTATTTGCAACATCACGAAAACTTGCGATGAATTCAGTCGCTCGAAGGAAGGAAGGAAGGAAGAAACAAAAATTGAAGTCGATGAAATAAAAAAAAATTCATAAAAAAATTATAACAATTGCTTTTTTATTAAAGTTTTAGTTTTAAAGAATGCGAACGCCGTAAAAATGCAAATTTTTGAATTCAGGACACTAGTGAAACGTCTTTAAAAAAATAAAAAATAAAAATAAAAGCAAAGTTCAAAATTACCTGATTGAGATTGTAATTTTATTTTTCATCTAATTTCATGACATCACATTTTTAAGACGGACCACAGTACTTGACTTGTA
Organism: Ascarosepion bandense; assembly: GCA_037127315.1. NCBI lineage: Eukaryota > Metazoa > Mollusca > Cephalopoda > Sepiida > Sepiidae > Ascarosepion > Ascarosepion bandense. Next base: position 1,097,138 of record JBBBDQ010000934.1, read on the forward strand.
CTTATGAAGAAAAGAAAACGAATTTCTTTTGATTTTTTTTTTTTTTCATTTAATAAATTCTTTTTACGCACCTGCCGTCAAACGAGAGAAAGTTAGTAGATTGATCACAAGTCATTACAAGTTCTTGTGGCCTTAGGTCGAACTGGACTAAGATTATAAGAGTGCTTGATGAAGGGCGCTGGTTTACAAATGATTAGATTCGATCCTGATATTCACTGTGCCTCACGTTGACTTTTGAGTTGACCTATTTAATTAGGTAAGTCGATCTTTTAAAATAGTAATTACCTCCCTTGTTTTACCATCGACTGCTATTGGAAACTATAAAAAAAAAACGTTATAAACCCTTCAAATTTTCTTATTTTTTTATTTTCTGGCATGCTGTAATTAAAATCTTGGCACCTCAAAGAAGGGATTTGTTGTATAGTCCTTCGTAAAAGGTTTCAAATTACGTCACCTTTATATATACTAATTATATACTAAATACTAAGAGCCACTCGAGGTAGTTGGTAACAGATTAGAGAGCGTAAGAAAAGGAAATAATACAGGAGAGATAATGAACCAAGACTTAAAGAGGTCAGGATTGTAGGATTTTTTTATTTTTTATTTTTTTATTTGTTTTAGAAATATTGCCCTAATACAATGGCCAAGAGCCACTCAATATAGATGGTTAATGTGTGCATTTATATAAGAATTTTTTTTACTCATTCCACCCCACGCAAAGCAGAACTGCCACTGGTGACCAGGAGGTTACTGAAAAGGTGAGATGAGAAAGAGGAAGAAGTTACAGGGGAGTCAGAGAATGAGTAAGAACAGGATGAGAATACAGGTGTGAAGAGAGCTCCATGAGAGTTGAGTGTAAAGGAAGAAGAACATGATACAAGGGTTGTCATGGAAAGGGTGTGAGTCAAGAAAATAAGAGATGGTAATTGACTTTGCATTTACATTCTAGGAGATTGTAGTTTTCAGGAAAGCAAGTATACGGAAGGGAATTCCACAGGTGAGAAGTTTGAGCAAAGCAGCTAATGAAGTAGAAATTGCGATTACATTATATCAAATTTTCTGCACTATTGTAAGAACTGCAACCTTGAAACTTCTGAATATCGTTTCTTGTGTCTTTGTCTATGAGTGTATCAAATTTGATTAAAATCGGACCATTCATTCTATAACCTGATTTTTTCGATTATTGATTTTCGATATTTATCAGTGGTACCGCAACACAAAACTTAGCTAAGAACACTCGCAGACGCTTATAGTACAACTGTAAATTTTCAAGAAAATCGGTTCAGCCGTTTCGGAGTCTATAGGTAACGGGGACACACACACACACACACGCACTCACACATACAAAGTTCCATTTATAAATAAGTTTAGATAGATAGTGGGCTATCTTTCCACAAGGCCAAATTCCGTGAACCTGCAACCGTATACAATTACCCTTCACTAGAACGGAATCCTACTACAACTTAGAAAAAGAATAAATAGATAAGATACCCGCTATAGCCCCTACAATCTTCAATCAAAGCCTCGTATTAGAATCGACGCCGTAGTTGTTGTGAACAAACTAGAGAGTGGAGAATGCAGGTCATTCCGCTTGTGAACATACGCGCATTGTCCCTCGGTCAGTTTCTATTGCATCTGACGTAAACGGAATTGAAGCCCATCGTTGGGTGATTTGCTCAGTCGAAGAAAGACAAAGAGAAGAGGATTGCGATTAATATTTACAAAAATAGATATGAGATGCAAATCATCAGTGGGTCATGATTGTGTTATTACTATAAGAGCATGGCCCAACAAAATGCACAATCCGGAGTAACATTTTCGGAATAACATTAATGCGATCTTAGCAGACGATCAAAATTTGGATTCGGTTTGCCGACCTCATTTTCCGTGCCAATAACTGTTGTGTTAGGCTAAATGCATACGGATTTTTAATTAATTTTGTTGTTTTCACTTCGTGTTTTGGTCGGCAAAAAAAGAATTTACTTTTATCTTAGCCAGTAGGTGTATCAGGCTTTATTCTTATTAACGAAATTGGTCAATGTCGGAGAAATCGGTCAATTTGCTCAGTAAACCAACTATTTGCCAAAAAACAAATTTTTTCCCAATCTTTTGATTTTCAATCGGTAAAAATCAATTTGTTTCTATCCGAGGTGATAGGTTTAAGGCTAGGATGTTCGAACAAATACTAAAAAGGCCACTGTTCAATTATCTTTGCTACATAGATAAATCTGCCCAACACTTATTTGTCTGCCATAGGGTGGGGGGAGAAAAAAACTCGGTGAAAATATGGGACCAAAACGTCTGCATACGAATAGAAAATGAATTCAGTCAGTTAAGTGCCATACGTGAAACACGCTTGGGCGATCATGTCTCGAAAGAGACATGACTGACTGGGCAGAAGATTATCCCGCAATCATATAGGCGCAAATACCCTTCGGAAAGGTATTAATCCATCTCTTCTCCCACTAGCTATGAGTCAAATAAGAGGACAGATTGGGTTCTGTAGCCTTGGTCGGCAACCAGCCTACCGCAGAAAGCAATGGCAACCTACTGCGGGATAATCTTCTGCCCAATCAGTCATATATCTTTCGAGAGACATGATCGCCCAAGCGTGTGTCACGTATGGCACTTAACTGACTGACTGAATATAATAGTTGAAAACACGATTAAGGCTTATACTGGTCATAAAGTGGGGGATCAGTTTTCTATTGTTATGAAGTAATAAAATGATCCCCCACTAATTACTAATTAAAAATATAATACATCTCTTCTCCCTCTAGCTATGAGTCAAATAACAGGACAGATTGGGTTCTGTAGCCTTGGTCGGCAACCAGTCTACCGCAGAATGCAATGGCAACCTACTGCGGGATAATCTTCTGCCCAGTCAGTCATGTCTCTTTCGAGACATGATCGCCCAAGTGTGTATCACGTATGGCACTTAACTAACAGACTGACTAGATTGGCAGAAAGATCACATCATTTACAGTTCAAATGGCGAGATTTAATCGTAAGTTCTTTGCTAAAAGTTTCTTCTACCCCACTTCTTGCTTGTGGGAATCTCTTCAAAAGTTAAAATGCAATGTCAGTCGTTATCTTCTGTCTTCTTAATTCTTGTTCTTTTATTGATTTCTCTATTTAATAGTATAATTTTCTCATTTTCTCTCATTCGCAGTAATCTCTTGTGTCTTTGTGGCTTTATTGCCTTACTTGAGGTGAAACGATTAAAAGAGAAAAGGGTAGAAAGAATAAACGCCGATGTATAAACAATTTAAAAGCATGGGTTATTAAAACTCTCACTTGATTGGTCTTTTACTAAGATTTTGTGGCCATGAGAAAGATAGCAGTAGAGTTAGACATTGCATTTGTGTGTTGAAGATTCTCTTGAGGAGACTGGTTGCCAGCCAAGGCTATAGAATCCAATCTGTCCTGTTATTTGACTCATGGCTAGAGGGGGAAGAGATGTATTATATTATTTAGTAATTAATTAAGGGGATCAGTTTATTACTTCAAAACAATATAAAACTGATCCCCAACTTTAAACCCAGTAGAAGCCTTAATCATGTTTTCAACTTTTATATTCAGTCAGTCTCAGTTAAGTGCCATACGTGATACACGCTTTGGGCGATCATGTCTCGAAAGAAACATTACTAACTGAGAAGATTATATTGTAGTAGGCTGCCATTGCTTTCTGCGGTAGACTGGTTGCCAACCAAGGCTATAGAACCCAATCTGTCCTATCATTTAACCCGTAACTGGAGAGAAGAGACGGATTAATACCTTTCCCAAGAGTATTTGCGCGTAAGTGAATGCAAGGAATTCAACTGGAATTCGAACTCGGCACTCCGATTTGTCGTTCCGAGTCGATATCCACTGCACGCACAACGCAAGCCTTCATCACAGATATCAATTGATATAACTCCGCCAGTTCGATCTTGGGTCAAAACTTTGTTAGCAGTAACCAGATCATATAACCCTTGCTACACGCCGCCTACACCAGATGATATAACCACATTTAACGGTCCAGTATTCAGGCTCTTACGGCAACGTGTTAACCACAGGACCAACCCTGCGCTGGTCAAGGTGGTTGTTGAATCGCTTTGATAATCCATGATGATTAGATGATCCACACCAAACCTACACACGTTGCGTTCTTGATCTCAAAGCAGTAAAGATCGAATGTCGCTAGTAATCGAAGTCCTGGATTGAGCTATATCAAAGTGTTACGGGGATGCATTTATATAGAAAAATAACATTAATAATGTCTAAAAAGTTAGAGTAAGGGATTCTACCGAGTCCTAGTTGTTAATACAAAAAAGGTTTAATTCATGAAGTAGTTGTAAACACAGGGAAATTAGAAATAGAACGTTTGGAAGATCCTAGAATATTCGAGAAAAAACGAAATAATTTGAGATGATCCGAGAAATATGCAGATTAGGTGTTAGCCCCTATAAAAATAGGTTTTGAGAAGAGAGTAGTCAGTTGTTAAAAGGATTTGGTGTTGCCGAGAGAGACTATGTGTCTTAGGCTTTTTTGACTTCTTCTACACAAGTTGCGATTGGAATTTTGTTACGTGGAATTTTTGTCACCTGTGAGTACGTCATTTTGTTAAACATTGTTTTATTCGTCTTTGTTGCTCGTCTGTTTTATTTTTGGACTTTTGTTTTGAACATTTTTTGTTGTGAGGTGGGGGCAAGCCCAATTATGGCTTCATCTCCCTAGCCTTCTACATCAGTGGCTACTCCGGCGGTGACTCTTTCGTCGTCGGTTTGGAATAATGCACCTACAAAGAAAGACGGAAATTACTATCTGCAAATGCAGGAGAAGCACAGAGAATTTTTTTTAAGGATAATGAACTTATTATCATCCCCGAAGTAGGAAAGGAAGTTGCCACTAGGACAATTTTCCTGCTGACGTCGGACCCAAAAACCCGGAAATTTGTGGGCGTCAGCAGGGAAAGTATGGAGGAGACGCTAAAAAGCATAGACATTAATCCAAAGGTACTGGCAAGAAGATCCCGGGCCATGTGGGATGTTCTCCTTGGCTTGGAGATTGAAACCAAAAAGTTGGCAGGAACTTGCCTACAAACAAAGGGAGTGCGTCTACAGACCGAATACATGGGAACAAGGCGCACGCATATTATATATATATATATATATATATATATATATATATATATATATATATATATATATAATAATGGATTCTCCCGTCGCGTTCAACGTATGAGGGTCCAACCTTTTTCCAGCAAGACAACCACACAGAGATTTGTTTATAGTGGTGAAGGCATTGTGTAGTACCATCCACACTTCTTGGAACTGCTGATAACAAACAATTGGTGCAGATGACTGCCACAGATCGCACGAACAGCAGACCTCAATTATTTAACCCATAATTGGAGGGAACGAACGGATTAATACCTTTCCCAAGGGTACCAGTGCGCAAGTGAATGCAGCGCGCTCGACTGAAATTGGAACTCGGCTCACCGATTTCCCCCTCCAAGCCGACATCCACCGCACCCCAACGCACATCCGTGAATGCTAACAGCACCTGGTATTCCCAAGCGGTCACCCACCTAAGTACTGACCAGGCTCAACGTTGCTTAACTTCGGTGATCGAGCGGGAACCGGTGTATCCAACGTGACATGACCGTTATAATATATAGGAGGAAGGTGTGGGTAGGGAAGACGAAAGGCGCTTCACAGGAGAGGCAGACTGGCTCCTCCCCATCATTAAACAATATATATATATATTATTTTAATCATATCACCCCGAGCAAGGCGGTAACGCCACTGATGTGCAGGGGGCTACATAAGAGTGAAAAGATTGGAAAAGAGAAAACCGGAAACCGCATCCTAAACAGGAAACAAGGGATGAGCCTCTTCACCTGTTCAATAGACGTGGGTGGAGTGTGAACCGGGCGATAGTTTAGTCTATCTACTCCAATGGTGTGACTCTTGAAATCCACTGCGATCACGTCGGAGCCTACGTCACAATTCGGAACGGTGGAGGAGGTGAACAGTCATGAGTAAAGCCGGGATACCAACAGAGGACGTCAGCGCCTACGTAATCCTAGATAGACCAAATTTTTTACGAGTGCCTGACGTCCTCCTATAATGGTCGAAAGTTGTTTGTGACCGTGGAAGGTCGCAGACAGCATTGTTGGCACTGTGGAACAGCAGGCCACATGGCCAAACTATGCCTCACTAGGAAGCAAGTAGAATAAAATGAGACGACTTTAAAGGAGAAAGCATCGGCAGTGCAAGTGACATCGGCAATAACGGTGGCACCGGCGGTGCAGCCTGAAAAAACGACTTCTACGCAGTGGATTAAGGTGGTGAAAGGGAGGAATAAGACAGCCTCCTCTCTAGAGGCTCATCCCTTGTTCCTTGTTTAGGATGTGGTTTCCGGCTTTCTCTTTTCCAATCTTTTCACTCTTTTCTTTTTTTTTTTCTCAATTGGAGTAGATAGACTAAACTATCGCCCGGTTCACACTCCACCCACGTCTATTGAACAGGTGAAGAGGATCATCTCTTGTTCCTTGTTTAGGATGTGGTTTCTGGCTTTCTCTTTTCCAATCTTTTCACTCTTTTCTTTTTTTTTTTTTTTCTCAATTGGAGTAGATAGACTAAACTATTGCCAGGTTTACACTCCACCCACGTCTATTGAACAGGTGAAGAGGCTCATCCCTTGTTCTTTGTTTAGGATGTGGTTTCCGGCTTTCTCTTTTCCAATCTTTTCATTCTTACGTAGCTCCCTGCGCTTCAGTGGCGTTAACGCCTTGCTCGGGGTGATATGATAAAAAAAGCGTCCAAGAAGGCTGCTTCTCTCTCCAAAAAGGAGAAAAAGATAGAACAGCAGCAACAACAGCAGCGACATCAACAACAGTAGCAAGGAAAGCGGCAGCAGCAGAAACAACAGCAACCAAGCCAGGAGACAGTGATGGAGGTGGAGGATATGCCACCACCGCGCTCATCTTCTCTGAAAAGGGGATCCTGAAGAGGAGGAAGATGGGACAAAGAAAAAGAAAATGGACTTTGGCGATCGTGGTGATGGTGGTGGTGGGGGGAAGTCAGAGCTATTGCCAAGACTCAATCTGCCCCAGCTTCACCAGAAAGAGCTTGTTTAATGATGGGGAGGAGCCAGTCTGCCTCTCCTGTGAAGCGCCTTTCGTCTTCCCTACCCACACCTTCCTCCAAACTGGAGACGCCCTCTCCCCAGCCAGAGACTTCCCCTTCCCAAATGAAACTACCATCCTCCCAACCAGAATCACCCCTCCCCCAGTGATGCTCAACCCATTCCCAAAGAAAAAGCAAAGAAAAAAGACAGACCCAATCCTTTTAGAAACGTGGAGGTCTGTAAAATCGATAGACAGGCCTCAGAGAGAGATCTTTCCTCTCAAAAGAGGTCTCTCTTAAGGCCGTTATTTAAGTTAACTTCGGTGGACGGTAAGTCGACTGAAGGTCCAAGAAGTTTTCCCCAAGCCCCCAGTGTGTTAACTTTGGTTAGAAGTACCGGGGAAACTAAAAAAATTGGGATTTTATGCAGGGAGCTTCGGATGCTTTTTCAGATATACGGATGACCCAGAGAGGAACTCCTATTTAAAAAAATTATCAATATATTGTTCTGGGAGGGTCCCTGTCATCCTCCACCTCTATATAGGGCAATTAAGCTAACTTTCCCCACGGACGTCGGTGAGATTGTCCGGGACGGATGAATTACGTCCGATATCGGAACAGGAAGCCTGGGACAACCCGTCGGGGTCCCTACAGATATTGATTTCAGCTCTGTATGTGACCAAGAGTATTTTTTTTTTTTTGCTTTCTCTTTTCAGGTTTAGACGATGTCGATTAAGTTAGCCAGCTTGAATGCGAAGGGCCTTAGGGATCGGAGTAAGGCTGCCCGCCTGCTTCGGGACCTCTTGTCCTTCGGCGTGGATGTCGCCGCGATCCAAGAGACTCACTTTGTTTGCAAGGCCGATGCCTGTGTGCTGTCTAACGACTTTGTCGTCTATTCAGCATATGGGAACCGGCTGGCCAGAGGAGTTTCTTTGCTGGTCAAGCGTACCCTGGACGCGAAGGTGGATCTTGTCCATGTCGGTGCCGAGGGCCGGCTGATCGTGGCCGATATTGCAGTGAAAAGCAATGCGTTTCGACTGGTTGCGGTTTATGCGCCCAATGACCGGGAGGAGCGTGTCTCGTTTTTTCGGCGGTTGGAGCCCTTCCTGGTGGATTCAACGTGACTTGTCTTAGTGGGGTACTGAAATGCCATCCTGGACCCCAAGCTGGATAGAGGGTGGGGAGCTAGAGGGAAGGCACGTGATCGTAGCTTGGTCGACCTCATCGAAGATTTCGGTCTCGTCGATAGATACCAGGTCGATCACAAGGGTGGGAAGATGTGGATGTGGGCTAATAGTTGGCCTTCTACCAAGGTAGCAAGCTACCTGGATAGAATGTTAGTTCGTGAAGCCGACATAGATCTTTTAAATTGTCCCACGTTCCACTGGTTAGGCTACTCGGACCACAAACTCGTTTGTGTCCGGGTAGATTTAGAAAATAGGCCTAGAATGGCTGGTTACTGGAAGTTCAACGTGTCCTTACTGAACAGACGGGACTTCCGGCGCCAGCTAATTAACTTAGTGCAGCGGGCGTTAACTGGGGGAGTCGTGGGAGAATCTTAAGAGTAGTATTGTCTTTCACCACCAAGTTCAGCAAACGGATCAAACTAGATAAGGCTGACAAGGTGAAGACATTTAGAGCTAATTACTTCCGAGCGGAGGCTGGTGGGAATCTCCTACAGATAGCCATAGCTAAGAAGGCCCTGGAGCGGTCGACTAGCGATCGTTACATGGGTCAGTTAATTAGACACAGGTTAAGCAAGATGTCTTCCGAAGCTGTGAACATGGGCACAGAACTGCGCAAGGAAGAGATTCATTTTATTTCTAAAATTGGCACCGTTTTATTTACACAATTGTGCGCACGTATCCAACTTGGTTTAGCTTAGTGAAGATACCCCAGTGAGAATTCGGCTTTTCAATTGGAGTAGATAGACTAAACTATCGCTCGGTTCACACTCCACCCACGTCTATTGAACAGGTGAAGAGGCTCATCCTTTGTTCCTTGTTTAGGATGTGGTTTCCGGCTTTCTCTTTTCCAATCTTTTCATTCTTACGTAGCCCCCTGCGCTTCAGTGGCGTTACCGCCTTGCTCGGGGTGATATGATTTAAAAAAAAAAAAGATCAAAATCACAACGAAGGCAAGAGAGATTACAGTTGAAAAGGTCAACCAAAATACCAGCTGCTGTGTCAACGCTATCAACGACTGTGAGCTGACAGGCTGTTCTGAAACCAGGATTGGTCCTGACCCAAGAGACAACGGGCCATGAAGGCTCAGACAATACGCCGCGTCACATAACAGTACTAGAATAATGAAACCTTAGTGCCAATCTAATATTACGATTAAATTCAAGTTGAGGCATCAAAGAGGAAAGCTTATTAGAACAATTACCATGAAAACATTTATGCAAAAGGCTCAGGAAAGCAATGTTAAGGGACTCAAGCCTTGATCAAAAATCTGGTGTGGGCGATATATATAACCCTAGGGGTCACTTCTCGGACCAACCATCTTTCTGATTTACATAAATGATATACCTAAGATGTGCGTTGTAGACGAGAAATCGGAGTGACGAGTTCGAATTCTAGTTGAATTCCTTGCATTTACTTACACGCAAATATCGTTGAAAAAGGCGTTAATCCGTCTCTTCCCTCCAGTTATGGGCTAAATAATAGAACAGATTGGGTTCTTTAGCCTTGGCTGGCAATCAGTCTACCGCTGAAAGCAATGACAACCTACTGTGGGATAATCTTCTGCTTTAGTCAGGCATGGCTCTTTTCGAGACATGATCACCCAAAGCGTGTATCATGTATGGCACTTAACTGAAATGATCTACCTAAGAATATACTCCAATCATTTGTAAACGTATATGCTAAGGATACAATAGATTGGGAGACCTCAAAAAGTCTTGATGAACAGAGGTTGGCAGCTGACCTCTCTTCCAATCGAACACTAATTTCCCAGTGGAGAGAAAAAAAAAAGTTGGCTAGTTACATTCGATCAGCACTGATAAAACCCTGAACTATCACCAGTGATGAATGGATGTCACCTTGAGGGTGCCTAAGACTCACACCTGACCTCAAGTAGAATTCCTATCTATGATCCATCACTAAAGACGCAAATAAAATGATCGGCTCCCTGTACCACTCGAGTAAGTATGTGACTCCATGTGCTATCATTTACAAAAGCCAGATCAGACCAAAAATGGGGAGACCTCACTTTCCAGTTTTGATAGAGTTCAAAGGCGTCTCCAGGTCGTCATTGTAGAAGACTTATTTCTACACTCCAGCCTCTCTCACAGGTGGTCTGTGGTGATTCTATCACTGATACTACTATGGAAAGTGTTCTGGCGAATTGTATCACCTGGTCCCCACCATGTTACTTACATAGTAGCAATCCACCCACACTTCCTCCATATTTCACCGGTGAGAAGTCTACTCGGCTTCTTCCCGCCAAGAGGATGTTTCCCCAGATCACAACTTGACCTGTTCAAGTCTAGAGTCAACCATTATCTCCTCCTCCTCTCCATATAAACTCATGTGTTAAAAAAAAAAAAATTACACTATATATATATATATATATATATATATATATATATAGTATATCAAGATAACAGATCAGTTTCTAAACATATACTGTTAAATATAAGAGACAGTGAATGTCTATTATGTCTAATCGTGAACTATTCTAAACATTGTTTTGGTTTTAATTTCAGGTGAAAATAAAGATAAAAATTCTCCATTTGGATATTTTTTATTGTGTTGGTTCTAAGCTTTCGGCTCTTCATGAGCCATCTTCAGAGAGGTTACAGGGACATTAACATAAAATCATCTCTGATGGTGGATGTTTTTATCTTGTGTTGACAATAAAACTTTGTTAAGCAACGATAACAGTTACCAAATAGCAAATGCATTTCATAAATTTGTAATGCGGTTCTATGACGTCACACCGCATGAGAGCTCAAAATGTTAACAGAACCATATATTTAAATGAAATATAATGTGTTATGACCAGATTTAAACGTGATTTTATTAAGTGTGGGTTGCTTTGATTTAATGTAGATGGTCTCCAATATCTGAAAGTTTTTTTTTTACTGTGTATGAGTATTATTGTTTTATTGACTAAAATCTGTCTTTACCTACATGGTTATGTTTTTCTAAGAAATGTTTAATTGAACTCTGATCAGAAAGGTGACAAGTAAGTCTATGGGAGAGCATGGTTGTAGTAAAACCAATATATGTAGTGGGTTCATTATTAGTACCAGAGATACAACTGAAAAAAAATATCCAAATGTTGAGGAATTTTTGTCTCTATATTTTCACCTGAAATTAAAGCCAAAAAACGATGTTTATAACAGCTCATGATTAAGCTTACTAGATATACTGTTAAATATATGAGACAGTGAATATGTTTAGATGTGTGTGTAAATGGATGTCTAGCCACACAGATGAGCTGTGATACAGCGAAACAGGCTTGTATGTGGATGATGAATATATTATTCTCTCATTACGATTGAGCTCTCTAAAGAGGAACATTTGAAATAAAACAATTAGCACCCTGTGATTTATGCATTACTCTTCAGCAATGAATTGAGTTTTGATGGCTGACATGTGTATACACAGCTTATATATAAAGACGCTAAAATTTTCCCTCTCTGATTCCATGTGCCTATGGCTTAGGGGTCGGCGACTCCAACTGACAGCAAATTGGCCAAGTTTTGATCCCGGCCAGAAGCAAGTGGATGTCTAGCCACACAGATGAGCGAAACAGGCTTGTATGTGGATGGTGTTATATATATAATGAATTTGTTAATACATTTTACTTAAAGCAAAAATATCTACCAGCACCTTTTATTTCTTCAAGGTCATGGATTTCCACCCCCATTTATCGACTATTACATTTTGTTTTGGCATACCCTATTCATTAATCCCAACATATAAATATTTTCATGACTTCTGCTCCAACAAACTAAAGTCACTGGTGCCCCTGCCACATGAGTTTACTCATGCAACCAGACTGGCAACTGGGTCCCATCCATTCACAGTTAGATCAACCAAATGCAGACGACAATTCTATTCCTGCAGCTTCTTTTCTCGCACTTACTGCCTGTGGAACTCCCTTCCATGTTCTTGCTTTCCTGATGGCTACAACCTCCAGGAATTTAAATGCAATGTCAATATCCATCTTAACCACTTGACTCCAGTTCTTTCTACACTACCCTGTATATCCTTTCCTTTCTCTCTACCTTTGCAACTGTCATCACACCTCTATTCCCATTCTTAACTGGTTTATCTTTCTCTTTACTCTCCTCTTATCTAATTTTTTTTTAAATATTATGTAGCCTCCTGCACATCAGTGGCATTACCGCCTTGCTTGGGGTGATACAATTTAAAATATATATATATATATATATTTGGCAGATAAAGAAACAAAGGGGGTGTGGTGGAGACTTTCTGTAGAGCCATGATTAGCATGTTAGTTTCAGAGATTGACAAGAAGTGAATTTGATCTTTACTTTATCTAACAAATCTGTACCCTTGTGCCAAGCTTAGAAAATATCTAACAGGGTTTTGCCATAAAGATAGCTAATGTTAATGTCAGAGAATGACTGTTGTAAGTTTGTTCCTCACCAGGTACTTCAGAATTGTAGCCTTGTGCCAGCTATGCTTAACCCAATAAATGATCATGCATGAAAAATTAGATTAGTAGTTTTATACGGGAGAAAACTTAATTCTAAGGCGGCAACAAGAGGTGGAAGGACAGTCCTCATCAACATAACGAGTGGTGGTTCCTCTATATAAACTTTCATTTAAAAGAGCAGATGGAGGGTCCTCAACATCTGAGAATATCACACCTGCTGGATTGACAAGAGGAGAAAAGACTATTTTATTGTAGCCAGTGTTAATACAAACAGAAAAGTAAATGCTGTATTTTTTACCTACACAAGTATAGTGTGGCATAAGGCCATAATACTGCTGTAAGACTTAATCGATACACTATATTTGACTTTCAAAATTAAAGTTTTTTTTAAACATATTCACACAATACAAGGCCCAAGAGCCATTCAAGAGAGCTTACTGTGTGAAGTTGTAATAGGATAGAAAAGGAGACATGTTAGGAGTATAGAGCTGAAGTAGGCTTTAGTAAGAACTGGAAATCCAATCCTAAACGGGGGCGGGGGAGATAAACTGTTACTCCTGTTTAAAAGAATGGGGAGAGTGTAAACCAGACATTAGGTAAAACTACCTGCTATTGATAGTAGCAACAAAAATAGGTATGTGGGAGTGAGATAAAATTTAAATAAACATGAGCAACTAATTATACATTTTGAAAAATGCAATTTTTTTTTTTTTTTTACTCTTGCCACAAATTTACTAAAATATTTTACAAGCATCTAGATTTATACCCTCCCCTTATGAACTGACAAAAACAAAAGTTTAATATTAAGTGCAATTCTAATAAGCAATCTAAAACTTGTCAATTCCCTTGAGAAAATAAATACAATGTATAAATCCATTTCATATGTTGGGACTTAACAAAAAAAAAAAAAAAGATAAAAAGGAGCGGGTGGGGAAAAGAAAAAGCTTTTTCAAAACCCTAAAAATTGCTGACAGCCAATCAGTTATGTACCATACACATGTATGGGCAATCATGTCTCAAAAGAGACATGACTGACTGGGCAGAAGATTTACCTGCAGTACTTGCTATTACTTTCAGTGGTAGACTGGTTGCCAACCAAGGCTATAGCATGACATTTTTGTAACAAAGATTTATTGTAAATAATCAGGCTGGTAGAAATAAATTTATAATACTATTTGATTATAAACAGAATATCTACTTAAATACAAGTACTGATCAAAAATAATGTTCAAACAAATTATTTGAAATTGTTGGTAGTTTAAAGATCATTTTGTTAATTTCTGTAACAATATATATAATCTCCAAGTGAAGAAAACCAACAGTTTTACGATTGTGAGTTCTCGGGCTTTAAATTTTTTTTTTATAAAAGTGCTCAATACAATAAATATTGTAAATCATAATATAATCAATGTGTTTTTTTTTTTTAATCATATCACCCCGAACAAGGCCACTGAAGTGCAGGGGCTACGTAGGAATGAAAAGATTGGAAAAGAGAAAGCCAGAAATCACATCCTAAACAAGGAACAAAGGATGAGCCTCTTCACCTGTTCAATAGACGTGGGTGGAGTGTGAACCGGGCGATAGTTTAGTCTATCTACTCCAATTGAGAAAAAAAAAAAAAAAAAAAAAATTTGTCAGAAATATAAATTACAATAATTATCTTATTCTTTCATTTAGTCACAATAAGGTTTTTTTTTTTTAAATTTGGCTAAGCAGTTACCTTTCCCCAATGGGGTTGACAATGCATGTCTTAAAATGACAAGTTGAAAATGGCTATTTCCCCTCTAAATTTTACAGATAAATAAATTATTCATTGTGTGGCAGAGAAAATAAATACCCAGTTTGAAGAAAACAAAAAAAAAACAGGGTATCTGATCTCATGTAACAATACAGAGAGAAAAATGTTTGGGTACCTTGACGTGGTGCTATTATGACTCACCTGGTGCCACATATTTTCAACCTTGTGCTATGTCTAACATAAGCATGTTAAAAAAAAAAAAATCACCATCTTACTTTGGAGAGGTGAGGTAGATTTTTAATAGGAACAACTAGGGAACAGTATAGCGAGAAAATAAGGTTAATCCCAGCATAATTAAAAAAACTAAAAAATGGCGATATCAATAGGGGTTGAATGCTAGAAACACTAACCAAGCTAAAAGTAACAAGCTTAACCTGAGGTGGGTGGTAAAATGAATTTCAGTCCCTTCACTTGAGACTCAGGGCTGGACTCCTTTCAGACTATTGTTGATCCAGTCCAATTTGAAAAATTATTCCATTTCCAATTGTCTAGCAGAGCAACTTTACTTGACCTCACTAACCAGCTTTTGATCTTTCCAATCTGTTTTATCATGAACTTGAATGATTTATTTTAAAAACATTTTCTAAATTTGTCTATACTTCTGAGATGAGGTAGTATTTTTGTTCAGACTATTATCCTCATCTTCAATGCTACATTCACGTTTCAGCTGTTGCATGCACTGTTCTTCAGGAGATTGGAGATTGACACACAAAAATTTTGAGTTCAATACCTGGCTACAGCAGTGGTGAACAGATAACTTAGTTATCTCCCTTTAACAACTTTCTGAAACATCCGGAAATGGTATGGCTCATGTAATGAGAATAATATACCCCAGTGATTGAAAAAAGGGTTTGGTTTGAAATTTCAATCACCTGACGAAAGCCAGAGTCTACAATGGCTGAAACATTTATTTAGTAGTTTTGTTATGACAATGACTACCAGTTCTCTTGTGCTTGGTATTTTCATCTGCAAGAGCCAACAAATTTATTTGCAGTAACACCTTTAGTACAAAAACAGTTTCAATATTTCATTTTAAGCCATACATCAACTGAACAATTTTAAGTTAAATTTTGTAATTGACCTTTAGCAGTCAATGTGTTTATCCTTTCAGTATGTAGGTGACCTCCAGATTCCTTTTTGTTATTTATGAATTAACCTTTTGCACTGTATACTAATACTACCTCCCTTGTCAGTTCATTCTTTTTCAAAGCCTCTAAATTACAGTATCCTTACTGTTATTTGAACTTGGCTGTTTTCTTTTGCCATAGCAACATATGATAACTATGAAATTCAAACACACTATTGTTCAGTCATATACAGAGTGATAAAGGTGAACCTAACTTCTTGAAAAATAATGAAGTGATTTTGTTGCCTTCACTTAGTTAAAAAAAAAAAAAAAAAAAAAAAAAAACTGTTCAGAAAGCAGCAATCCTGTGAGCTAAAATACCTGTAATGTTTGCATGTGTATGGGTTTCTGAAAGGTTGTAATGTGTATACAACAGGTGCATGACCAACGGTTATTTTGCAGACATCAAATTTGGTAGGTAAGTTCTTGAGTGAGAGAAGAAAAAAGTTGCTGAATGAAAGTGAGGCAGGAATTTGCTAAGCAGCAGACATAAATCTTGTATAAAAAAAATCCAACTGAAACAATTGTTTTTATATATATATATATATATATTATATATATATATATATATATATATATATATATATTACAAGAAAGTGAAAGAGCATGTAGATTAAAAACCCACTGTTCAAGCATTTACTTTTATAAAGAGTGCTTGATATAGAGTAGAGCTTAATATTGTAATTTTTTATTACAATGGTTTATAAACCATTGCAATAACAAAGTTACAATATATATTTTGATTGTTTAATTACTTAGTTTTTGGTCATAATAAAATTAGACCAGTACACATTTGTATTAAAAAGTGTTCAATACAATATTGTAGAACTTTTGAATATTTTCCATTTGTAAATGAGTTATTACGCAATCTAGGTTTCTGTATATGTAGACTGTGCCAGGAAGAAAAGTTAGAGATTATGCTATTCCCAAACAAAAATGAACTATTGAATGAAAGAACGGAAATTATGACTAAGTGTAACCATAGCAAAGAATACCTAGGGTTCATACAACCATGGATGAAAATGTTATAATTTCTTGTAATTTTAAAAATTGCGCATTCATAAATTCTCTGCCACGTAAGCATAAAAAAGGTAAAATCAGTTATTGCAAATCACTTGAAGACACCACTCATGGTAGAAGCCTAGGTTATGTAATAACTCATTTACAAATGGAAAGTATTCAAAAGTTCTACAATATAATTGTATTGAACACTTTTTTAATGCAAATGTGCACTGGTCTAACACCTTATGATCAGAAACTAAGCACACACACACACACACACACACACAAAAGAGAACTGATAAATACTTGTGCCATAGTAGGGGAAAGTAGCATTTTATACAAGACTGATCAGCTTTAGTGCCAGGTCGGGAGGGGGATAAATGAAAAAAGTACAAAATAGGAGATACAAATAGTTACAGATTTTTTATTCAAAGTGGCAACAGTTGATATAACCAAAACATTTGTTACAATTATGCAGGTTTGTTTTGACAAATGACAAGACAGCAACTTGTTGGCAATTACCACTGAGATGAAGAGCATTTGTCAAAAGTGGGGGGAAAGGGATGGGGAGAGAGAGAGAGAAAAAAATTGAAGCAGAACAGAAATGATGAAAAGAAATAAGTGTTGAATGAACAAAATACAGGCTATGAAAGTCAAGATAATCTTTGGCAAATTAACCAATCAATACCTGACCGAAAAAAGAAGTGACTCTCCAATATTGACACTTAGAGAGAGAAATATTTACTCTCCCTCTTGTTTCTGTTGTCATCTGCGATGTGTGTTATAAGTACAATGAACGTGAATGGATGAGTTGTTGGTTCGATTCCATAACAGTTAATATCCAGCAGCCATAGAGTATCACAGGCTGGCAAACAGTAAAACAGGCAGCAATTTTTTCTTTTCCTTTTTTTTTTTTTTAATTTTTTTAATTTGTTTTTTCTTTCCTTATGGCCTACATGGATGAAATTAAAACTTTCTACAATTACTGTCAAGGAATCATAATGATAGTGTAACCAGAAGGTAGAGAGAGAGAGCGAGAGAGCTAGAGAGAAAGGAAATAGAAAGAGAGAGCTAGAGACGGCCTTTTTAAATAAAAAAAAATAAAAAATAAAAAAATAAACAATAATGAACTAACCACAATACAAAAAAATAAAAAAAATAAGATGAATTAAATGTACAATAATGAGGATAAGTAAATCAAAATGAGTTATATAAATATTGTGATGAAAGTAATATGAATTAGTGTTGCCATTTTTTTTCTTTTTTGGTAATATTCTGGATGGACTTACACCAATACGACTATCTAATGATACTTGGGACATTTATGGTAGCAAGGTAAGAATCTTAAACTGGCTTAATATTTGTTAGAGCAACTGCACACCCCACAACTGATTTGTTGAAACAATTAGTATCCTTTCTAAACATTTAAAGAATAGAGAAAGTATTTAACCTATGTGAACAAAAGGGATGCCTACAAATTAATATTGAAGCAAAACCTGCAATGGAATGTTTTAAGAGAGAGAGAGAGAGAAAGAGACAAACAGAGAGAGAGAGAGAGAGAAAAAAAAAGGGTAGATTTTTTTTTTCCTGTTAGAAAACACTGTAAAAAAATGATAAAATGAAGATTGCAAATAGCTTTTACTATGTGAAACAAAACCCAAAGATTAATCTTACAACTAAACTTGAAGTTAACAGAAAGGAAACTATGTTCAAAAATACAAATATGAAAGCTTCAGCTTTAAACTGAAAGTCAACTCTGTAATTAAATAAAACTATGCAAATGATTACTGGTAAGAATTTCTTTTGAGAGTAATCATTGAAAAGAAAAAATCTCCTAAAAGATAAGTAATCGCATCAAGTGAATAAAATACTTAAGGGAGCATCTCTCAAAACAAAAAACCTCTTTTGCTAGGGAAAGATCAATTAAAGAAAGTGCGCTTCTGTGACCTTTGCCTGAAAATAAGAATTTCTGTTGGAAAAAAAAAAAAAAAAAAAATGTGATCAATGTCACAATACTTATATTAACCTGATTGCTAATTCAAGGATATACATTATAACAATTCAAATGTCAAAGTTGAAGAAATTAGATTTAGGAGCTAAAAAAAAAAAAAGTAAAATATAGAGGCCTTCATTCATTGCACAATATAAGAAGCTTATTTATGCCCAACAGACGAACAAACATTGGCTAGAAATGGCAAAACTTCTAAACTTAAATGGTTCTATTCTCGTCTGCGGTCCAAATCTTTTCTACACTAAAAGTGGGAAAATTAAAAGGTCTTTCATTAAAAAAATAAAGATCAATGAGACAATTGTTATCAGTGATTGAAAAATAATGAATTAAACTAATCTTTATGTTGTAATGATTTGTTATTGAGTGGGAAAGAAAGAAAGAAAGATAAGAAAAAAAGGAAACTAAAAAGGGGGGGAAAAAGGAAGGAATGTTTGAAGAGCAATAAAGGAAGGCAGTTCTGAAGACTGCAAGAGATTCCTACATACAATTCTTATTTTTATGAACCAACTTATTACAATTAACTTTATAGAATTGGAATTACAACTCTGCAACCGGCATGAAAGAAGAGTAGCAAAAATTAAAAAATGGAGCCACAATTTCCTTTCAGTTGTGTTGTTAAAATTGCAATTTCTCTCAAATCAGTAAAACAATCTGTTTAAAAAATTCTCTGTAAGTTATTTAGAGCATAAGAGATTTTATAAGTAAATTAATGTACTGACTCCTATATACTTTATACAGTTTGTTGTTGTTGATTTAGTAAACTGATGATAAGGATTTGTATTCAAGAGAGAAGGATCAATTTGACTGTCTCTGACCTTTGACTTCTCTCTTGCCATAGTTGATACAACTGGATATTTGTCCTGCAAGTGGGATGTAGACCACTAATTTGATTTCAGCCAGCAGATTGTTCTTGTTTATGATTTGTTAAACTGGAAAGATGGCAGTGGTTCAGACAGACCCCCCCATCAAATAGTGACAAAGCAGCAAGAAGTTGGGCAGACAGGCAGCCCACCTTACAGATATTCAAGAGTCCATCTCCAGTACTCACCAGGAATTCTACACAAAACACCACAACTGCCAAAAGCTGCAAGCCCTCGGTTTCAGCACTTGATTTTTTTCTTCTCTCCAACCCACCACTAATCTTCTTCAAATTTTCTGTATATGTGCATCCATTTTTGTGAAGGGATGACATGAGCAGAGAGAGAGAGGAGGAGGAAAAAAAAAAAAAAAAAAAAAAGAAGCTAAGTGGTGTAAAGGGTTGGAGAGGCTGAGCAATGACAGTTTTCCTTCTATTTTTTTCCTTCTTTTTTTTCTTTGTGTGTGTTTAAGATTTGTGTTAGCAATGAAAGACTTGTGGTAGTGAGCTGCTGCTTACTACCCCAGCTGCAGGGAGATCATAAAAGCACAGGCATGCTCAAGTGGACACTCTCCATTGCATTCTGATCCGGGGTTTCAGTGTAGGTGTGTGCAGAATCCTGTGACAGGACGTTACACAAGGCTTTCAAGCAATTGCCTGGAATTAAACTGCCTGAAAAACACAAAAATATCATTCGTTTAGAACATTAAAGTAGCAGATAATACCATATTAATAAAAAGGAAAATGTCTATTGAATAATTTGTTCATAACAATATATTACTTTTGAAACTATTGTATGGCATGAATTTTCATTTATAATACTTATGATCCAAATTAAATTTATTTCCTGGTATTAATGTTTATATTTTAATTTCCTCTCAATTTAGCCAAGTAAACATTTGTGGATTCCGAGGCCCTTCAATGATCTTCAGCTCAATGAGGGAGCTGTATTAAATGTTATTTGAATTTAAAAAGAAGTTTAAAATAAAACTTACATTTCTAATTAAAAAAAAAGATAGGGATTTAGGTTTAGAAACCTAGATTTAAAGTGAAGAGCAAAATTCTTAAGCGATTAAAGTTTGCAATTAACTCATTCAGACTTCTTTTGGAGGGACTATCAGTGCCCCACCCACATGTCTAGACCATAATTTTTTGATAATACAAAGAAAGTTGTTTTGAAAATTGATATGGTAACAAAAGAGGATAATGATCAGGTCAACACATGAAAGGAACTGAGGACATTTTAAACATCTTCCAGAACAATTTTCTGAACTTTTTACAGATTCAATTTTTTTTATTTGGGAATTTACAAAGAAAAAAATAGAAAAAAAAAATTTTCTGAAACTTTTGTTGTTAGCAAGGGGTCGGTGACAAAACAATGGCAAAAATAAAGTGTTCATTTGACTGAATGTTGTGTTGTAGGGTCCTAAAATTAACTTTGGTATTAAGTCATTTTAAAAAATGATGGTTAAACTTTATCACGAACAAGATTTCAATGTCTTTGCAAGCAAAAATAGGTAGAAAAAGCAACTACCATCTAAAAACAAATGATTAAAAACATAAGTTTTGATTAAATTCAAACAATTATAACTTGAGAAATAGTTAGAATAAAATTAGACAAGTTCTGAAATCCAGAGACTGTCTACTTTCAGATGAGACATAATACATATTATTTTGCCCCTCAAATGTCAAATGTTTGCTTATGAGCCCACTGTGAGAAACTGACTGCCATCCCCCACCCCATCCAAATCCAAATACAGAAAAACATTTGGTCATTGTAGAATGTCACTGATGCATAGAAACATGTATTAAAAAAAAAATTTTTTTTACAGCAGTCATTGCACATTTCAAACTTTATAAAATATAATGTAAAAATCTGCTGGTATATTTTTTTGTTTTCTTGTTAGAAGAGAAAAGGCGGAGAGAAAATTTGGTTTGGTTGTTCTACCAACATATCAATCTTTTGGGTCATTTAATGCTGAAAATTGGATTTTTATTCAATAGTATTTTACTAAATTTTAGGTTTTAAAATTGGTGAACTATAATTGAAGACTGATTGCCTAGTTCATCTATAGCTGAAGTTGTTTAGATTAAATTTTGGTGTATAATTTACTTTTCCTCAAGTAGGTCAAAATGGAATTTTTCATTAACGTTTTTGAAAAGTTTTTTTTTTAAGGCTATTCACCTGATAAAAAGGTGTTTACAGATAGAAGCAAATTTGGCAAAGTCCATCATAAAATGTTTTATTGTGCACGTCTCCTGGCATATTATGCATTTAGGTGAATCCTCATATTTTAGAAGAAACGAAAGTGTGATATCAATAGGACCAATTTTGATTCTTGCTAAGGCGACATCTTCTCTTCAGAAAAAGGCTGGTGTTATGGTGTCTTAATCCAAGTGTAGGTTCGATTTTTGTGCAATTTATTAATTGGGTGAGCATTCCATAACTCTTGCCACTTATTTAAGATACATGTATTAATTATTGTTTTGAAATCTTTTGTTTTTGATTTATTCATTTTTAGTGATTCATTAGCTGTCTCATCTGCCTTTTCATTTCCCTGGATGCCTAAATGGCTAGGAATCCAGCTGAAGAATTTATGTTGTTGCTTACAATGTATATTGATTTTGTTTAAAAATTTGGTTTTTACAAGATTGGCCAAGTTTTTATACTTTAATGACATAAAAACAGATAGGAGTCTGAGAATATAATGAATCTGTCTCACTCCCTATCAATAAAGTCTATTGCCATAGGTTCTGCACTAAATATTGAGGATTTGTCAGGTAAGCACTTTTAAAGTGTTTTTTTTCATTGAGTATCTCTGAATGCACAACTCTAATAATATTTTTTGGAGCTGTCAGTATGCTTAAAACTTGTGTTTTTGTAAGTTATTATGAATTTCTTCCATGAATGCAGATGTGTCAGTTTCAGTTTTGGAGTGTTGTTTTGTATGTTTCTATTCAGATCAGCAGACTTACCTAGGCTATTATCCTCAACATTTCTGCTGTTTTATTGACCAGGGAGGAGTTTTGGAGAGAACAGATTTGTGTATTAGAAAAGTGATCATTTCAAGTTTGTTGAAGGTTTAATTGCATTTTGATTTAAATTATATAATTCGTTATATTGAGGTAGAAGAACACAGTTGTATGCTGAATTATGTGGGCATGAACAAAGTTTGATGTCATATTGTAATGCTAATTTTTATCTTAATGCAAAAGGTGGACTGTGTGCTTTGGTGTTTAACCTTTCAATTGGGGACATACTGTAGGCTCCTAGAACAAGTTGAAGACCCTGGTGATGGGTGAGATTAAGTTCTTTCATGTATGATTTTCTTGCTGCACCATAGATAAAGCATCCATAATCCAATTTGGATCTAACCAAATGCCCGATAGATTTTCATGAGCATTTGTCTCTAAGCTCCCCAGTCTTTGTGAGAGATGACCAAATAGTACATTTCTCACAAAAATATATGTGGTATGAAGGATAATTTTTTGCCAAAGATTATTCCTGGGTACTTGTATTGATCTACTCTGTAGCCCACTTGTTACCTTTATTGAGACACTTGGAGTTCAATTGCATGGACAGTTTTCAATCTGTAACATATTAGAAAGTCATCTACAGTGAACAGTCAACTCCAGGGTTCAAGCATTTAATAAAGCCATTTATTTTGATATTGAAGAAAATGTTCTACTCAGGCTAAGTATTTATACATAGTCATTAATAATTTCTTTCATTCATTTACCCCTGTGAAGTTGAATAAAAGTATTTTAATTTTTGATGATACATTTTAGTTATAACCTGATTGACCCTTGCCACTGCCTTCTAGTACCAATTTGATTGGTGTGACTTCTTTTTTGTAGTTTGCCAAGTTATTGTGTTTTTGGTGGGTGGAATGATACCGGGGCTTGACATAACTAACTAATTGGTCAGATCGGGCTTCTCTGACTGCATGTCTGGCCCAATGTAGTATGTTAGAATTTATAAGTATTCTATCTAATGCCTGAAGCACTTAACTACTAGGATCCACTCTCAGGCATCACGAGTTGCCATTCATAGCAAACTGGTGACTGTGTGTGTGCCTCTCACCCCTCTGAGAGTGCAGTTGGCATATTTGGAAGCTCCAGCCGACAAAGTGAAAAGAGAGAAGAAAAGAGTTTTTTTGGGTGTGTGGGGGGGGGGGGGGAGAGAAAAAAGATAAACAAATAAAAAGATCAGTAAATATAAACAATAAAAAAAAAAAAAAATCTATTAAAACATTTCATTGTGGGATAACATTATTTTAATGAACTTTGTTTACTCACCAACAATTCTTCGTTTATCATCAGTTCTAAGTCGAATAATTTGCATTTTGGAAGAGTTTCCTCCAGGTAAAGAGGTAAGAACATTTTCCACTTTACTCCACACACTCAGTACAGAACCACTTAGAACATGGTAAGTCCTTGTGCGCAGACCAATTTCACACTGCAAACCCATGGCAGTCTTTTTACAATTTCCTTTCCTGCAATACAAAGTTTGCCAATGTACCTCAATTTCATATTAAAAAGAAAAAAAAGTTATCCAGAAACTTAGGTATGCATACGTGTTTTATATCTTATCAGTCAGTTAAGTGCCATACGTGATACATGCTTTTGGGCGATCATGTATTGAAAGAGACATGACTGACTGGGCAGAAGATTATCCTGCAGTAAGTTGCCATTGCTTTCTGTGGTAGACTGGTTGCCAGCCAAGGTAATAGAACCCAGTCTGTCCTATTATTTAACCCATAACTGGAGGGAAGAGACGGATTAATACCTTTCTCAAGGGTATTTGTGTGCAAGTAAATGCTATGAATTCAACTGGAATTTGAACTCGGCTCCCCGATTTGTCGTCCCAAGTCGATATTCACTGCACCACATCGCATATCCTTATCTTATACTCAATTTAAAAAATGTTTTTTTTTTAAAATTTGAGAGAAAAATCCTATCAGAATTTTAGAAATGAGTATTGTTATTTTGTATGTTTCCATTAAGAGCAGCAGGTTCATCTTGGCTATTATCCTCAACATTTCTATTGTTATACTCTCCAACCTTCTTCATTCTTTGAAACCTTTATTCAATCTTTATTTAAGCATGAAAAATGGGATAACAATAACCCACTGCTGTGGAGTGATTAATGAGCTCTGTTAAAAATTGTAAGGTTAACAAGCATGAAAGACACATGAAGGTCAGAGTACAATGACTGAAATGTTGGAAGCCTAATAAATAACATGAACATGCTCCTCTGAATTGAAAGGCATATGAAAAAAACTTTAAAACAGTAAAATTATTTTAATTTATAAAAGAGTTTACTTACCAATATGCATGAATGCAAGTTCTAGCAGATGAGCGGTACTGATCATCCCACCAAGATTTGGCCTCTTCTGACACCACCTAAAAAATATTCAGTATTACAGATATAAAGATAGGTAGGTAGAGATGTATGTGCTCTTTTATATATATATATATATATATATATATATATATATATATATATATATATATATATATATGCAATTTGTTATATATATTATTTATATATTTGTGGTACTTATTTGAAAGCGCTCAATATCAGTGATAGAGCTGACAAACTCACACCTACACACACACACACACACAAATGAGAATGAATAAAGAAACTAGGAACAGCATCTTAATCTATCCTGTTTCCCTTTTATTAAAGCCTTTTCAGAGATCTGTTTAAAAAACAGGAGAGAAAAATTTAAAATTTTCTATTTTTGAATATTATTCCCTATATATTACTTAAAATATTTTATTTTATTGAATTAATTTGTATGTAGCATGGTACTAATTTATTTATGTATTATTTATATATTCATTCCAACTCTAAAAACTTATTTAAAATTTATTCCTAAACAAAAAACTTTCAAACATGACATTTTGTATACATTATTTCGCTACAAATTTAAACAGAAATTTAGTTTTATTTTATCTCAGATAAATACACTAACGTCATTGTTCAACAATCACATTTCACTACCCATATTTTTATAATTGGCAATCATTTCAGTGTGCATTATCACACACACATAAACAGACAAACATCCGTATACATATACACTTACATTTAAAATAATAGCCGATTGCTTTATTACATGTGACATGTCTGAGCAATAAGAATCAAATCCTAAATAAACAACATTCCCAATATACTGTCTCCTTGTTTTTTCAAACATTTTTAATCTCCTGTCTTTAAATGATCTCTGAAGAAGCTTTAAGAAAGGTGAAACATGTTAGATTAAGACATTTCCTACTTTGTTCGTCATTCATTCTATCACTATCTCACTTAGTTTTTGGTCATAATAAAATTAAACCAGTGCACAGTTGTATTCAAAAAAGTTTTCAATAGGATTATATTGTAGAACTTTTGAATATTTTTTTTTATTTGTAAACAAATATAGTGAAAACAGCCAGGCCTTACAATGGTGGCAAAATATGAAGACTGTGCCAGGAAGAAAAGAGCTATTATGTTATTTTTTTTTTTTAATCATATCACCCCGAGCAAGGCAGTAACACCACTGATGTACAGAGGGCTACGTAAGAGTGAAAAGATTTGGAAAAGAGAAAGCCGGAAACCACATCCTAAACTGGGAACGTGGGATGAGCCTCTACACCTGTAATTCCCAAACAAAAATTAATTACTGAATCAAAGAACAGAAATTATAACTAAATGTAACCCTACCATAAAATACCTATTAGGGCCATACAACCACGGATGAAAAAGTTATTTCTTCTAATTTTGAAAATTGTGCATTGAAAAAAAAATCCGTATTATTGTGGAACTTTTGAATATTCTTCATTTGTAAATGAGTTATTACACGACCTAGGTCTCTACCATGTGGTGTCTTCAGCAATTTGCAGTAACTGATTTTACCATTTTTTTTTTGGAGTGTGGGGTGTGGGAAGAGAACGCTTGCGTAACTTTTTTTTTTTTTTTTTTGAACACGTAAATTTTTAAAATTATAAGAAATAACATTTTCATCCATGGTTGTATGAACCTAATAGATATTTTTTAGTACGGTTACGCTTAGTCATAATCTTTGTTCTTTCTTTCAATAGTTCATTTTTGTTTGGAAATAGCATAATCGCTAACTTTTACGTAAAGTGTTCTTAAAAAAAAAAAAGAAAAAAAAGAAAAAAAAGAAGCAAAATAAGTTATTGCAAATCACCTGAAGACACCACATAGTAGAAACCTAGGTTACGTAATAACTCGTTTACAAATGAAGAATGAATATATATATATATATATATATATGCGCGAATGCACACACCCAGTGCAAATGTATTTCTATTTCATCAGCATGCTGCTTTTAAAAACAAGAAAAACATAAATGACACGCAACGCAACATATGAACCTATTTCATTTTTTTTTCTCCATAATAGATTTAAAAAAATAAAAATTTTGGGGTTCAACTCTATAAGCTTTTGGGGGGGGGGGGGGGGGATCAGAATATTATCTAGGCCAATTTTATACAGATCAGTTTGCTTATTTCAACAGGGGGGGAAAAAAAAAAAAAAAATAACATGCAAAAAGGGCCTATGCCAGCTTACGCCCTTTTAGAATCACACTGAGGATTCAACAAGTATAGTTGGCAGTAAACTAGGTACCTCCAGTTTTGCATGTAAAAACAGCAATAGTGTAATGCAAAACGCCACAAACTTCACTAAAATAAAGTTTTATCGTCAAAATGTTTAAATTATTATTAAGAAGAAAGATCAAAGTAGTTTTTAATTATTTTTTAAAATTTTTTAACCCTTTCTAACATTTTCGAAATATTGTCAAAGTTTTGTTTCGATTGATTTTAGCGGCTAAGAAACGTTTACTACTGTTTTACAATAGATGCCAATTTTTTGCATTTGCCACTTTTTTTTAAGTTGAAAACACATTAATTTGGAAATTCTCTCAAAAATCAAATAATTGTTGGATTTTAATGAAACTTTCAGTATTCATTCACAAATGAATGAAATTACTTCTAAAATTTTTATTTTTTTAAAATCTTGGTAAAAAAAATTTTTTTTTTTTTACCTCTGTTAACCCCCCTTCACGTAAATCCCTGACTGTTAAAAAATTTTAAATAGTGGCAAACTTTTGTGTAATTACTTCAATGCAGGACTCATTGGGAAATATAAATCACCCATTTCTTTTATCTTAAGTTTGAAATCACGACCGAGAACCTTCTCCGAAGAGTAAAATAAAAAATGCAATAAAACTCCGACATAATTAATTTTGATAATCTTTTTAATTACTGGAAAAAGTCACAACTACTGAGGACATTATACTCTGAAGAAGAAAATTTTTTCCGATTAATATTAAAATTTTAAAATAATAGTTTTATTTTTTTTACATTAAAATAATTTAATAATTTAAAAACTTTGAAAAATATGTTTTAAATCTCCAAAGACTTGATTTCGAGTTTTCTTTATAGTTAATAGCTGAATATCATATTGCCTATCTAAAATTGAAAGTATAATAAAAATCGTTGAGCCCTTTTTTTTTAATTAATTTAAAAAAAAAAAATTTTCTGTGTAAATATGTTCATTTACGTTCCCCTTTTTGAGTAAGTACAGTGTTCCATAAGATTCATAACATGTTTACATAATTCTAACATCTGCAGTAATTCAGAAAGCATATTCAAATGTCTGGCTATAAATGTAAACTAAAATTCTATTAAATATTATAAAATTGCTGAAATTATTATTTTAAATTTTACTATATAGTTAAAAACCAAAAAAGAAATTAAAATTTTGTGTTTTTTTGGCGCGTATGGTCGCAATACTTTCCGTTTGACAACTTCCGGAGCTCGTAAATCTTTTAACACCCTGCCATTGCGTCATCGAGGTGATGACAGGTAGGGCTACCGCAGTTAAAAAGTTGTTTTTTTCTAAATTTCTGGCAGTAAGGAATTATTACTTCATTGAAATCAGATAAAGGTAAGTTTCAACTTTAAAAATTGACTTAAATGACGTGTTAGCAAGGTATATTTTATTTTTGCAAGATTTTTAAAACAGAAATTGGGCTACTGCTGACAGAATGTGTCAATAAATCAAAAATGGTGGGAAATTTTAACTTTTTTCTTTCGATAAAAAAAAAAAAAAAAAAAAAAAAAAAAAAAAAAAAAAAAAAAAGATTAAAATCAATATAATTTCAGGTTAAATAATACCAGTGTATTTTTCTTTGGGGAATTAAAATTTAATCTTATGGCTTTCAATTAAAGCTAATTTTAAAGTTGAAGATTACTTATTTATTTTTAAAATTTCAATTTAAATTTAGGTATCGAAAAATGAGTGGAGGTACCTACAGTAAACTAAAATTAGTTTTTTTGCCATCCCCCTAAAATGCATAAAAAAGAAAATATCAATTCATGTTGCAGGAATGCAGTGAAACACAAGAAGAGAAGGAGAGCAACATAGAATCTCAAAGTCATTGAGGACATCATCCCATATAATCCAGGAATAAAATGGATTTTATATTAGTTGTCCCTGCCCCACTAATCTGTTCTTCTGGGATTGAAACATTAGCTGAGAAAATTATTTTTGTAAAAAGGTGCCACCCTTGAATAGAGTGAAAAGAAACAACACAAATTAACAGTCATTAAAAATAGCCTATTTTCACTAACATTAAATAAAATGACAAATATTTAACTTAGAAATGATAATATAGTTGCCAATTAGTTCAAAGACAAAACAAAAATAGTAAAAAAAAAAAAAAAAAATGACAACAAAAGCACACATTAACCTTAGTTATAGTGTCTCTCTGCATTGTATAAACAAAATTTTTACCTTATGAAATTTTTTCTTTAGTTCAGCTGGTGATTCTGAACGGGGTTGTAAACCTGTGTTTGGACGGTAAACATGGAAGTGTCGTTCTTTCTTTTTCATTGTTGGAGGATGAACAGCTAGCACCGCAGTCTTTTTACCATTTCGCATCTAAAGAGGAAAAAGATTTTTGAAAGAGCTTAAATGCAAATTAAAAGTGAAATTAAATCTAAAAATAGAAAAAAAAAAGTTAATCCTTGTGTTACTCCACTTAAGGTTGAGTAATGTTTAGTGGCTCAGACTGAGGAATCAAGAGCAAAGTTCAAATTTCAGTAGAGTTTGTTACATTTGCTTACATGCTAATACCTTTGCAAAAAGGTAGGACTCCTACCCTGTCCCCAAGTTTCAAAACTGGTCTCTATATCCTTGGTTGGCAACTAGTCTAAGAGGAGAAAAGCTGAATTCAAAACCAAACTGAACAGCGTTGGGTTCAGTTAGGCTACTTTGCCTAGGAAAAACCACTGTGACTGCAGCACATGTGGTACCCCTACAACCCTAATGGGCTACAGGACCAGTGATCATGACTGCGCATGGGTTACGTAAAGTTAAGCCTCTGCTAACACTCCAAAGCCATCAAATAGATTTGGTTTTTGGTTCCACTTATAAGCAAAGAGAGCTTGAGGACACACTCTTACAATAACTAAAACTTTTAAGTGCAATTTAAATAAGTCATGAAATTTGAAAATATGAAATTTTGATTTAGCATTACCAAAAATTAGTGGTACAGTTTTAATTTAAAGGGATTTATGAAGAATCTGTTATTTTTTATTTTTATTAAAATGGCTGATAATGATGGCGCTAAATCCCTGGAGGAAAGCAAAAGGGAAAGGATTATCCACTCTTTAAAGATTAAGGAATTTACCATCCAGTTTAAAATATCAAATGACAAAGACTGACATAGAAGCCATGTGCTTAATGTCTAGCTTTTAAAAAAAAAAAAAATATTTTTTTGTTTAAACTATACAAATAATTCCTAAATTACTTTAACTTGGGGCACATCAGTTGAAAAACACTGACTTAGAAGGTGAAATGTTTCTAAGTCCTGAGTTACTCACAATTGTCTATTACTTTTAATTAATACTAAAAAGCAAAGAGTTCATCATTTTAAGAAACAAACGAAGATGACGTGTGCATCCGTGCATTTTTTTATTTATTCGAAAACATTATTTGTAAGGAAGATGCTGGAGGTATGTAAATAGAGATATTCTTAATTCACAAGTAGTTCATTTTTTTTATGAGCAAGCCAAGAAACACATTCTAACTGAAGACAACAACAGAGTTCATTTCAACCTATACGCTGTTTAAGCATGGTGCTAGCTTTTTATCATCTTATTGGTTATTTTAAGTCAAAATTCAATTTTCTTAGGAGCTTTGAAGTAAGAAAAATGTTATTCTGCTTTCACAATTAAATACATGTAAGCTGATACTCGACTTTTTTTTGCGTACACACATTTGTGTGAACATAATTGCTGGAGGCAGTGATATGTGTGTTTTGATATAGTTGTTGAAATATAGTTTGATTTCTTTAATAAATTGTAGGATATGACATGGATTAATATCATGAAAGAGTTCTTTTATGTTGATTGATGTTTTGTTGGTAATCTTACTATAAATCGGTACTGTTGGTAATTTTTTTTTTAATATAAAAATGTATTGTTTGGGGGTTCACTATTTGCCTATAGCTGTGACCCTTGCAAGTCCTACCACCCTGAGGTTAGGAGTAGACCTGTGAACGGCAGCAATTAAAAGGTGGTGCCATGCTCCTCTAAACCTCCAATCTCCTGATCAGAGGCCTTGCTACCAAATGTAGTTGATCATCACACCCAGTACTTTTTATTTTAATAAAAAGTAGAATTAATACAAAGTTTACAAATTTGGGAAGATATAATCAGTAATCTGTGAGAAGCAATGAAAGAGTTGGTTAAACTTAGACACAAAACTAATGTTACCAAGTGGATAGAACAGACAAGCAAATCCCCAATCTATTAACCACATTTTATTCAAACTAAATAATATTGAGCACAAAATGAGATTTCTTGTGAAATCTCAATAGCAATAAAAGGAAATTATCAGGCATTATCATAGTCTTTGCATTTTACAAGATTTTACAAACCTGTGCTGAAAGATAGAAGCCATCATCTTGTCCTTTACAATCTTTCCAAATGTCAATGGCTTGGTTCCAAGACAAACCTCTCTCAACACTCACCTGAAATTGAGGATAACATTTCATAAAGTATCATTTAAGTTTCAATGTATTTTCTGTGAATAAATTACAACCATTTAGTAGTCATAGTCATTGATAAAACGTCAAATTATTGAACACTAAAACAGTATTTAAAAAAAAATATTTAGTGTTAAGAGAAGAAATCAAACAAAAATTATAAAATTGTTAATAGAATTTCAATAGTATTTTCAATGTATGAGTCAATGTGAAGAGAATTTTCTTTGACATACACAAAGCTGACAACAATGAAGCAGAAAGATTTAAGGAACAAGTTTATTTTGTGTTTTAAAAAGCATTGGTAATGGTCACTAGTGGAGAGAAAAAAAACAAAAAAAAAAAACAAACCTTTGCATGCAATCAAACTTATTCCAATATTAATCCAGAAAGTTTTTTTTTTTCTTACATTTAATACTTAAAATATTTTAATACCTAGTTCTAAGCAAGCTTGTAGTAGCAGTAGCAAAGTTGGAAAAGTTCCTGGCCTAATGCATTTTAACCAAATACAGTGGATCCCCGACTTACAGAATTCTTACAATGCACCGTAACATGATTTTTCATGAACAAGCATTTATGTCACTTATCAATATTGCAATAGTAAAGTAATAATCTAGTTAACATTTCTATAAGGTATGTTATATAATTATGACTAAAAAAGAAAAAGAAGCACATGGACATGAAACTAATACAATATAATCAAGTTTTTTTTTTTTAAAAAGCTGCTTGTATATCTATTGCTAGTGACATTGTTGGATCTCAGATTTTTTTTTTTTTAATCATATTACCCCGAGCAAGGCGGTAATGCCACCGATGTGCAGGGGGCTACGTAAGAGTGAAAAGAGAAAGCCGGAAACCGCGTCCTAAGCAGGGAACGAGGGATGAGCCTCTTCCCCTGCTCAATAGACGAGGGTGGAGTATGAACTGGGCGATAGTTTAGTCTATCTACTCCAACTGAAAAAAAATAAAAATAAAAAAAAAATTTTCAAATTAAGCAAAAAAGAAGAATATTTCAAACAAAGTTGATTCCCATCTCAACACGAGGGTACTACCAGGAAGGTAAAAAAAAAATCTTTTTTTTTGCCAAAGTGTAAGATTGTGTCTCTCTTGCATCATAAATATGAGACAGATGGCCCAAATTGAGTTGTAACCATGAATTGTCGCCGGCCAGAGATGGTTGTAACCCGGGGACTTATTATAGTTTAATATTTGGTTCCATGATAGCATGGGTTGGACAGGGTTTTCTTGATGGATCTTTTCTAGGCCGCCCGGTTTTGTGTAAGGCCCGTCTAATCTCAAATTCTTAAGTCGTCCTTGATAAGCTGGGTCTATGTTTTACTTGGTCTACATATCCCTCCTTGGTTGTCGGCCTCAGTAAACCAACAATTGCTTAACAGGTTTTTTATGTTTTTTTTTAAATGCATTTGAATTTTTGATGGGGAGACACTTGCACATACCAGAGCACAAAATGGTCTAAATATTTTTTAAATGAAAGATAAGCAAAAATATTTTTGTATATCTACACTAACTCAAATACCAGTTACAGTCATTGTAGATAAAAAACAAACACAAAAGTAAATTTATACTCACAGTGTGTAATTCTGTGCGAGCTTTGTTAAGATCAGTGTTGCCTACAAATATTTTAGTTTCAAGTTTTTTAACACTTTCTCCTCCTGATCCCAAATCTACAAAAAGAACAAAAGAACTGTTTTATTTCCTGCAAATCTTTCACTCAAAATTTATTGAAATAAGGACTGTTTATCTAAGACTAAAGAAAACCTGAAAGACTAAATGCTCACCCATAATTCCCATATCCCATCGACCATTCCGTTTTGCATCCAATATTATAGCCGTTAATGTTTCCAAGAAATACTTAAATAAGGCATTTTGTTGCTCTACAGGCATACCAAGAATTCGGTTCAGGAACTTGCTGATGTTATTATATTCTGGAAAAAATTTAAAAAAAAATAAAAATAAAGAAGAGATTTAGAACAGCGAAAAACTCTACAAAAATAAAAAGCGAGCAATCATAAAGTAAAAATTATAGCGGACTAACCTTTTTCCAAGTAAGGTGTTCCAACTCGTTCATCAAGACTGATGAGTCCAACGCCAATAAGAGATGTTTTGATATCTAGGGAGAAAAGGAAAAAAAAAAAAAAAAAAAAAAAAAACTTTCAAATCAATCATAACTTTCAGATAAAAATTTTAAATTTGTAGCACAAACCCAAAAGCTTAAAATTTCCATTTGCAGAAATATTAGATAAATGGAGCTGAAAACTGTATAATGTGGCAAAGAGGGATGGTTAACAATCTGCCAGATTAATCAAAATGAGGACTTTTGATATATAATACACAAGATAAGGATTTAAGGACAAAATTATCATTGCACAAACAAAGTTAGTTTACTTTGTAAATTCTTTTCCAACTCAAGAATTAATATGCCTTTAAGTGATTTTTACCTTAACTATAATTATGATGATAATAATGACAACGACAACAATGAACATAATGGATTCTTTTTTAAAGAATTCCATTGTTATTAATTATTAAGTTGGCATGCAATACAAATTTACCTTCAAAGAAATCTCCAGAATATTCGGTTGGTGGGGAAACAAGTGGGGTTTCGTAACGCAAAACAGATTTCATAACACTCTCTAAAGCAGCTCTACCATACTGTAATGGCAAGGAAAAAAAGATAAATAAAAATAAATTGATTTAACAGCTGCAGAAAATTTATGTAAGTCAACAAATACATTTCTTTAAAAATTTGTCTATCTATCTATCTATATATATATATATATATATATATAACAAAGCAAAAAAGATTTTGTTGATCAAATTTAGCAGAAAAAGTTAACATTAAAAAAAGAAAAAAAAACTCATTAATTTCATGAATGAAGAAAACGTTTAGTATCTAATACAATTATGCATATTAATTAGAGCAATACTAATCCGCATTGACTATCAATAGTAAGTATTACAAAGGTTGTAGAATAATGGTCAGACAATTCATTTACAGTATTTACTGTTAATCTAAATGGCTTTATGAAGACTATTAATAAAAATGTTTTTCTTACTTTGTTATCAAAATTAAATCTACTTAAATCTCGGGTTTCAGTTGCCCTTCGGTCACCATGTGTCAAGGCTCCCTAGAGAATGAAAAATAGAAAGATCAAAATTTGAGGAGGGGAAGAAAAAAAAATATAAAAAAAATGATGCATTGAAATAGAGCCTGAGCAATTTAATTCTCATATTAAAATGAGCCAAATGCAAGAATATTTATCCATCACATGAATGAATGTGTGTGCGTGTGAGTGAGTGAGTGAGTGAGAATAAAAAAAAAAAAAAATTATTTTTTTCTTTTTACATCACTCACTGTATTTCATTTAAGGCTCTAGCTATGGTCTGACCTCTTTAGTACAGCAGTCCATGATCTGGTAAATCCTATGAACTGGTACTTATTTTTTTTTTTAAATCATCTGTTCATCGAGTGGTTTAAAAGGCAGCACCACATGTTTACATCTTTCTGCAGTAATAGACTGTTTTGGTGATATTATCTTGCTCATTTCTCATATGTAGTTGCATATTTATCTATTCAGGATGCCACTCAAGGCAATAGAAGGAACAAAGCACAAATCTTAATGCTGGGAAAGGCGGAGAAAGGAATATCAGCAATATATATGTAGAATGAACTGGCAAAACCGTTTACAGAGGCGATTTGTACTTTTCTATTCTGGTAATTGCTTGGTCCCAAATGTACCAGACTAAAGAGTCCAGACTGTATAAAGTTGATTAGGCATACTTAAGAACAAAATTGTACCAGAAATTTATCTCCAAAGGTTCAGTCCTTTTGAAAACAAGAAATTATTAGAGTGAGAAGAAAATGTTATTTTAATTGGGTTAGACAAAATTTGTAGAGGTTATTAAATTTTCTCTACCAAATAAAAAGTGAAGCTTACCAAACTTTCCAGCCTTTTGGCTACTGTGGAAGCAAACCTTCTTTCTCCTGCCAATTCAGATATGAGGAAAATATATTCTGGTGCGCTCACTTGATTTGACCGATGAGTGCGCCCTACAGAGAGGAAGGGAAAAAAAAAAAAAAAAAAAAAAAAATTAAAATTCTGGCAACAAAGTATTAATGGAAATATTTTATTTCTAATCAAATTTCTTTCATAATTTAACAAGTATTTACTATTGACTTTATCATTCATTTTCAAAATTCTGTGGTACACAGAAAGTGGTACATGTGTAATGGTTATGCATGAAAAGTGGAATCATTTTGCAAAGTAAAAAAGACTAACTGATTGTTTCACTGAATTCACGCTAATTCCTTTGGAAAACCAAATTAGTAACATTTCATCACTGAGCAGACTGACGGAATTTTCTCTAGTTTGATGAATGGTTTTGTTCTCAATGAGGCTCCTTGTATGGAACATCTATTGAGATTCAAGTTCACTCCAGACTTCAATGCATTGTTAAAGCCTTGAATGCAAATGTTGATAAACTTACCAAACTGTTGGATTGCTCTGTCTGCACTCCATGGCAATTCTAACGTTATATGAACACGCCGCTTCTGATTACGAGCTCGTCTGTCAGCCTGAAGTGAAATTCCAGAGCTGGCAGCTTCAGAGATGATAGCAATATTCTGAGGAGGAAAAAGGCATACAATCAGTGAATGTGAGTTTGGCAGTTGCCTGCCCAAAAGATAGGGATTTTTTTAAAAACTTCAATTAAGAAAGTGGTTGACAAATGAGCAATGACAAGTTTTGACAAACTTCTAATTATACAAAAGGACTAATTGAAATGGTCTAATATTTAAACTGATTAACTGTCACATTCCCAATAAATAAAATTAAGAACAATTAAGTTGAGTCAGAATTAAAAGTTTAACATCTTATGAATCTGTTTATGTTTGGATCATTCAGGACATGCTTAAGAGTGTTAAAATGATAATTTGAAAAATTTCCTACAAATGAATAAAACCATTCAAGTTTCAAATATCTTGGAATTATTTACTCCAATTAATTAAAAGAATATTTAAAAAACCTCGGTTTAATACCCAATCAATAAATTATGTACTTCCATAGCATAAAAAAGTAATTCCTCTTTTCATATTTTAAACAGGTCTTTTTTTTTGTAATGTTATCAAAAATATTCGGACTATATTTGAAGACTTAAGTTCTCTCAGAAGTGCGTGTTTATATATAAACTATTTAAAAGATTATAACAATAAAATAAACCATTATCAATTATACTTTTTTTATACTTTCAATTCTAGATTGGAGGGGGAGAGAAAGAGAAAAACAAAAAACAAGAAACAAAAAAAACACCCTGAAACAAACTTACTTTCTCACCATCCATAAAACGTTGCTTTTCTGTCAGATTAAGTATTTCAAGAGGAACATCAAGTTCACTCCTAGACTCATAACTGACACCACCATCTTCATTCGACACCACTCTGCCTTTACGTCCAGTCATCTGGCAGGAGGGGGAAAAAAAAAAAAAAAAAAGAATTTACTTTAAATCAAATAGTTTTTTTTTTTTTTAAATGTTGGATTAAAAGCTGTATTTGCAAATAGTCTTTGTTAGTAAGTAACAAGAAAAAAAATTTCAGTGGTTTAAGATATAAAATAGCTGATTGTGTGTGTGTGAGAGAGAGATGTTGCATGCCTTCCCATAATGGATGTGTGTATATTTTTACATGTGCTTGTGCAGCTTGGTGTACATACAAGAACACACACAATTTGACTGAGTCTGAAATAAGACATTGGAGGTAACACATTAACAGTTGAATGAAAATGAAATGGACATCTGTGTCAGCACCATTAATTTTCCTGTCTATCAACCATTCATATGTAATAGAAATAAAGTATAAGTTGTAATGTGTGGTCCTCTGGTATCATTTTAAGGAGTTCTATATTTTACACTGAATAGGTATGTATGTATGTATGTATGTATGCATGCATGCAGGTATGTAACTGCAAGTGAAAGTAGATAACCATAAAGCTACAAATCTCAGCATATATATATATATATATATATATATATATATATATATATATATATATATTTTCTAAACATATACTGTTAAATATAAGAGACAATGAATGTCTATTATGTTTAATCATGAGCCATTCTAAACGTCGTATTTTGGCTTTAATTTCAGTTGAAAATAAAGACAAAAATTCTCCAACATTTGGATAATTTTTTAAGTTGTTTCTAAGCTCATGATTAAACATAATAGACATTCATTGTCTCTTATATTTAACAGTATGTTTAGAAAATTATTTGCTGCCTCGATACACTAAATATATATATATATATAATTTTTTATTTTTTTTTTACCTCTGCAACATTTTCTGGTCCTCCAAGTTCATCAATTAAATGGTCCAAAGTGTTTGGGGGAAGAATGTCGGAGAGTTTCTCAATGCTTTCAAGTAGTTCCCGCTTCATTGCAATTGCTTGGTCAATACTGTCCATGCCTAACAAAATATTTCCACTTTTATAAAGAGAACAACTAAACTACTTAAGAAAGCAAAATGTCTACACATAAAAACTGACGACACAAGGAAAAATATCAATGTCAAAGAAAAGGAAAATATTGATTACAAAATAACTCAAAGTAAATTTTAAGTAAACACATTGGCTGTAATATCCAGATTTATTTAGGTTACAGCAGCCATTCCTTAATTTCTGCCCCTTAAAAGTCAATGTTTAACAATGTCTTAATCTATAACAATTGGGGGTCATTTGAGGATAATGTCTATAACATGCACAGAGTTTTTATAGCAGATGATTAACCATTTAAAAAAGTCAGAAGTGCCCAATGCACCTGCAAGCCCCACAGTTTGGGGAGTACATGAAGAATACACCTGCAATCAAGTAACAATGTATTTCAATACACCCCCATTATTTCAATACACCCCCATTAATAACCATTATAGGATTACAAAGTTGCATATTTCCAAAACTATATCTCCTAACCAGAGGTTAAATTTTGTATCATTTGAAAGAGAAATTAATTTATTTTCATACAAAGCGAACCTCGCAGCACCCTTCTCTTACCCACTTCCTTACACCCCCTATAACCTGTCACACTTTCTCATAATTTTCCTCCTATGTAACCCCCTGCAAAACAGTGGCAGTAAAATGCCTTGCTTGGAGGCGATATGATTATAAAAGAAAAATAAAATAAAATTAACTTGTAATAGTCAATTTTTTTGAGGTGCATCAATTGAATTTCTATAATATAAGCAAATTTTTTTCAACAATTCAGTAAGAAAGACTCCAATAAAGTAGCAGAATTTTATTAAGTTTTATTAATGGGATTATTTTTTGAAGCAAACAAGCTTTAAAACATCACTGTAGACAACTTATACAGCACTTATTATTCAATTTTTCAGTATTTTTTGTAGTCGATGATTAGCAGGAACTAATGAAGTCCATTGACACAATTTACAGTAAGTTGGTACCAAAACATTCAGTTTTAAAAGAGTTTAAAGAACTGTATTTTTGTCTTCTAGGGCATAGAAGCAGATTAATAAAATGTTATGAAGCAATTTATTAAAAAAACAAAAATCACTTACTTGTATTGCTAAAAGTATCATTATCAGCAGAAGACATAGAATTATTTTTTTTGAGTAAGCCAATAGCAGCCAATGCTTTATCAAACTGAGCATCCACATCCTTATCACTATCCTTCTTTTTCTTCTTCTTTTTCTTTTTTTCTTTAATTTTTGACCTTGCCTTGGATTTTTTCAGCCAGGGATCTGAAAGCCCAAAATATTTGAATTGCATATTTTTTTTTTTTTTTAGACAAGTAGAAAATCCAGATGCAATATATATATATTGAGAAACATTTACTTTATTTAAGTATTATTTTTACCTCCCAGTAATCAGAACACGATTACTGTAATTTTGTTTGCATATTGCATTGATCAGCTGTATTTTATGAAAATATATTTTACAGCAATAAAAGAATTAGAATCAGTTTTGCAATGAAGCATTCATTTAAACAGGGGAGGGAACAGTTTTGTTTTTTAAGCAGACAATTTTAAATTTGTAAATCTTGGTAGCATTCAAAAATAATTTAAATTTAATGAATGAGGGAGAGAGAAGGACCCCCTCCTCCCAAAAAAACCAAAAAAACAAAAAGGATTGATTTCTATATTTTCTGTAAAGAGAAAATTAGTCATCTCTTGCTGCAAATTCTCCTTTACCTATCGTGCAAGTCATTCTCCCAGCATGAATGATCTATGGCACTTACCATCATCACTGTCTGATCCTGATCCAAAAGGATTGAAGTCATCAGAATCAGAATCTGAAGATTCCGAGGGACTGAGACTTGAGTCGCTACTGTCAGAGTCAGAAGTAGAATCAGACTTTTCACATTTTATCCGTTTGGCATTACCATCTTGAAAGTTCCCTACAAAATAATGCAATGGTCTAATCATCAGGAATAAAATAAAATACAATGCTACAACACAGATATCCTGCCAAGAATCTAAACAAAAACAAAAGAATACCATTATTTTGCTACTTTGACTTTTACTGCAGTTTTTTTTACAGAAACTTTACAGAATTGGGGTCTCCACTAATGTTAAATATAACGCATTCAAAAAATGTCTTTTGACAAATACATAAAAAAAAAAACAAAAAAAACAAAACAAAAAAAACAAAACAGAATTTAAAGAATAATAAATAATGTTTAAATAAGCTATGAGATGACACTGAAAAGTTGTCCCAAGAATGTCCCAGGATGCCCATCATGTGATTATATAGTAACAATTACCAAATAAAAGACATTTTTCAAAACAACTTTAATACTCACATTAGATTTACAGAATTTATAATTTTATTTGTTTTACCTTTCTTTCGTTTTGCTCCACTGTTCCAACAGGAATCCTCATTGGAAAAATTATCATTGCCAAGATTTAGGAAATCTAAAGTCTTCCGTCTGTCAGGTGCTGGAAAATGCTTTTCAACTAATGTCTGGAAGACACCTCTGTCAAAATGAAGTGCACAAAATTAGCAAGAGTTTAGCAAATAGCCAGGAAAATGTCTTAAAATCATATTGGATCATTGCGAAAGCTTGTGCCCAATTTTTATTGTTTTCAATTTTCTAAATGGTGAAAACTTTTGTATTGATTTAATATAATTCTGATTGTTCCTTAGTATGTATGTTACACTCTCAATGTTTTGATTGTGGAAAAAGATGGGGAAATATATCAGAGAGTTTGGTTTTAATGAGAAAAAGAAAAAGAGGTGCTGACACCACTTGTATTTTATATCGGCTTCAGTGAAATGGAAAACTTTTCATTTCTCCTTTTTTTTTTTTTTTTTTTTTATGATTTGCATTCAGAATTAGGATTAATATGGCAATAATTTGTTAAACTCAAATAGATTTTCCACAGGCATTTTATAGTTGTGGAACTTGCAAGAAGATTTTTCACTAATTAAAAATTATGACTTATCAGAAAATTCAAATTGGAAATGTCTATATTTTTGAGATGAGGTGGTATTTACAGTATTTACATTATTCGGATTATTGTCCTCATTTTTGTTGCCATTTGTATGACGTTTCAGCTGTTGTATGCTCTGGTCTTTTTCAGGTGCTAGTAATTTCGAACCGAACCCTTTATTACAATCACTGGAGTATATCATTCACATCCCTTGCGTAATTGGAAATCATGAGTTATCTCCCTCTAACCCTGCAAGTTACTTGTTCACCACTGCTGTAGCCTGGAATTGAACCCACAACTCTAAGAGTCAAGTCAGGAACTAACCAATGTCTATATTCACTGGGCCACATGTCCTTAAGTGTACAAATGGCAACAAAGATGAGGACAATAGTCCGAATAATGTAAATACTGTCAAATAGGAAAACTGAAATCTTTTGGGGGTTTATTATTAACTGTTTTTAGAATTTAGGAATGTTTTGAGAAGAATTTTAACAAAATTAAAATAATTGATGCCAATTTTAACAATGTTTGGCAAATCCTGATCAACCAGTGTGGAAAAAAAAAAATTAAAAAAAATCAAATTTATTAACAGTTCATATAACTACTGTATTGGCCAGATGTTTGGAAGAGACACAGTTGAATTTTATTAGATAAGAATTTATTCAACTTACTTAGCAGTAGATACAAAATCATTTAACTCTCCTCCATGTTCCTCTAATTGTTCCAGTGTTCGAGCTTCACCAGTTGATTGCAGGCCAATGACAACACACTGAGGTAAAAAAAAAAGAAAAGAGGAATGTGTTGAATATTTCTTAAAATACAAAGCATTTCCACCTAAAAGTGTATTGGTTTTTTTGGTACCTCAAAAGATTTTTGTTAAAGAAATTAAGAAAAATCAGCTGTATTAGCTTAAAAGTGTATTTTATATTAAGCATGGCTTGATTTCCTAATTTATAACTAAAACAGAAGGTAAAATAAAGCCTGATATTTGTGCCCTTAGGAAAGGCATTAATCTAAATCCCTGTAGTTTTTTTGGGGGGGTGGGAGAGAGAGAGAGAGAGGAGGAAATCACATCTTTATGGCCAACAGAAACAAACAACACTTTAACAGCTTTGGGCGATCATGTCTCGAAAGAGACATGACAGACTGGACAGAAGATTATCCCGCAGTAGGTTGCCATTGGTTTCTGTGGTAGACTGGATGCCAGCCAAGGCTATAGAACCCAATCTGTCCTATTATTTAACCCATAACTGGAGGGAAGAGACAGATTAATACCTTTTCTAAGGGTATTTGTGTA
The DNA here is from genome assembly GCA_037127315.1 of Ascarosepion bandense. Lineage (NCBI taxonomy): Eukaryota > Metazoa > Mollusca > Cephalopoda > Sepiida > Sepiidae > Ascarosepion > Ascarosepion bandense. The sequence continues at coordinate 1,139,506 of JBBBDQ010000934.1, forward strand.
TAAGTGAATGCCATGAATTCAACTGAATTCAAACTCGGCTCCACAATTTGTCGTTTCAAATCGATATCCAATGCACCACAACGCACATCCACTACTACTAGTAGTAGTAGTAGTAGTAGTAGTAAAAAGCTGTTACTCAGATTATCAACACGGAACAAGATCAATTATCAATTTATATATATATATATTTTTTTTAATCTTATCATCCCGAGCAAGGCGGTAACTCCACTGATGTGCAGGGGGCTACTTTAGAGTGAAAAGATTGCCAACGAGAAAGCTGGAAACCACATCCTAAACAGGGAACAAGGGATGAGCCTCTACACCTGTTCAATAGACGAGGGTGGAGTGTGAACCGGGCGATAGTTTAGTCTATCTACTCCAATTAAATATAACTTTTTATTCAATTTTTTCAACATACAGCCATTCCTCCCTTAACAAACAGCTTCTGTTCAAACCTTGTCACTAAATGACTTCTAATTCAGGCAAACTACACATGTAATAGGTTTGTCAACTAGCTTCAGATATATTTAATGCCTTTTTTTGCAACACTTTGAATTTCGCAATATTTAGACAGTACAATATGCACTGAACAGTTAATATAATAAATTCGAAAATTATGCAGATTGAAGTAACGTAAATTTGTTTTTTTAAATATTTTTCACTTTAAATGACAAGATCAATGTTTTCATACAACTGTTTGGATTCCTTTAGAAATATTTTACAAGGTTTTATATCTGGTCATAAGTATAGGGGAGGGGCTGCTAAGTGAGAAATGACTGTCATTGATATTTATTGTTCATATTTGATAGTATAAAAATTTCGTTACCTTTCCATTTTTGACAGCTTCTCTTGTAAGTTTCACACAGTGCGCAACTTTAGCGGATATACAAAGGTATTTAAAAAAACGTTGGTGAGCAGACCAAAATTGACCCCACATGGATTTTTTCATCCGTTGTTCAGCTCCAATCAGATCGGCAGCATTTTGGAACAATTCTCGAGCACGGACCCACTTAAAAGAAAAAGTATATAGTACAAAGCCGTCACCAGTAAGTATCAAATATTAAATCTTAATTTAATAATCAATTGATTTTAAAATAGGGTGCTTGTTGTATAAATAAATTTCAGCAATTTTTAACCTTTGCACCCAAAAAAGCATGTTAAAAGGATAGTTTTCCCATTGACAACTACCTTCACTCCTTAGCAATGTTTGTTTTAAAAAATGATGATTAAGAGAAGAAAATCTTTGAAATAAAAACCTCTACACCTACTCTGTATCAAAAAGAATAAGCTGAGCTCTCTAACCTTGGTAGGTAAGCTGCCTAGAGATGTTTTGATAAAAAAACAGTTTTCATTTTTCTAGTAAGGGCATACAGCTGTAAAACTCACTTCAATATTTCATGATGGTTAAGTTATGTATGATAGGTGGACCATGTAAAATATGGACCCAGCTTATCAAAGATAATTTAAAGGAAGTTGAGGTTACAGCCAGACCTTACACAAAATCAGGCGGCCTGAAAAAGAGCCATTAAAAGAAACAAAAACCCAGACTAGCATGGAAATGGGTGTTAACTAATGAGGATTTATTTCTAAATTGGTAAATAATAAATATTGCATTAGTATAAATTCTATTAGTTTTTAGAACGTCGAAAATATAAAATTATCCTTGTAAATGAACAATTCAATAAATAAATATGGTTAATATTTTTGTCAAATTCTCAAGAACAAATAAAACCATAAATTCAATTTCCTCATATTTAGCTTTTATTAAAATCCTAACCATTGCTTTTTAAGAAACAAACATTGCCTAAGTATAAAGGTAGTCAGAATAATAGCAATGTCAAGAGAAAAATCATCGTTCTGAGACTTTTTTTTTTTGGTAGGCATGAAGATTAAAGATTGCAAATTTGCAAAAAAAAAAAAAAAAAAAAAAAAAAAACCTTTGCTCAGTTAAGCAGTTTACAGATTTTGCAGGCAAAGTTCAACAGTTTACAGAAAAATAAAACACTTCTTGTATGACTCACCACTTTGACAGACTTGTTGTAGGTTTCTACAAAGTTTGGAGGGAGATGAATTTCTTCAATTCGGAAGGAAGTTCCTCCAAAGCTTAACTGTCTTGCAATGTACATCCCTCGGAGTTTCATATCCATAGCTACAAGTTCCATTGCACCAACACCACTAAGCAAAAAAAGATAATGAGAAAATTTAATCATTTGTTTCAAAATATCTAAACTGACTCGTGGGCAAAAGGTTGAAGTGAATTATGAAATGTTAAAAATTTAATAACAACCACCTTTAAAATGTTATCAACATAAGTATTAGAATCTTAAATAAATTCTCGCTGTTTCCCAACAGATGGTGTTCCCAGAAATGTGTGCATGTAGTTTCAGATGTTAATGCACATATAAGAAAGTACTATAAGCAAGCTTGAAATTCAGTGTATCTCATTTAGCTTCAAGTGCAAACGACTTTTTTTTTTTTCATAGCATTAAACATTTCGTGCCAAACAAAGGGTATTTTTTAGTGAATTTTGCTGCACTAGTCTATTCAAAAGAAATCTGTAGCTGAAGCAAACAGAATTCTTGTTGAGACTTACGCTGACCATGCTCTGTAAGAAACAACATGCAACAAAGATTGGTTTAGATGCTTCAAAAATAGTGACTTTGATGTTGAAGATAAAGAATGCTCTGACAAAGGAAAAAAAGACAAAGAATTGGAGGCATTACTTCATGAAGATTCATGTCAGGAACAAGCTGAACTTGCAGAATCATTAGGAGTTGATCACACAACAGTTTTGAAATGGTTGAAGGCATCAGGAATGGGTCATAAGCAAAGACACTGGGTGCCATACAAGTTGAAGCCAAGAGACATTAATCAGCATCTTGTCACGTGTGAACAGCTGTTTCAATGGCAGAAATTGGAAAAGTTTTTTTTTTCACATTGTATTGTGACCGGTGATGAAAAGTGGATACATTACGATAACCCTAAGCACAGAAGATTGTTAGGTAAACCCAGCAAAGCATCAACATCAGTTAGCTGAATATCGATGGTTTAAGGCTTCTGCTCTGCGTTTGGTGTGATCAGCTAGGTGTAGTTTAATACGAGTCGCTCAAACCGACTGAAACTATCACAAGAGATTGCTATCGACTACAATTGATGCGTTTGAGCCAAGCATTTAAGAAAAAGCAAATGCTATATGAGCAGAGACCTCACAAATTGATTTTGCAACATGATAATGCTAGGCTAAATGTTGCAAAGTGGGTGAAAACCTATTTGGGAATGCTTAAATGGGAAGTCCTACTCTACCTGTTGTATTCACCAGATATTGGCCTATTTGATTATTACTTGTTCTGACTGATGACACATGGCCTGGTTTAGCAGCACTTTCATTCTTATGAACATGCCAAAAAGTGGATCAATTTGTGGTTAGCCTTGAAAGACATGTTTTTCTGACATGGAATTCAAATGCTGCCAGTAAAATGGGAAAAGTAGCGATAGACAATACATTCAACGACATGTTTCTTACTAATTTTTATAAATAAAATATTACTTTTCATGAAAAGTCAACGAGAACTTATTCAAGGTCCTAATATTTAAAATTTTTTTTTCTTTTCCCCCCCCAAATCATGGATGTTCAGAATCAAAGTTTTTTTTCACAATATTTGAAGCTATGAAATTTCTAATAACGGGTTAGATTATATGTAATCTTTAGATTAGGTAAAACAGCTTACCGTCTTTCTACTGCTTGAATGAAATCACTGAATTCTTTGAATGGAGTTCCTTGTCCCCATAAACCAAGCCTAGTCATATAAGCCATGTTTTTGGGTTCAGATGCACCTAACAAATGTAAATAGAAGTAAGATTAAATAAATGAACAATTTATATTGAAAACAAATTCAATTTGAATCTAACTCATTAGTCAATCTAGAAAATCTCAACTGAAAAGTAATATTTGAAAATATAACTTCAGAAAAATTGTATTGACTTTGCAGCAAAAATATGTAAACTTAATCAAAACTAACACCAGAATGGCTAAAGATGTGAAAATAAGACTCATATTTTTTGCGACATTTTCAGAGTTAAGCTTAATCATATAGATATGTGGAGACCATTCACCATTCCATGTTTAAACCAAACACAAAATATAAGAGACTCAAGTTTTACAATTAGAACTAATTTTTGTTGGCAGTGGGAAGCCTTTACTAGGGCTAAGATTTCAATAATTTTAACAAGACTTTAAAATTCAATGTCAAGCGTAACCTGTCATTCAATACAACCATGTTGTCAGGATAAAAAAATCTTTAATATATTTTAATTAAACTAATGCCTTTCAACCAAAATAAAAGTTGGTAGTCAGGAACGTAAAGTTAAAATATTTTAGCTCATATCAGTAACAAGGTTCCTGAATGTAACATTTCTGGAAGAGTATGAGCAAAAGCAGCTGTTGCAAAACTAAGAACTATCTGGAAAGACAAGAAGCTCTACTTGAAATCAAATATCAGGCTGATGCAGGGTTCTTGGACATTTAACGAAACAACAATGAAGGAACCAAGCATTAGAAATGATATGTTATAGAACCATCTTAGACAACTCCTATGTTGCACATCCAAGCTTACAACACAGGGTATTCTCAAGCAGGCACCCATCTAGTATGAAGCAAGTTTTGTATTGCTTAACTTTGATGATCTTATGAGAACTGGCATTTTACCGTGACACAGCTGTAAACCTTCGACCATTAAGTGGAAGTAGAAATAGTACAGTCACTTCACAAGATTTTCCCACTGTCAGTGATGGGATGGGGAGATCTTCCACACACATTGGCATGCAACCAAGATAGATGGAGGGAACCGTCAGAAACCCTGCAACCACACGGTCACAAGAGTGATGATGATTAATGACCTCATTCTATCCAATTAGGAATTTTAAAGTTATTTGGTACAATAACATAAAGTGCAAACTGTTAGACTTAAAAAGAAAAGATTTTAAAATTTTGTAAGGTTACTGAAATATGAAGTGCCAAATTAAAAAGTCATCAGGTTAGAGATTAGTGTAGCTAAATTGAGTAAATGAATTGTAGCTTTTATTTATCCTTAAAATATGCAATGTGTTTGTACTTAGCTATTTGAAAAAAAAAAAAAAAATAGTGCAATACATACCTGTGGCACTAGCGTAAATAACTCTGGCTTTAGGTAATTTGTTCTGTAATTCCAATACGGTCTGTCCTGTTTTAGTTGGTTTACTTGAACCAACGGGACAAAGATTTTTAGCTCGATGACATTCATCAAAGACAATCTGTATAGTGAGTTAAGAAATTTATGCACAGACAAAAAAAGTATTCCAAGACATTAAATGAACTTAAAACCAAGAATGGTGATAAATAATCTTAATGCAATTTTCACAGATTACTCCTAAATCGGTAAACAGATTTCTTTTTTTAGCTTTTATGAAGGGGTGAGTCATTTCAGAACAAAAATTTTAAAAGCATTCATATTTTGTAAAATCCAGATTTTCCCTCAAATTCCAACATAAATAAAAAAAGCTAGGAACAACATTTTTAAATTTTATTATTATTTTGTTTTTGAGAATAAACTGATAAGATTTAAGTTTTAATACCAATGAAGCCAAGAGGTATCAAGTCTTAAATAGATAAATCCATGCTAATGAAAGTTATTTTAAAGAATATTTGTAATATAGCAACTTACTGAGCATAGCTCAGATGTTGTATATGGTTGCCAATATGAAGAACCTATTGAAGAATGAACTCAATCAATAAAGATTGATCTTGCGAAACAAGCTTATTACCCATTACGTCAAAGTGATTGTAAGATATATTCATACATTATATTAAACAATAGAGAAAATATCTGCTTATATTTTAGACAAAATATCCTGTAATCAGAGACGAGGCTTCCCGTTTTGCAAAGGTTGATAATGTAAACTTTGCCTTGTCAATGTCATACTAAGAATTTTTATAAACCCCAAAAGACGATCATGCTGTAATGTGTCTTTGCACTGTGTTTTTTAATGTATTTGCTGACCAGTGAATAATTGGTCCTACCAATGCAAGACAGAGAAAATGGGCATCATGCCATAGAGACATCTGTCATGCTATGAGTGGGCAGTTGTCAAGCCAGCCAGCTGTAGTAGGGGCGGTACATGGACAGGAAACAAGAACAGATGCCTTTCATTGGCCCATTTACCCAATCGTGTTATAATGGTTAGGAGGATGTGTGTGTGTGTGTGTGTGTGTGTGTGTGTGTGTCTTTTAGTAACTTTTTCGGTCTCAGTGACTTTAGCTTTATTTGGGGAGAGAGAGAGAGAGTGAGGGAAGGGCAATAAAAAAAATGAAAAAGGATACAACTCCATCAAAATCTTCACCACACCACCTCATAAGTTGTTTCAACCGGGTTTTGTATTTTCCATCTGACTGGCTTTCACCAATCAATGAAGAATAAGTGGCAAAAATGACTCCCTTTTTAACACTGCCGTTTTCTTTAGAAGAGATCTTCGCATACTTGAACTGAAAATAAAATAACAATCATGATAGACACTCAATATCATCAGTATCACATGGAGGAGGAAAAAAAAAAAAAAAAAAAAAAACACAGATAGGAGTGAAGAGAGAGAGAGAGACGACAGACACAGAGGTAGAATGTCAATAGAATGTGCACTTACCATTTTAACATGAATAAAATTTTTACCAGCAACTTTTGTAACTATTTTTCTCTTTTGCTAAGTATTAATTGTACTCACTACAAGAATCACATTTATTTTCCAATATTTAGTTCCATATAAGAGTAATGTTTTTTTTTCTTTTTCCAATTCTATAACAAATCAAACAACTCAAAATACACTTACTTTATTCAAGGCATGGACCTCTATTTTCCCTGCCCCAATATCTTTGAGATCTCGCTCAGCATCAACTTTCAAGTCATTAGAAACACTGAACCTATATAAAAAGAATGAAATAATTATGAGAGAGAGAGAGAGTGTGAGTGAAAGAGAGAGTGAGAGAAAAGATGGAATAAAAAAATTCAATACATACCATAAGGCCCGTTTTCGTCCCTGTAAGTAATTCTCAAAAATGATACCAGCTACTGTTCGGCCCTTCCCCACACCAGCACCATCACCTGGCAAACAGAAGTAGAAGCAATTAAAAGGTTTTTCAAGTGTAAAAGAGACAAAGTATTATCGTCAATAGGTTCATGTATTTCAGTTGCTATCCCCACCCACATCTTTTTTTTAAACAGTGAAATAAAACAAATGGATTAGGTCAATAAGTTCTAGTAATGAAAACTGTGCCTAGCAACAGGAATCTAACCTGTATTCCCTTTTCCACCATGGAAACCATTTCTATAGCCAAAATGTGTCATTAGAAGTTTGGCCACAGGAGTTCATCTTCATAAAGCAAGGTTCAAATTCACTTTGATGCACATCTCTTGTTTGGACATTTACAAATCTATATCTGCTAGCTTCATTTACAAACCATAAACAATTTTTTAAGTGGACTTTTAAATTATCACATTTGTGATGATGAATGTCAGCAAGAAAAAGAAATTATATACATAAATAAAATGTTTCAACATCATTTACTCACTTTTGTTTATTAGACATCAAATTATGTTACTTAGCATCATCCATAATTTATGTAGACTTTTCAGTTTACCTGATGGACATTTATGAACATTCCTTAAATTGAAAAAGTTTGAAAAACTAACATTTAGTTTTGTTTATAAATACTTCTTTGAAAATAAAATCCTTACATTTGCCTTGATAATAGAGGATGAAGCACATTGGCTTAGATAGGTTTTCCTTTTGTCATATATGCATGGACGTGAAAGAAAGAAAAAGGTGACACTAACCAATAAGGAATCCAGCCCTTTCACCACTCGGCATGATGGTATCATGACGCTGACATGCATAGGTGATGGATTCCAACTGCAATGCTGAGAGTTGGCCTGAATCAATGGTACCTTCAGGCAAGTTCAAGGTGTATCTAACATTTGGTGGTTCCACACTTGATAATGAACTTGATTCTACAACAGCATCAGGATGTTTTTCTCCAATACGCACTGAAATAGAAATTATGATCAAAAAGCTAAAAAAATTTAATGCTAAATGCTTATACAAAGCTGGACTTGAGACATAATTTTTTTGCTTGATCTACCAGGTTTATTTTTATTTTTTCCTTTACTTAATTTCTAAGTATTTTAATGGTGCCCTTTCGATGGTTTTGTTGCTTAACCCAATGAGAAATTTTTAATGAAGGAAGTGCACGGCTGGGGAGCCATGTTTTTACAAACAGCCGTTTTGCTCTTGAACACCCAAAACTGCAGCACAGTGGCTAACTGATTATTCCTTCAACAAGCAACTGATCAGTTAAATGTCTGAATTTCAAACCATAATGTCTCCATTTTAATTTCCTTGGGATATTTTATCAAATGTTCCTCGTCCCAAATCCCAAAAGTAAATTTGTAACAGGGTAGTGGCTCTGGTTGAGTTATACTGGTACATAGAAATTAATAATTTGAGATATTGAGAAACTTGATAATTTTGAGCAAAGGAGTAGGGATATTAGGAGAAAAATATGAGAGAGTGGTTATTTGAATTGGTGTCATATGGCAGGGAGAAAAAAAAATCTTGGCTTAAAAATATTAATTTAAAACCATAAAATACTTAAAGGAGGGCCTTGTAAGAAGCTGAACTCAAATTAAACTAAGATTAAGTATAATTAACATTCCCCATCCAGCTCTTAGGAGACGACATGACATGACTAATGAGTTGACCAAAAGCCTATAAGTCTTCAGTCACCCTAGATCTCTACAAATGCAATGTGTTATACATTGGCTGTTCTGAATGTATGGAAACAATGGGTGCACTTTGGCATACATTAATTTACTTGAACTCAAAATATTTACCTAAAACTCTCAGCAATCCAATTTAAACCATCTGAGCAAATATGATAATTAAGAATGGGGTGAAGAGAGAGCACAATTCTTGGTCATAAGATTTTTTTAAAGGCTCTGACCCTTGTTTAAAAAAGGGTAATTCTATAAAATGTAGGTGAAAGAGAAAGAGGGGGGGGGAATTAGTAGTAGTAGGAATGAGTTATTGTTAGTTACTGTTTTGAGGGAAGGGAGTACACTGCTAGGAGTCATGTTTTTACACCTTAGATTGGGAATGTGGCTGAAATTTTCTAAAAGAAATATTTTATTTAAACCAAACTCAAGAATGAAAACAACCCTTACATTTTGTGGGCATATATTCAGAGTATGTTTCAGCCTGCCCGAGTTCTTCAATTTCTTCTTCTACCTCTTCTTCATCTTCAGGTATGTGATGGTGATGTACACGGTGGGGTATACTGATGCCTGGAGCCTAACAATTGCCAAATGTGGGAAAGGTTATTAAAAAAAACAAAAAACTTTAAAGTTTACAAGCATATAATAGTAGGTATCAAAGTTGGATGTCATTTTAAAAACTGAACATTTTAAAAACTGAACATCTCTTTTGCTTGAATTTTCTTCATAACAAATCCACTATTGAAAAGTTAACTTGATATCAATATTTTACAAGACAAGTGAAGTAGTTTTGACAAGTTAAAAAAAAAACAAAACAATAAAAACAAAAACGCTTAATATTGAATAAATCACTAGATAAGATTCAATGCAGCCATCAAACAAAATTATTTTTTTATACACTTATCAGAAATAAATTTATACTTTGTGAAAAATGGATTTATGTAAAATTTGAACTGTGCACATGGAAGTTGAAAATAATTACAGAATTAATAAAATGTGTATTCAAAATCATTTTAAGAGTTTATCAACAAGCAAAACTGATCTTGAAAATGAAATTCAATTAAAATGTTTCAAGTCATGAAAAAGAAATTTTAAAGTTTAAAAAGAAGGAAAAGAAAAGTTTTTATTCTCATTTTTTTGTGCACCCCACATTTTTAAGCAAACAGATTTAAAAGTGACTAAGGGATATGGAATACAAATAATTAAGTAAGTGCCATGTGAACCATTTACTAGTCACCATACAAATAATTACCTGATAAAATTCAACACCTGTGAAAAGTTTAAAATACAAACCCAAGTTTCAAATTCTTTCGGAGGCTTCATGTAGCAATACATACCCACAATCGAAGACACTGAATGATGTTAGGCTTATTTTAAAATCCAAGTGCACAGTTGATAGCAAGGAAATTAAATGAAATTTAATCTTTCAATTTCATAATTCCCATAAAATTTTTTCAGTACTTTTTTTTTTATATAAGAAAAACAATGAAGGCTGATTAATAACAATATCTTTAAAGACAATGACTGATAAATCAGATCTAAAACACTTTGCTCAAGCAAAGATAACTGTTTTAAATTTACAAAATCTTTAAATAATAACACGTTTTTCTGCCTATTATAAATAAATAAAATAAATTTTTTAAACATGACATTCGTAGAAATCTAAACAAGAAGGTGCATTTAAGTGAAAACATTTAATACTATAGAAAGATTTTTCTGTGAGCTTGGAAAATGTGTTAAAAGCGAGACATTGCCACTTATCAGCCAGTAAGGCAGATCTTGGCACAGCACAAAAAAACTAGAGTGTGACAGTTTCCAACCAGCTCAAGTAGGACCTGGCATATGACCTGACCTGACCTGGCACAAGCTAGGGAAGGACCTGGCACAACATGAGACTGAATCAAGGGTGTTACCCACAAACTTTTACGTAAAATAAACCTCTTCCTTTTAATTTGATAATTCCTGCATTGAACAATTTTGAAAAAAAAAAAAATCAAATGTATTCAAGTATTGAAAAGCATTTTAGAAAAAATAAAAAACTTAAAAATTTTCAAATTGAGTGTCAAAATTTTCGATTAATAAAGCAAAACTTGAAGAGGTTAGCAGGTGGGAAAAAAATGAGAAACCCCAAAGTCCAAAAAAAGCATGGCCTCAAAAATTAAAATTAAAGTTAAAAAATAAATAAATAAAGAAAAGAAAAAAAAAAATGAAAAGAAATAAAATAGAGAATGTTTTATACATATATATGTATGTATATATGTATATATAGATACGGTATATATAAGAATTAACTCACTGTGTATGAATTGATGGTTTTCAACTTTACATCATCTTGAGACCATAATCGGGACAAGTCTTTGTTTGTGATAGGCCCACGAAACCCTGTGCCATTTGCCAGTGTGGTAGACAGGACATTGTTCACATGATTTGTTTTAATGTTAGCCACCTTGGTTTTGATGATACTAGTTACCTGCGGCGAGTTGCCAGCCAAAGTTGCCTGAGAAACATTTTTCACCATGTTTGGAACAACTGTTGGCTTTAATTTGCCGGAGGTTATGGTGTTCACTTTTATATTGCTGCCAGATAGTCCCAGCTGGCTGAGAAGCTGCAGTGATTTGCCTGCATTGACCTCTGTCAGCAGAGGACTGCTACGACCAGTGCTACTTGTGGTACTAATGTAGATTTTTTGACCCGCAAAGGAAGTGGGGAGGCCACTTTGTGAACCAACATTTTTGGGAGTGAGTGAGATGATTTTGCTGCCAGGTTGACCAAGTCCTGCATTCTGGAGGTAAGAGTTGTTGGGACCAGTAATGTGAAGCAGCTGGCTACTACCACCAGATGATTTGACCACACGAATTACTGGAGAATTTGTATTGCTAAGGCTGTGATTGGTTGGTTGCAAGACTACACGTGGTCGGATCTGCAAAGATAAGAAAAAGAAAGAAAAAAGGAAAAAAAAAGGAAAAAAAAAAAAAAAAAAAAAAAGAAAGAAAAATAAGGGAGAAAAAATTATATAAGTTAGAATATAGGGGAAAAATATATGTAAAAAAAAAAAAAAAAAAAAAAAATTCAATTTTAACTTCTACACCAATACCATGGTTAATATCCTGCATTTAAAATATCTTCAGCATATTTAGTAAATTTAAATTTCATCATAGAGTAGCCGTCTCTGAATTGTTGAACGCAAATCATTTGAAATTAAATGGGCATGGTAAAGATCAAGGCTTAATGATTTGCTTCTAGTAACTGGTTAGGATTTTTAGGGACAATGCTGGGATGATACAAAATACTTTATTTAAAAACTCACTTAAATTTAGATATTTGTATCATCTAAATGTGAAAGACAATATCATTTAATTGTAAGAACAATTTTTTTTCTTCAAGTACACAAAACAAAAATATATTTTTTTGCCAATTTTGGGATAAAAATATCTTGAATGAAGCACTAAACTTTGGTCATGTTTTTTTTTTGCTTTATCTTAAACCAAATTTAAGTGTAAACAAATAAAAAAATTCTATTTACAATTTAAGTGTAAACAAATAAAAAAATTCTATTTACAATGTGAAGAGAGTAATTTAAAAAGTTTTGATGAAGAATTTAAATTTTGTTTTTGATTGGAATTTAAACACAAAATGAATGCCTAGAACACATTTCTCAAGAAAATTAAGAAAATTACTGTAAAATTAATTTAATTAAAATGTTTGAGTAAAAATAAAGATGTAATTTAACTAATTTTTACATTTATTTCTAAAAATATTAAGCTTAAAAAAAAATGATTAAAACTTAATGGATTCATTTTCCATGGCTTATCAACCCTCTGCAGGTTAGTTAAAAACCAGAAAATATATTTAGTAAGAATTTTTTTTTGGATATAATTATTATTTTAGTGATACAAATATTACTAATTAACCCATAAATGGAGGGAAAAGAGGTGGATTCAAAGCCAGAAATTATTAAAGCCTGAAATAAGTATTTACTGGAGATTTTAACAGTGTTTTTTATTATGCTACTAACGACAGATGAGGGGGAGGAGAGAGAAAAGAAATTTATAAATGTTTTTTCTCGAGTTTACAGCAAAAATATTAAACAATATTGACTATTTTGGACTATTGTTCTCATTTTTACTGCCATGTTTATGATGTTTTGGCTGTTGTACATTTCGGACTTCATCAGGTGCTAGGTGCTCAGAAGTACAGACAAATATTAATTAGATTGTTTATTCTAAAAAAATAATAAAATTAGAACTAATGTAATATTATCATTTACCAATTTATAAAGAAAGAAATTGGAAAACAATATATTATTCATAAATTTATAAACACTGACTATATTATTAAAATGTGAATCAACTAAAAATAAATCCTTATTCACCATTTTATAAAGTTTGAATAAATTGTCAATTAGCCGATGTTTTGCCAAACATTCCAATAAACTATATAATAGTGTAAATAAACAATCTAATAAATAAATAGTATTTATTTTTGTTGTCAATTCTCAAAGAAAAGAAAGAAAAAAAGGAAAAAGAAAAATTCATTTTTATCATATGCTTAGCTTTTCATTCCAATTCTAATCTAATCATTGCTTTTTGAAACGAACATTGCTGAGGAGTGAACGTAGTTAAAAGCGATGTCAATAGAAGCAAAAAAGCCACCTTCTTTAAAAATGTCAGTAATTTTTGTGTGAATTTCCTGTATGAAAAGTTATAAGTAAGTAAATAACAAATGTCCATGTTTACCAAAATTTGATTTTGGGACAGTTTAAAATTTTTTGTAGGCTGGCTCTGGGACAATGGTGGAAAAACAGTCTTTAGCCCTGGTAAATTTGATAGTGACTTAACACAGCTTATTTTGATGGTCCATTCATGGTTGACCAACTAGAATTTAATGTTTTACTGAGAGAAGTGATATTTTGTTATTCTAACAATCTTTTCATATATACATCTACCACACACACTGATTGCTGAAACATTAGCTATCATGTACAATTAATCTACAATAACAGGTTATTGAAAACAGAAAAATTAAGACTAAAATTACACAAACAAAATACCAATTATTTCAGTCAGTTAAGTGCCATACGTGATACACGCTTGGGCGATTATGTCTCGAAAGAGACATGACTGACTGGGCAGAAGATTATCCCACACTAGGTTGCCATTATTTTCTGTGGTAGACTGGTTGCCAGTCAAGGCTATAAAATCCAATCTGTCCTGTTATTTAACCCATAACTGGGGAAGAGACAGATTAATACCTTTTGCAAGGGTAGTTGTACGTAACTGAATGCAAGGAATTCAACCAGAATTCGAACTCAGATCCCTGATTTCTCATTCCAAGTCGATAACCATTGCACCACCCATGCACATATGGCCAGAGATATGACAATTTTTTTCCTATAGCAACCGCACATACCAAGGGCAGAGGTATAAAAGCAGGAAAACTAGCCCTGAATACTTATTTTTAATGGGGCTGCAAGAAAGAAAAAAAAGTTTTTTAGGGGTGGGGGGTAAAGGGAGGAAAAATAAAATCCAAGTCGCTATCACCCAGAGCAGCATGTCAGAAGATTTCCAAAATGAGCAGAACAGTTGATGTTCATGCTGTTACAGTGATTATCAACTGAAATTTGCCTGGAAGGTGTGTGTGTGTGTGTGGGGGGGGGGTGCGTTTAAATCAACACCTGCTGACGAAATATAGGGTGGCCAACACTTATTGATGATGCAAGAGCTGAACGGAAGATTTACTGGCAAATATGAGAAACACTACTGTAGCACAAACCGCAGATTGTTTTAAACAAGAAGCAATGTGTCACAACACAGTACATTGAGCTTTCTATATAGAGCTGCAGAGGGAGTCAGATTAGAAATGTTAACCAATGTCCACCACTAAGAGCATCCTAAGAACATCTTAGGCATTTAAACAATGGCATTTGGATGCACCATGAGAAACAACAACCTGGTGGGCAGCAGTCTATTGAGAAATTGGGCTCCATCATATTGTCATATACCAAATCTATTTTAACATCACTGAAGATTGTATACATCCTGTTATGGAAACAGCCTTCTGCAAGGTCAGTGGCATTTTTCAGTATGACAATGTAGCCTGCCACTTTGCACAATATGTGCAGGAATGGCTTCAAAACTACAAACAAAAAAAAAAAAAAAAAAAAAAAATTTTTTTTTTTTTTAGTGTTGGCCTGACTACCAAACGTCTTGATCCCACAGAATATGTTGGAACAACAATTTCAATCGGTAAATAATAATAATAAAAAAATGCAATAGTTAAAAGGACATCCTGGCAGCAGATCTGAGAAGATACCATTATTGTCTTGAAAGATCCATACCTCATTAGGTAAGAACTGTTTTTTTTTCTTTCTTCTTATTGCTTCATCAATCAAGGCAGTAATGCTACTAATGCGCAGGGGGCTACATAAGAGTAAAAAGATTAGATAGGAGGAGAGTAAAGAGAAAGACGAACCAGTTAGAAAGGAGCAAGAGAAGGATGGGAATACAGGTATGATGACAGTTGCAAGTGCAAATAGGTGGAAAACCAACACCTACATAGAAAGGTGATCAGCAGTGTATATACGTACAGACATATTCTAATATTGCTTTAAAAGACACAGGTTACATTTTTGTATTCATTAAAAGAATCAATACAATTATAGTAACTATTTTCTCAGTATACACGAGATTGGACAAAATTTTCTTGCATAGAAACATTTTAGATTTTTTTCCCTAAAAATTGGAATTAGTTGCAAGGCCTACAAAAAACATATTTGACTGTATTAGTTATACAATACTAAAACTTTAATCTTGTGTGTATATCCAAGGTTCAGCTTAAATGATACGCAATACTTGAATCAATTTAAGAGCATAACATACCTTCAACCCCTGTTGAGTGCAGTGCAAAATTTCATTAAAATTAGACAAGAGGTTCTTTAGTTAGGCTGTTTTTCTGGCATTTTTAATAGGAAATTCAGTATCTGTTTTGATACACATTCATTCTTATATCACTCCATGTATATACAGAGTGAGATGGTTAAATTGTTGGCACTTTGTTTTTAATTATGCACATGTGCGTCATTTTTTATTTTGTTGACTGCACAGCATAGTAGGGTCAGTTGGGCACTATTTGAGAGAAAAAACAGCATTATGATGCAATTCATTTTTATTATTTTCCAGAAATCTGGAAACAGTATGCTGTACTGATTGGTATTCATGCTGGAAGCTCCAATACGAATATTTCACTGAGTGTAAATTTGAGGGCAGTGCAGAGAATTCGGAAAGAATTGGTGATTACAAACATACAACTTGGAAAATTCACTTATTGTTCTGATAAGAAAAGAACGACTCAACACAGAGACCCACATCAAGTGCCTTGAGGTAGTACTGCTTTGGGTCAAAAAGGTGGCTATTGGAAGACCCTATGTCTGGCAACAGTATTCTGCACCATGCCACACAAGCAGGAGAACCCAGTCATGGCAGTCAAACAATTTTTGTGACCGCAACACTCCTTACATCTGGCCACTTAACTCCAGAAACTGCAATCTCCTTCATTATGTGTGGGGCACAGTTCAGGGAGAGACCAACAAAACCCTTTGTAACACTAAAGATGAACTGAAGGCAAGGACTATGGCAGCATTCACCAACTTAAACCCATCCAGAAGAATTGCAGGAGATTCCAAAAGTTGTCTGAAGGCTATGGTTGAAGCCAGTGGTAATTTTATTGAATACATTTACTCCTTTGTATTTTAAGATATTTTTGTGTAATTTTGGTAAATATATCTATTAAAATGAGATGTCAATGTTATTTTCATTTTGCCTAAATTAAACAATTTATCAATTGCACACAGTAAATAAATGCTTGCATATTATATTCCAACTGTTGTGCGAAAAATATAAATTATAACATTAAGTATGCATAACATGACATTTGTACAATTAATATGCTAAATAAATAGCTACTTGAAAGGTGAAGAGGCTATGTGTCACATGACTTGATGGTAAATAGATACATGCTGATTTTTTGCTGTTACGCATTTTGAAATATGCATAATAAAAAATATACTTGTCTATACTTCTGGGATGAGGTAGTATTTACATTATTTGGACTATTGCCATCATCTCTCTAAGGTAAGGCTGTAACACAAGGAAAGACAAAAGTCACGCATAGCTGACCACATATGGAGGCAGAAAGGGAATCATCACCTCCTATGGGATGAAGGTGAAATAACTGATAGAGAACACCACTTGAAATTACATAAACTTAAGGAATCAGCACATATGCTAGGCCACAAAAATCTCTTAAGCCAGCCAAGTATAGAAATGAATACAATATGGGAACCAGTAATACGGAGTGCTATAGAAAATCATTAGCTTCAAAGATTACAATATGAACTCTGGTAAAAAAAAGATTAGAGAGACATTAGGTTTATAAGTCCCAGAAATTCATACACTGATGTCCTCAAGGACACATGGCCCAGTGGACATAGATGTTGGTTAGTTCGAGTGACTTGACCCAAAGATTTGTGCTTAGAGAGTTAAGTTAAAGGGAGATCACTACATGGCTAACAGAAGTGGCATTGCACATGGAGTGAGAATGTAATCAAAATAAAGGGTTTGGTTTCAAATTCCTAGGACCTGAAGAAGGCCGAAAAGTACAACAGCCAAAAAAATCATAAACATGCCAATAAAGATGAGGACAATAGCCTGAACAATATAAAAAATATATACTTATTTTGGAAGACTACACCTGTTTTAAGTTGTTACTCCATATTTTTATGCAATGTGTTAACTATGAAGCCTAATGGAACAATATATTTCTTGTGTCTTTAGTATTTAAAGACACAAGAAATATTTGTTCCATTAGGCTTCATAGTTAACACATTGCATAAAAATATGTGCAAAAAAATATAAAATATGTGCAATTAATAATAAAATTGATAATATTGTTATGTTATTTTGTATCGTGAACTATTTTTAAATGAAACTCAACAGATTTATGTGTGATCTTGTCATAAATTTTCTTTATGCAGTTATTTTAAGTGATTTTAACTTTTAGGAGAAATGAAAAAGCACGCTTGCTCACCTGGTTTGATGCAATAACCTTTGGTTGCTGCTGCTGATGTTGCACTGTAACAGATGGTTGGGTGGCAACTGGGGTGTATACATTGTTTGGGGTAACACTAATGAAGCCATTTGCAGTGGTTGATGATGTTATAGCAGTCTACAGAAGTAAGAAAAACAAAAAAGGGTAACGGGCTCGGATCTAAAGAACAAAGCAAATACAGTTTTAGAAATGTCTTAGAGTGAACGTCAGCTTTGTGATTGGCTTTGAACTTTGATATAATTTGTTACTGATGATCAGCACCTCAACAAGGAAATACTGATTAATCAGTCCCCACATAATCACCAATCAACTTTCTAAATATCTGGTATTTTCCAGTGTTAGTATATTGTTTTCATTATCAAATTAGGACCTTCCCAGTAGAATAAGCAAGCAAGCATGGAAAATTAGAATAATACCTGTTTTACTTTTAGACATATGCACATTTTATGAGTATTTAATTTGGAGTTTCAGTAAATTTCCAATCACTTAAGCATTTCCTATAGGTGTTGCTTTCTACTATACTAATGACTGTCAGAAGTGTGGTTTAGAGTAGCACAAAAAGTTTGTTCTTTATTTTAATAAAATAATTAATTTAGAATCAACTTCATATAATAAAAGGCTTTTGTTACAGCTTCTATTTCAGCATACTTTTTAAAGTTGTCAAAATTGGCATATTTTTTGCTTCTTGATTATAACATTGAAGATAGAAGAAAATAAGTAAAATTTTTGTTAAATTCTTTTATATTTGAAGAAGCACAAAAAAGCAACTCAAATGTACAGATTTGTGCAGTTAACAAAAAAGGTATTGTGAATGATCAAACATATCAAAGGCAGTTTGTAAAGTTTAGTGATAGAGATTTCATTGAACTAGGCTCCATTTGAGGAGATCAAATCAGATACACATTTCATATGATTGTAAATAACACCAAGTAGAATCAACATGCAAGACCCAATTCAAGTACAGCTCGTTGCATTCAATTTCATATCAATGACTTTGGGAGAAGGCATAAACCCATCTATTTTCCACACGTATGGAGACATTGGTAGGCAAGACTATGGTCTCTAGCCTTGGGCAGTAGGCATTCTTGTAGGTCTACTCCAATGTCAAAAGTGCTGAGAAGGCAACAAGCAACTATTCAACTATCTTTTCCAAATAGCCCAAACAACTCACATATAATGAAAGGGAAAATCTGTGGAGAGCCATGATGATCACCCACGTCCTTAATGCTTATTGATTGAAACCCCCCACCCCAGCTTTTCAACCTTTTGTAGGTTATTTAAAGTCAAAACATATTTTTGATTGTAGGAACTTTTTGGGGCAAGTGCATATATTGCATTAACAATTTTTAGGTGGTAACAATGATTTTCCCCAGGTATGTCTCAGTATTTAATGAACAGCTTTGAGATAGATACATACCTTTACCAAGGGTATTTGTGTGTAAGGGAATGTAACAAACATGGCTGCAATTCAAACTAAGTTCTGATTTCTCTTTCTGAGCCACTAACCATTACACTAGCCACAGGTCCTTGGACATGGCCAATTAAAAAGAAAGAGGCAATCAAATCTAAGTGCGATTACTTGAGAATAGTCCATGTGGGAAATTGATCAACATTCTCAAAATTTTCAGATCATTTGCACCAGCCTGGTTATGTTAGTTGCTTTGATGTGTGTCTTCCAGGTAAGTGAAAAAAAGCAACTGGTTCATAGTTTCAGGCATAATTTACAACTTAAATGTAACTAAAATATTTCCTTTTTGAAAAGCAGTGATAGAAAATGAAGAGTGGAATGGAAGAGATTGGAGGGCAAGCAAAACAAAAGCATCATTAGATAAGATATGCCAATTTTCATTCCAGGGAAAGTTCATTTGGTGGGATAAGCCCATTTTCATGATGCCAATGATTTATTTGAACAAAAAATATTGCTTGCAGTCAGCCAAAACTAATGAAAAGAACCTGAAATTACTTAGCAGAAAGAGTGTAATAGTCTCTGGACCCAGTTTATTTTGTGACCAGACTAAATTTATTAATGCTAAGTTGGGAAGTTTTTACTTATTTGCTGTAGTCAGCAGATAACGGCATCTTTGGATTTCCATTCCCTTAAAACATAAATTCTTCAAGTTTAACCCTTTGTTGTATATTGATTACAATTGTAACCAATATGCAACAAAGGATTAATTATTGTGAGAGGACACAAGTTGCACGAAAGATGGCAGGAGATAAAAAATCAAAATGGTAAATATACTGTTCAACAAACTTTTTGGCCAACTGATAAGCATGTACCATCACATAGCTCCTGAAGGTAATACACAACAAAAGAGCGAGAATTATCTAATAAAGATTTTTTTTTTTTTTCGGTGGGAGTGGTGCATGATCTTCAAGGAGAACAGACAAAGTCTACAAAGGGTGTAAACAAAAAGAAAAAAACTGACTTACTGGTTGTGAGTCTGTGAAGGTCTCATTTGTGAGGAAAGGATCATTGGATTCATCAAAACTTGCCAAATCTCCAATCCCTGATTCACTCAAGGCTGCTGACAAAAGATCCTGAGGCATCTGTGGGGTCAGATACAGAGAGGGGAGAAAAACAAAATCATTTAGTTGCATGCAACAAAATTTGAACCTTAATTACAATGCATAAAGTTATCCAACTAATTTGATATTTATCTAAGAATCTTTTATAGTAAAATCCTTTAAAAGATAAGATTTACATGACCATTAAGAAAAATATTTTCTATATAAATACTAATTAATTTCAATATCAACTGTAGTTTTTAAAATGAAAAACCTTGTACATAAAGTGACTTTATTATAAAAGATCCTGTGACCCTTAACTTGAAACACTGATAATTGAACTGATTTTTGCTCAAAAGACATGAATATATTAATAACTTATTTGGATTGTTCCTGACAGGGTACATTAGCGAAGAATTAATCAGGAGGGGCACAAAGCAAGTTTCTTTAAAAACTAGTGTGCAAAACAGATTCTTTCAAATGGGTTGTCAATGTTTGATCAAATTATTCAGTTACATCAGAATAAATTGTTTATCTATTGAGAGACGAAAAAGAAGACAGTTTTTTTATTTTATTTCACCAATTTGAATCATTTATCAAAATATAACAAGTGGGTGCATTGCTAGTGGGCCGGAAGGTGAGGAAAAAGAAAAGAAGCCACCAACAATTGAAAATTCTTTGAAGTGACCAGATGAAAAAGAGAAATAAGTGGATCTGTACAAATCACGCAGAGTTGCACACTAAATTCATGTTATCTGTAATAGTCCTGAGAGGATGGTCAGCAATGAAGGATGATATGTTGTGGCATCCTATTTCTTGCATTAAAGGAAGAGCTGTACTGTAGAGGTTTCATTAGTATACTCTTTTCTACATGGCCCAAATTTTTCACAATCATGTCAACCCCCAACCTGTAGCCTACTTTCATGATTTGAATTCACTGAAACATTATTGCGAGGAAAACCAACCAAAAATTTTTTTCCACTCCTTTTGATGAATAATCTGTATTTGGTATAAATACAAATACCACAGCTGTATATTATCTAACAAATGTAGTTTTTAACAAAGCCAAAAGCAATTAATAGGTTTTTTTAAAAGCAAGATTAACATTTACACACCAAACAGTATCAAAAAACAAAATCACAACACCCAAAACATGGGGAAAAACAAAAAACAAACCCACAGCAGCTGAAAGTAGATACTCAAAACTTCCCTTGTTGACTGGTTAAAATAGTGCGATTTCATTCAATTTCAACTGCTGATAATGCACTTTTTTTTAAAAGGCTATTTTGATAAAATTAGCATGTAAACAAAATGTAATTTCTAAAGATTATATTCTTTCTCATGTGATGATTAGTTCCATTTCATGTTTCTTTACGTGAATTAAAAAAAAATTTTAAAAAATGTGTATACAGTATTTATTTTAGGTAAAACATTTGGTTTCAATTCATTGAAATTTATATTGCTGATGGAGTGAATTAACATTACTAGCTGAATCCCCATTTTAAATCAGATTTGTTTCATCAATGAATAGATATTACAATTGAAATCTTATATTTTCTTTAATGATGCAGTTTAAAATCATAAAATACCTTTTGCATTTGGTCCAAACTGCCATGCTTAAATCATTTTTATGTATTTTTTTTCTAAACCTTAAACTGAATCTATAAAAAACAATTCCATAAAGATGTAGTCAATTTTCCTTTCAATGATCCATTTCATTTACATTTGTAACTGGTAATATTCTTGGCAATGGTGGATGAGGATTTCCATATCTTGAATAGTAGTTTTCTTTTTAAGTGAGATAGCAGGCCAAAGACGACCCGAAGTTCCTCTTGTAATGTATGAAAGGAATAGGCATTAGTGATTTTTTTTTTTTAATGAAACTTTACTGCTACCTTAAATGGAGCAAAAAAAAAAAAAAAAAATCAGTTTTGCTTGAATCTGAGTATTCAAACAAAACTAGCATTTGTGAAGAAGAACCACTATAAATGACCTTAAGTTATGAGCACCAAGGCCAATGAAGAAGCCATTGATTTTACAACTCTATCCAGTGATGCAATCAAAATTTCAGTTCCAAGCAAAAGCAGAATTATTTTTTGATGACTTGTTGCATGATGTTGTACAAGCGGTATTAACATTTGTCATTAGATGGGATTTTGATAAAATACCACTTTCAAGTGATGATAGGCTATCAAGTGTTCCAGGAATGTTGGCTACAGCAGAGGCTCATAAACAAATTTAGATTGCATATCAGTTTTGGAGGAAGAAAGGCATGAGGACCAAGACTATTCTAAAAGCACAGAAAATCTTTTTCATCAATTCCAATGAAAGTATTTTTATTCATTTATTTATTTTTAAATAGATGAGTTTATAGCTTGACAATAAGCTTTGAAGAATTGATTAATGATTCCTTTTATGAAACAAATTTAAGTGTTGTAGTCATTCTGTTCTTTTTTTAAGGAGTCAAAAATCAACAGTTTGAGCAAGGTCAATACACCCGAACTCTCAGCTACAATGACTTCTGACCGAATGCTGACACAGTCTTAGCTACTGAATTTTACTCACAAGGCTCTGATCAATACGTGTACTGGTGGTATGATAGATAGCAGTTTGGAATGGTAAACTGGAGAGCTAGGATCAAATGTCAGTAGAGTGTGCTACATTTCTTCAAAAATATTTGCTGTTATATGGTATCAACAAAGCGGTTTTTCCAATCGTCAAGATTGTAATAATGTATAATCATTTTGTGTAGTTGTCCAAAAACAGTGTGTGTGTATATATATATATATATATATATCACATGTGCACAGATAGTTTAGCAATTATCATTGAGATATGTTCAAATCCTAGTAGATTCTGTCCCATTTACTTGACACTAACGCCTTTGGAGAAAGCATGTTAGCTATGGGTTAAATAGCAGGACAGAGTTGCTTCTTTGACAGCCTGTCTAGACGATGAAAAAACTTAATTCAAAACAGGTTGGCTGTTTGGAGACATTGTGACAAATTGAGCACAGTTTCTGTTATCAATTTTCCTAAAAAGTGTGGATTGTTTTACACAAGCCTTCACCAATATATTGTATCTGGATAGTCTGGCAGTTCGGTTTAGAAACAAACTGTTGGACCCTCACATACAACGAAACAAAAACAGTAGATACAATTATATAATGAACGACTATTTGTTTCTGAGCATGTTTCTCCGCTAAGGCAGCTAACCAATTCTTATAGCAGACAACTATTTGATATCAACAAAGCTAACCTGTGACATATACTGCAACTATGCTGAATGAACTTTACAGATTCTAGATGAGAGTGCATAATAGTAAGAAGAGTTTGAAAACTCTTTGCTACTACAATTGCTGGCTTCCAAGCAGCCTTATTGACCCAATTTTGCTCACAAGGCTTCAGTTAATCTATGGTATTTGACAACAAAATTGGGAATTGAAATGTGGAAAGAAGGTTGCTAAGAACAAAAAGTAAAGATAAAGTAAGATGAAAGGAATTAAATGAGAGAGAGAAAAAAAAAGAAAGATAATTGCTTTATTAATCCTTTACTTCAATTGATCTTTCCAAAGGAACCAATGTTAATCTCTTTGGGACAGTGATAAAAATTATGATTCATTTTTCATGGGAAATGCTAAAAAATAATTTCATTTTTTATTTAAGCATCCATGAACACAGACATACATACTTCTATCTCTTTCTTTTTGCATCTGACAAAGCCAAAGCCTTACATTGGCAAAACGCATTATCTGTTTGACTAAATCTTTTCTTTCTTTAATGCAACATTTCCAGTGTATCAAATTTTACTGTTTGCATTTTAATATTTGATTTAAATTAACACATTGTCGATACGGAAAATTTCCTTGATTTAAATAGAAGCAAATATGCTAATTTTGCCCTCTTTTGAAGGATTACATAAAGATCTTCCATCAGATTAATTTTAGAAAGGACCGTAAAACCATTCCATATACAATATTCTTGCTTTCGGGCCATTCTGTTATGAGGTCAAAAAAAAAAAAAAAAAAAAAAAAAAAAAAAAAAAGAGAGAACAATTTTAATCTGAAAAAAGCTGAGATAATTTAATATCTTTTGACTTGAAGAAATGTATAAATTACTTTTTCTGAAAGTTACTCTTTCCATTCTTTTTCACAGGAAATGCCAGCTTAAGGTAAAACTAATAAATTTCATTTTTTTCAATGTATTCATATTCCTTTTGAGCAGCATTGTTGAATTGTTTATTTATCGATTACTGTCGAGCCCTTAGCTGCCAGTGTTGTGAACAAATTTTCAGCACTCTACGCCCTCGTCAGGTTGATGACTGAAGTTCTCGAGTGACATTTCGCATTTTTTGTTGATTAGCTACGATGCGCCTTCTACGTAGCTAATTGACGAAAAGGATGAACTATCACTTGTAAACTTCAGTCATCAACCTGACAAGAGCATAGAAAGCCAAAAATTTGTTTACGAGTTCACTGACAGCTAAGGGCTTGACAATAAACAAGATATTTCATTTTTTATTTGAACATTTACAAATACACATACATGCTCTACAATTCCTTTGATTACTTTGTGAGGCACTAACATTTAATACTGATGTTTAAACAAAAATTAAAATGTATTTAATTTTTTATATCCTATTAGTATTGAGGTTATTAGTACAGGATTTATAACTCAGAATTAAGCTCCTAACTTTAATAAACTTGTATCAATTCATTGCAATCCATTTTTGTCATAAAGGACACCACTAAAGCCCCTTGTATAAACTGAAGTATAAAATCAATACAAATCAAGTTAAGCTGGATAATCATATAATCTGAAAACAAAACAAGTAAAACTATTTTACCAATTTATCATAAACCAAAAAATTTCTACTTTTGATTTTGCTATGTTTTTTGAAGGAAAGAGGAAAAAATCGATTTCTATTTTAAAAATCCTTTATTTGGCCAACAGAAATTTCTTAAAACTTGAAATACTGACTTTTGCCATTTAAAGAAATTTAAGGATAAATACATATGCTACTTTATATTGTTGGTATTTTCAGGATTAGTTGGTTTTAGCTTCCAACTTAAAAATGTCAGTGACAAAAAAAAAAAAAAATCATGACATTCTTGTCTCCAAGAATATAACCTAAAATAGGATTCACCACTAGATGTGAGGGTAGGAGGAGATTTTTCTACTAACCATTAAGGTCAATTTATTCATGAGTAATTTAAAAGAAATTACTCCATCCCTCTCATGTATATTTTGGATAAAATGGTTTATGGTCAATGAAGCTACCCACCGACTGAATTAATGACTGATTGAAAAGTGAAATGGAATTCACCATGATGAATTTTTAAGTTTCACCCAACTCTTAATATTCTAATAGCAGATTTTGTTTATGGTAAGCTTGATTGACTTTTTTTTAATGTTTAATTTTCAAAAATTGAATTTTTTTTTGCATAAAGTATTGGATAAATTTTAAAATAAACTTGTGTCAGTTAAGATTTCAATTAGCTTTTTTAGTTGCCCCGGTGGCAAAGGCTAATTTTATTTTTTTAAATTTCTAAGGAAAGGTATCTTAAAATTCACTTGTAATGACTATTAAGGGATCTCCTGACTTTAAGCAAGTTAAAACTTTGTAAATGTTTTTTTTTTTTAATTGGAGTAGATAGACCCTACTATTAATTGGTTTATATGCTGTCTTCTTTTGAACAGGAGTAGAGGCTCATCCCTTGTTTCCTATTTAGGAAGGAGTGCCCAGTTTCTTTTCTTCAGGTACTAATAATAGTGCTGTTGCAAGCTTTTTGCAATGTGCATGGATGGTGGCAATGTCTTCATTCAGAGAGTACTGGGTTGGCAGTTTCCTGGTTGCTGCTTCCGACCGGTACTTAAGAGCTTCAACTCTTGTGTAGTGTCTTGAGATGCTGCTCTGATCAACAGTTGAATAATATCAGGGTTTCTTGTAGTGCCATGTCACACATGGACTGGTGTCCCAGCAAGTGCCTCAGGTGGGCAACTCCGAGGCCACATTATGCTGTAGTTTGTGCCAGTTTCCTTCCTACACATGTTGCATTTGATGACCGACTGATAGTACTACTCTAAGCCTCTCCTTATCAAAAAAAATCTAATTATGACATCACACAAAGTAAGAATTAAAACTAAACCAGCTAAAAAAAAATCACCTAAACCTGTTAACATCTTTCTCAAACACCCGTGGTATCCGTACCAACTTTTGCAGCATTGAAGCCTTTCTTCATAAACTCACCTGAAACTAACTTTGACCCTTCTATTCCTTCCTCTGATTTCTATATACCCAGTTACCTGACCCCTCTTTAGGAAGGACTCCAATGTCCATATGCATGGAATTGGCATTTATGTCAGCAAACATCTCCCTCTTACTAGGGTGATTTCTCTTGAATATCCAGATCATTCCTACATGCGTCCCCGTCTCTCTCTACTAAGCTTGGTTAACTATCTTTTCTTTCTCTACCGCTCCCCTTCATCTCCTGACCGTTCTGTATTTGACAGCATCTTGAACAATATAGATAAGGTCATTTCCTTTGTTTGCTCTTACAGTTGTGTTTGGAGACTTTAATGCCCACCATGCCAAATAGCTGGAAAACTGCCACAGATCTTGCTGGTGTCCATACTTTTCAATCACTTAATCCCTGATGCAAGTAGTGGATTTTCCCACAAGTTTCTCTAATAAACCTAATGGACCAGACTTACTGCTAGATTTCTGTTTCATTTCTATCTCTGACTTGCTATGTCATGCAGCTTTGTCCTATTGGCAACTCTGACCATGCTGTGGTTTTTGTTAATATCTTCTTTCACCCCATCCCCCAGTAAACTCCAACCAGCAGAATAACTTTTGGCTATCAAAGAGAGGAGTCATTCTGCAATTTCCTGTGTGACATCCCTTGGAACAAAGTTTTTAGTCTTCCAGTTGAAGACTGTGCATCCGAGGTCTCCTCTTGGGTTAAAGCTGGCATCAATGCTTTCATTCCAGCCAGGAAATTACGACTTAAACCCTATTCAACACTCTGGTTCTTCCCTGATTGTAAGCCATGTGTTTGACCATAACAGGCACTTTTTTGCTTCTGCTCGTAATGAGTGCAAGAGGATCCTAAATGATAAGCTGTTGTTTGCTGACAAAATAAAGCAGTGTATAGCATTCCGCAAGTTTGGCACCAAAGATTACTGGCGGCTTTATAAAAATGTGTTAAACAATAGCAAATTCGCAATCCCCTGTTTAATCAATAAATTTGAAGTCCTCACATCTTTAGCGGACAAGGCCAAATGCTTTGCTCACAGATTCTTCCAACTCAACATTTGATTTGTCTGGGGTATCCACGCCTAATTTTCCACCTAGAACTGAGGCTCAACTGAGTGACATTCACATTACCCTCTCACTGGTCTCTAACATAATTTCAAAGCTTGACCCCCATAAGGTGAGCAAAGATGATGGAATCACAATCATTGTCCTGAAGAAATGTATCCTGAACTCTGTTCTCTCGAAACTTTACAACTACTGCCTCTCTGCTTCTGCCTGCTTGAAGTCCTCCTTTGTAGTTCCTGTATTTAAGAACTCTGGAAAACCCTTAGACTTCTCTAATTATTGCCTTATCAGCCTCCTACCAATTTTTGGCAAAGTGTTTGAAGCTATTATCAATGTTGAAGTGGTTAAACATATCACAGCCCACAATCTCCTCTCTGATAAACAGTATGGTTTCTGCTTCACCAAGTCTACTTTTGATATGCTAACAACCATCACAGAGTACATATACCAGGATCTCAATAAGAACGATAAAGCTCGAGCTGTTGCCCTAGATATCACTAAAGTCTGGTATGCAAGCTACAGGGCTATGATATAACTGGATGCTTGTTTGATCTAATCCAGTAGTTCCTTTCAGATCATGTAATAAATGTAGTATTGAATGGACATGCTTCCAGATTCTATCATATGAAAGTGGGTGTCCCTCAAGGTTCTATTCTATGCCCTACAATTTTTCTGATCTTCAATAATCTCCCTGATTGTTGAATCAGATCCCAAGTAAGCATCTATGCTGATGACACCACCACTCAGTCCCCACCTCGATAATAAATCTGCAAAGGACCTCCAATCTGTGGCAGACTGGGGTAAGAAATGGCTCGTAAATTTTAATGCATCCAAAATGGAACTGCTATCCTTTAACCACCATAGACAATCGATCATACCTCACATCAGCATAGATCAGACTAGTCTCCCTGAAAGCAAAACACTGCGCCTTCATGGCCTAATTCTTTCCATCAACCTTAAGTGGAATGACAACATTGAATCAATAGACAAATCTGCTGCTAGGAGGGTTGGTTCACTGTGTAGGGCCAGGAAGTTTTTCTCATCTGAATCCATCTTGCACATAAAACTACCATCTACCTATGCATTGAATACTGCTGTCACATCTGGTTGGGTGCCCCTGCTATTCATCTGAGTTCCTGAGAAAATCCAACAGAATCTGCAATGCAATTGATCCTGACCTGGTAGTTCAACTCCAGTCACTTCTTCACCAACATAATGTGGCTTCCTTCTGTTTCTTCTACAAATATTTTGACAGCTTCTGCTCTGATGTTTTTCATACAACCCTATAGTAAATCGATCCTGTGCAATTAATTTTTTTGCTTGTGCATATTCAACAACTGAATCCTTTGCAAAATTTTTTAATAAAGCCATTCTTGAAGTTTCCAAGGAAGATGTCATCGTAAGAACTAAAGAAAACTCGAAGACCAAAACAAGAGCAACAACGCATCCTCAAAAAAACCAACACAAAGCGACCCCAATGCAAGTGGTTTCAAAATGGAGGATCGATTTACTATAATGTTGTATGAGAAACTGAGCTCCCCCTAAAATTGTTTAAATATTGAAATTTTTCGACAATCGGAAACTTTATATAATAACAGATAAGACTGCACTGAAAAAAGTAAAACAAATTTAAAGGGAGTGATAGTCTCCTTCAGGTCCGCCAGAATTTTTTTCCCTTCAAAAAGTGACCCATTTTACTGTCATTGTTTTTTTCTCCTAGACATTCTCTTGCATTAATTTTGGCCACTTTCCAGCATGCCATGTTAGATGCCCTTCTGGCCAATTCATTTTTTTTTTTTTTGGATAATGAAGTTTTATTTTGCTGCTATATGGGCCTTTTTTTTTTTTTTTTGGGGTCATAATCTATGCATTTTATCACTCAAAACCGCAGTTAAGACTACATTCACTCTTTATGCGTCTCTTTAAAGTCCTGACAACTGAAAGCATTTTTAAATGATTTTCTGCATTTTGCCTGTCTTAATTTTTAAAAAATAAGCCTTGAAAATTTAAATTTCACTCTTGAGGTTGAATATTAAAAGTCTGCATCTAACTTTAGAGAAAAATTAAAAGTATGAGTTAACATTTTGTACTCCTATATGAGAGTCTGGCATGAACTGTTTAAATATTTTAGTAATAAACTAAGTTGTAATATCACAAAATTTGCATTTCAGTGGAAGGAGACAAATCAGAATAAAAACATATCAGATTAAAAGGGACAGACTTTATCCAGATACCACCACCCCAGCTTCATGGGTAAATTAAGAAAACATCTTGGAGAGTGGTGTGCCTGATATTGGGAAAGCACTGTAAATAAACCATATTACACCTGTGTGTGTGTGTGTGCGCGCACGCGCATGTGTTTGTTTAACCACTATTGAGCACTTATGTTCAAAATACATTAAACTTCTAGTAATGTTCATATTTTAACAGGCATTGATTTGTAATATTTTAACCAGTAGTTAGGTGGCTCAGTTTGAACAAGAATTGGGGCCTAAGTTGCTTAATTTTTTTCAATGCTAAGCTCAAATAAAACAAAAAAATATTTCCATAATGAGATTACTATTGGTTTTTCTTATTTAACTACAGGTACATCTCCTGTAGATCATTTTAGTGCTAAATCCTTTATTTAGTAGACTTGTTTTGTAAAAATGTTTGCAGTTTTTAGTTAAAGATGCTCCAGGATTTTTTTTGAGAGAGATTACATCTTGAGGTAAAAGTCTCACTTGTATTATGAAGTTAATTATAAAGTTGAAGTTAACTAGTAACTTATTCAAATCTATTAAACTGTCAGTTTGAAATAGGCACCTGATAATTGCATAACGCATGAAACTCCAAGCCGTGGTATAAGATTATATATAATACAGCTCTGTCTATACATTGAATATTGTTTTATTAACATATATACATTTATTAATTTACACACACATAAACATCTCACTGAAAGTATTGCCCATCATTAGCCACAATCTTTTCCTATCTTTTTGATACTATTTGAATTCCATGTTGGAAAAATGACACGTCATTTGAAACTAACCATGAGTCAACCCATTCTTTGGCATGTTCATGAGAATGTAAGTGCTGCTCAGGCAGGCCATGTGTTATCGATCGGAATAAGTGATAATCAGATGGGGCATTATCTGGTGAATACAGCAGGTGGGGTAGGACTTTCCGTTTAAGGGTTTTCAAGTAGGTTTTCACCTATTTTACAACCGGTGGTGCTGTAATCTTGCAAAAACCAGTTTTGTGCATTTGTATAGCAGCCATTATTTTTCTTCAATGTTCAGCTGAAACGCCTCACTCGTAGTCAATAGCGATGGTTTTGGTTGGTTTGAGCAGCTCATAACAAACTACACCCAACTGATCCCACCAAATGCAGAGCAGAAACTTGGAACCAAGGTTATTTGACTTTGTGGGTAAACCCTAGCCATGCATCAACAATCTTCCACGCTTAGAGTTATGGCAATATATTCATTTCTTATTGCTGGTTGTGATCCGGGGGGGGGGGGGGAAGGGAGGGAGGGAGATCCTTTCCTGCTGTTGAGGCAGCTGTTCACATGACAAGATGCTATTCAACATCTCTCACCTTCAACTTGTACAGCAGTGAATGTCTTTACTTTTGAATCATCCTTAATGCTTTCAAACAATTCAAAACTTATGTGGTCAACTAATGATTCTGCAAGTTCAGCCTGTGCCTGATATGAATCTTCATGAAGTAATATCTACAATTCTTTGTCTTCAAACTTTTTTCTGTGTCAGAGTGTTTTTATCTTAATTTTTGAAGCATCTAAACCAGTCTTTTCATGTTTCCAACAGAATATGGTCACAATAAGTCAACGAAAATTGTGTGCTTCAGCTCCCTTTTGAATAAAGTTGTGTAGTAAAATTCTCCACAAATCCACTATTTTTTGCATGAAATCATGTTTAGTGCTATGAAAAATAAAGTAGTTTTCACTTTGGCAAAATGACATACACTTTATTTAAAGCTTGCTTATTATAGTGCTTTCTTATAGATGTGTTACCATCTGAAACTATGCACATGCATGCAGTTCTGGGAACTCCAGTTGTTGGAAAACAGTGATAACTTATTCAAGGCCCTTGTGTATAAGTAGGGAACTGAATTCTATGAAACACGTACCTTTTGTTAGTTTTAATCTTTCAAAGAATTTGATGAAGTAAAATTGTTAAAATATGTCAAGTAGAAATTTAGTAATTATTCTGCTCATTCCCCCCCTCCAAGATGCAAAATATTAATCTCTTTGATGCCAGACTATAGTCTTGTAGTAGCCCATAATCACAGAAAGTAAACACCACTTCCCCACCCTCAGTATAAAAAAAAATATATATGCAGAATAAGTGTTATGCTTGTCAAAATGATATGCAATTGTTTTGACTCACATTTTTCCTGAACAATTAGAATTATTTATTGGAGAAAAAAAAAGGGGGGGGGGCTCTTAATCGGATAGCAAAAGCATTTGATAATTCCTAGATTATCTAAGTGGGAATATTGGCGATCAATTTCAAGAGTTGCAAACGTGAAAGCACCACATTCAGCTAATGCGGTCACAGAAGTTAGTAATGGAAAGAAAGAAAGCAGTGAAAGTTATTCGTGTCAACCTAGGCTGTTATGTTTAGCAGAGAGAGACATCAGAAGAAAAAAAAAATCCCCTCTTATAAAGGAACAAATCTCATAACAAGCATTTTCATCACAATTTAAAAAGAAAAAAGATTTCTAAGCCTGTTAGCATTTAGAAGAGAAACCAACAATAGACAGTTGATGCAACTGTCATGGCCTCAAAGGTTTATCAAAGTCATCTTAAAGATAAGTTTTTGTTTGCACAATTTTCAAGCTCTCTCTCAAAAAATGTTTAAGAGAAAAGATTAAAGAAATTTCTTATGTAAACACACGAGAAATGTCTTTTTAGTGAAAAAACATTGATCTGGAAATTCTTAAAGAATGAAATGTCAGATTTTAAGGAACTTTCAGAAATTATTTAGAAATGAAATTATAGGGGGGGGGGAGATTTGTTATCCACCCCATTCATTTAGGTACCACCACCAAACTGCTTGTGAAGCATAAAATGATTAAAAAGGCTCCAAGCTTAGAGTTTTGTCAAAAGGTTTATATTATTAAGAGGAAAAACCGAATTATGCTTGAATTATTTAAAAACTTTTTTTAAAAATCTTTTCTACCGTGTTTGAAATTTTTGTTAAAAATCTATCCTTTTTTCATCAGCAGTAGACCAAAGATTACTATGGATATTTTAGAAGACAACCTTTTTTGATTTGGAAATTCTTGCAAAAAAAAAAAAAAAAAAAAAAAAAAAAAAAAAAAAAAAAAAAAAGATTTTAATTAAACTTTTAGGACATATTCACAGATAAATTTAATAATTAAAAAAATATAAAAAAAACCTTGTGTGTAATGTTTTTGTTATCTTCCAACTTAATTTCATAAAATTAAGAAATTAAATTTTGATTGCTACTTTTTTTTTTGTTTAAAAGCAGGACTCCTTGAGTTTTCAAACGGTTACCCCAAAAATCTGCTCCAAATAGTCAAATAAAATTAGATAAGCTTAATTGCTTTTATAAATATACATTAAAGACATTATAGAGAGAGATAGAGAGAGAGAGAATTTGAGATGAATAATTAATTTCTACCAGAATTTTCATTTTTAATTTATAAAGTTTCAAAAGTCTTTATTCAAAACCTTATCCATGTTAGGTTAAGACTATATTTACTAATCAAAAATTGAAAAGCTTAATACAAATCCTGTACTAAGATTTTCACTTCCTTTTTAAGTGTATTATATAAACGTACCGGTTTTGAAGTATGGTTGACCATACATGACATTTTCAGAAAATAAGAGCGATGACTATCATGAATTTAAAGCCAAAATTTCATAAAATTAGATTACAGAGAATATTTTCAAATATTTTCTTGAATTAAGTTTAAACAGATAAGGTTTTTATAGAACAAACTTGTCAACACCTTATCAGTACTCGTCAATTATATAAGCATGAGTGTTGTCAGTAAAAAAAAAAACCCATTGCAACTGTTTGTTTAAAAAATGCATTTCTGTGCCATTTTAAAGTAAATATTTGTTTCAAATCTTAATTATACTTTAAACCAACAAATATCCTTCGAATATCACATTTTTTCGTTCTTGTGACCTAATTTTCTATGAACTGCATGTAACCTATTAATAAACATACATGAATTTGCAAAGATGATGGTATGGGAAGCATTTTGGGATGCTGGTGATTTGTGGAGTTTGAGAAAATAAATTCTGAAAAAGCATACCCACTCAGCTGGATAAATTTTTTTCCCAACAACATGGATTTATTTAAATAGAAAC
The DNA here is from genome assembly GCA_037127315.1 of Ascarosepion bandense. NCBI lineage: Eukaryota > Metazoa > Mollusca > Cephalopoda > Sepiida > Sepiidae > Ascarosepion > Ascarosepion bandense. The sequence continues at coordinate 1,173,590 of JBBBDQ010000934.1, forward strand.
AAGAGATTTTTTTTTTTTTTGCAGGGACACCGTGAGAAAGAGATTGATGGAATAACAGGTATGAATTGATATCTTAGACAAATCTTTCAGGTGAAGAATTTACTTTTCTATTCTTCTTAAATCTAAAACGAACTAATAACTCCATTTCCTTAAAAAATTAGGTACCTTCATGTTTTTTGTTTTTTTAAAATCATATCACCCCAGGCAAGGTGGTAAGGCCACTGGTGTGCAGGGGGCTACATAAGAGTGAAAAGATTGGAAAAGAGAAAGTCGGAAACCACATCCTAAACAGGGAACAAGGGATGAGCCTCTACACCTGTTCAATAGACGTGGGTGGAGTAGTTCAGTCTATCTACTCCAATTGAGGAAAAAAAAAAAAAAAAATGGCATGCCATGGTGAAAGCATGCTTCAAACACAAACCTATCCCTTAAATATAGCTCTAGCACATTAATCCTAGCTGTATCCCTAGCCCCTTAACCCTACTCCTAGACTTAACATTAGCTTTAGTCACAGCCACTTAGCCCTAGCCTCTTAACCTAAGCTAAGTTTAAGGCTAGTTTTAGGGATAGGGCTAGAGTTAAGGGGCCAGGGCTTGAGCTAAGGTTAAGGCTAAGATTTTACTGTCAAGATTTTCTTTTTTAAGAGGAAAGGTTTTTTTTTTTTACACTCCTTTTCAAAAAATTTGAAATTTTGATAATTTTTTGTGCCAGATGATATAATTTTTAGCATAAATTTTAGCTATTTTTTTTTTGTGGTGATAGACAATTTTAAAATTTTTGCAAAAAAATAAAATTTCAGAATTTAATGAAATTTTTAAAACTTATTCACAAATTATTTTTAAATTACACATACAGGATTCTTACCCACTTCATTTTTTTGAAAACTTGAGAAATTCAACTATTTTTAGTGACTATATTAGTTAAAAGCAGAATTCTTTGAATTTAAATCGCAAATTTTTTCTTCTTTTGCAGAATTGGACCTTGTCTTACTGCAAACTTGGGAGGGGGGGGGCTAAAACATTAACTAGAGAAGCATTTAATTGCTTTTATGAATATATTGTCTGAAGAAGGAAAGAGAGAGAGAGAGAAAGAAAAAAGAAACAGTTCAAACTGTTGTCCTCATCTTTGTTGCCATATTTACGATGTTTTGGTCATTTTACACTTCCAGCCTTTTTAAAGTAATTGTAATTTTGAACAGAACCTTTTATTTTGTCCACCGGGGTAGCCTGTCCTAGTTCTATGAATTAGTGTCAGAGGCACGTGGAGCTAGAACATTCTACCCCAGTGGATGAAATGAAGGGCTCAGTTCGAAATTCCAGTCACCTGAAGAAGGGGCAAAGTGTTACACAGTGTGAACAATGTAAATAGTGTAAATAATTGTGCGTTGTGGTACAGTGGATATCAGCTCGGAACGAGAAACTGGGGAGCCGAGTTCAAATTCCAGTTAAATCCATTGTATTCACTTACGCCCAAATACTCTTAGGAAAGGTATTAATCTGTCTCTTCCTTCCAGTTATGGGTTAAATAACAGGACAGATTGGGTTCTATAGCCTTGGTCGGCAGCCAGTCTACCGCCGAAAGCAATGGCAACCTACTGCGGGATAATCTTCTACCCAGTCAGTCATGTCCCTTTCGAGACATGATTGCCCAAGCGTGTATCACGTATGGCACTTACCTGACTGACTCATTTTCGACATCTAACATTAAATTGAATTTTAGAAATAAGTTTTCTTGAAACTTTTAGTTTTAATTGAAAGTTAAATGATTAAATTTACTATTTGCAGTAAGCAAATTACTCTGGTGAATTTTAAACAGAAATTATGATTGGAATGTAAAATTTTTCAACTTTTTTTTTTAACCTTTCAATTTTTCAGCTATTTTTAAGCAATCAACACATTTGTAAACAAAAGGCAATTCTTGGTTTTAAAAATCTTGCAAAAATAAAATATACATCTGTGACACAATTCTTGGAAAATTTGTCTAATTTACATAAGTATTTTTTTGGGTTTTATAATCATATTGCCTCAAGTGAGGCATTTTACCGCTACTGTTTTGCAGGGGTTTACAAGGAGGAAAGTTATGAGAAAGAGTGACAAGTTATAGGTATAGGGGGTGTCAGGAAGTGGGTAAGAGAAGGATGAGAATACTGATAAGAGTGGAGTGGATGGAGAAAGGAGCATGAGAGAGAAGATGCAGGTTAGTGAGATGGATGACTACTGACTTTACATTAAAATTCTTGGAGATTGTAGCTGTTGCGGAAGCAAGTAAATGGAAGGAAATTCCACAGGCGGGAAGTGTGAGAAAAAAAGATGCTGGAGTAGAATTTGCATTTACATTTTATTGGTTTCATAGTAAAAGTATTATTTATAACATGAAATTTAGAATAAAACTATTTCTTAATCACAGAGTTTAACTTTTGGACCTGTTTGTCATATTTCAAATGTGTTGAGAGATGCGATTTAAGATAAATATGACAATCACAAGTGACATAATTGTACAAATTTTTTCCCTGTGAGGGAAAGAAACCCCGAAACAAATAACCTTTTAATTTACATACACAATTTTTTTTTTTTTAAAATAGGAAGGCATGGCAATTTATATTAAACTTTTAATTTTTGATTAGTATAAGCTTTTAAACTAACCCCAACAAATCTTTGAAACTTTATAAATTATTAAAAATCTAAAATTTCATTTTTTTCTTCAGAATATAATGTCCTTCAAGCAATTAAAAGCTTATCAAATTAAATAATGCCAGTTATATTCTTTTTTATTTTATTAGTGGAGGCAGATTTTCGGAAACAGAGGCAAAGCGTTTGAAAAAGTAATAGATGATTTACATTTTCCAAGGAGTCCCTTGTTTTATTAATAAAAACCAATTTTCTCAACAAAATTTTAATTTAAAATTTCATGAATTTACGTGGAGGGCGGGGGGGGGTAACATGTATATATAAAAAAAAGGATTTTTTTTTTTTTTTTTTAAATAAAAAAAAAAAATATTTCATTTGTGAATAAGTCCTGAAGGTTTCATTAAAAATCCGACAATTATTTGATTTTTGCAAGAATTTCGAAATTAATTTTTGTTACGGGAAAAAAAAAACTGAGTTATTTATAATTTAATTACGTTTTCCATGATAAACTCTCGTAACGATTTGGTTAACTTAAAATCAAAACAAGATTTCTCATCAAAATCTCGAACGTGTTAGAAGGGATTAAGAAAAATTTTAAAAATAAATTACTTTCATTTTGATGGAAAAAGTTCGTTTTAGTACCTTTTTTTTTTATTCATACTATGCTGTTTTTTTTTTATTTCAATGATTTAGTGAAGATTTCAAATCAGTTCAAATTTTATAATTTTCATTAAAAACGTTTCAAATATTTTTTGCAAGATTTTTAAAACCGAGAATTAACTTTTGTTTTCAAATGTGCCAATTTTACTGGAAAAAAATCTATTCTAATCAATGTTTTGTTAGAAACACAGTATCTTGTTTACTGCAAATAGACTAAAAAATCCTTTTAGCTTTTTCAATTAAATCTTCAAGAAAGATTCATTTTTAAACCTTGCGTATCGCGAATTAGTGAGGGTAGCTACGAAAAAGTTTTTCTTCAATCTTTTTAAACATTTACCCTCCATGGTTCAATAATTTAGACTCCCTGAGAGAGATGCTACCTTCAATAGCAAGTTTTAACTTGAATCAACACTTCAGAATTTTATAAGCTAGCATCACCAGAAATTAAAAAATCCATTCAAGCAGAAAGCCGATCACAAGATCGGCCTTGTACTGCATTTCATTTGAATGTTGAATGCTAGAAACTGGAAGGGATATTGAAGTGGTGGCTGCTGGACATGAAATTAACATCACCAAAGAAAAGGGAAGGGGAAAAGAAAAAAAAAATGAACTCTAGTGAAGAAAAAGTATCTCAGTGACCATGAAATAAGCTTCCGGTGTAAAAGGAAGTCCAGGAAATGAAGGGGGGGGGGGAAAAGGCTGTCAACAGAAATATTTCCTTCCCTTCCCAACAATAAATCTTAAGGGGACACGTGCGACTAAATTGCGTAAATATAATAATTTAATATATTTTAAACAAATACGAACTTTTCTTTGAAAAGATTGTAAAAAATAAATTTAATCGCGATAACGAAAAAGTTGTATAATTTAAATGCAATTCATTGTTCTTTTTTTTCAAGCAATAAATATACATTCCCGTCCCGTCCCCAGCATGTTAATCGAGATTCAAGTCTGACCGAATTTCATGTCCAATTTTAAAATAAAGTCTTTCTATAGAAAAAAAATAAAAAGGATATTATTTATGCAACGGTTTTAAATTATCCAAGACAGATTTAACAGTTGAGTTGTATAAAGCCATTTAAAAAAATATTAAAAGGGTTATAAACTAGTTAGTTTTTCTTTAGGAACGGAGTTAATCTTAAATATTTTGGTTTAAGTGAAAGGAAAGCTATTCATTTAGTAGAGATCTAATTAAAAATTAAATTAGATTTTCGTGGCATTTGAGAAAAAACTGCATTGCACCATTCATTAATCAATTTATCAGGGAAGATGGTACACGTTTCTAAAATTGCTTTTTATTATTATTATAATTTTAAACCACTTAAAAACTTAGTTCCTAAATTTTTTTTAACAAAACCGACAGAGTCAAAAGAAAGGAAAAAAAAAATTGAATTGACTGTTGTTAACCGGATAGTAAAGAACAAGAAGTTAAATATATTTCTTTTTCTTTAAGAACTAATAGAGAATAAGTGTTTTCTTTGAAATCAGAAAAATGAGTTTATGAAACTATTCTATATAGAAAAGTGTTGCTAAAAAAGAAAAGTTTTTGTCCCAAATGCAACACGCCACAAGCAGAACACACGTGTTTTTGGTTGAAAAACATTCTTCCGGTTAAATGGTAAAAAGAAAACAACTATCAGGGTCATACATTCATTAACTTATTTAAACAAACTAGAAGTCTACTTTAAGCTTTGTAGTTGGTTTTTAAACTTAAATATAATTGGAATTTTTTAGCAGGTAATGAAAAGGATGAAAAAAAAAAAAAACACTCGTGTGCATATATTTTTTATTATTTAATAACGAACTATACGTTTTTTTATTGCTTTTTTAGTTTTATTTATATTTTTTGACTTAATAATTTTAAAGTTTTTTGCATTAAGAAAAAGCTGTAACAAGGTTAGGGAATTGACAGCACATGCTTGTAAAAACGAAAGTTAACATTTCAAGGTGGTTTTCAAGAGGAGAATATATAAAAAAAAGTAACTAAGTCTAGACAGGAGAAAACAAAAGGAAAAAAAAAAGGAATATTTGTATGTTTTACTAAGAAAACAGTACTATGGACCCAAAAGAATTAAAGAATTTCTAAGACGATATCCCTTAGAAAAACAGCTGATTGACCACGTCGCAAAAATAAAAAATAAACTAAGACTTAAAAAAAAAATAAAAAATAATTCGGGATGGAAGCATCTTGCTTTTTTTGTTTTTTTTCCGGGGGGGGGGGGGGTACATTGTTGTTTCGTCCAAATCACCACCACATGGTCTCAATTGGTTGGGGTTTTTGATTGTAAACTTCCTGAAAATTTTCCATAGAGCAAAAGAAATAATTAAAAAAAAAAAATCGTTCTTAAATTGTTACCCGGACATAAATAAACACTGCGAAAACTAAAACATGTAAGTCGTGTAAGTGAGAACTTTGAATAAGATATATAATTTATTAGTATTTTTTTCTATTTATTAAAAAGGTACAATAATTTATTTTTAGATTCGATAGTCAAGGTGGAGGGAACAAATCGAGAAATCCCGAGTTTCATTTTATCTGCAGAGTTTATAAAAAGATTTATTTTAAATACATCTTTTCATCTGTTAGTAACTCCAATAAAAATAAAATATGCTTTATGTGAAAATTCAAGAAATTAAATTTCCAAGATTAAATTTGTGAAGCCAACAATTTTTCCATAAAGAAACCTTAAACTGACTTACTTGTAAGTGTAAAAGGAGAAATTTAATGAATTTGCCCCACGTGATAGATTTTTTTTAAAGGTTTAGATTAAATTTTAATTATTAAACGATTAATTTTTTTTAATAATAATAATACAAAGGGCTCTAAATTGTTTAGTTTATATCTATTATTAAGATATATTCCTAGTTTAAAAAATACGAAACTTTATTTGATAAAATAACAAACGATAAAAATAAGGGATAATCAATGAAAAATAAGCTGAATTAATTGAATAAATCATTTTAAGGGAAAGAAAAATTTAAAAAATAATAAGACTGGGAAGAGAAAGACACGCCGACCTTTCTTAATTTTTAAAGGGTTACAGACAAAAAGGAAAAAAGACAGTTTAATAAACAAAGGAAATTAATATCGATCAATAGCTAAATAAATCAATTCGAATATTGAAATCTAGTAAGAAAGAAAAAAAAGGAAGGATTTTGCTATCGAAGTAAGACATAAAATGATATAATAATCTTTCTTTTTTAGACAACAACACACACAGGAGGAGACGATAGTAGTCTAGAAAGCATCACATGCATAAAAAAAAAGGCGGAGGGCTTAACAAAAATACTACCGGGTTTGTTAAAGACGTTAAAAGAAATGTACGTTTGCAATAATAGAATTCAGTTTATGCGCACAAAGATGAATAGTCCATGAAGATATGAAATAAAGCAAAGAATAAAACAACAAAATGTTTCTTTGTTGAAGTGTTGTGCATTTCAAGTGCCAACATTTTAACTCAGGGCTGATATAGTGAGTCACGAAGAGAGAGAGGCCTCGAATTAAAAAAAAAAAAAAAAGCAGGCAATAAAATTAATTGAATTTCAGCTGCATCTGTGACGAGTGTATTCTAATAGAACCTTAATGGAAGATTAAGAGTTTATGCAACATTTAATGAAGAAAATTAAATGAAATAAATGCTTACAGGTGGTGCATCGGTAGCCATCATTCGTCTCCCACGATAACAGCGTTGTTCACTCGACAATCGCCATTAGAAATCTGACTAGGGAACGCAAGAAAGCTCCCAGCATTCCATGCGGTCAATGGACAAAACAGCCGAAATATTAAAAAATCATATTTTTCCCTTTCTTGCATAAATACAACTCGGAAACAACACACAAAACTTTAATAAAAAGCTTTTGCTAACTTTTGGTGAAATGTTATCGCTTGTAAGATTTTTTCAGGAAAAATGACATAACAAGAGTAGCTACAAAAATGGCGGAACGAGGAATAAGATAAAGAAAGAATGAGGCAAAAATTATACAAAATAAAAATAGTGAAGAACATGATATAAAACCGTGCAAAAAAATAGTTAAAAGAGGGTTAGAATTAATTCGTTCTTTACGTTATTATAGAATTATATATGTCTAGATTTTAATTTTAAATGTGTAATCGGACCCGATGAACTTGCGTATTCTGTCCGAGATTAGTATTAATGCACTTCCGCTTCCTATGGTTGTCCCCTGCCTTAGAATACCGTTTATTTAGGTGATTTTAAAATAACCAATCAGAAGGCAGTATTACTGAAATGAATTGTTTAGTTGGATGATAATGGCGCATTACTTGGCCCTAACTACTGTCTCCAATCCGCCACCTGCTACTTATTCATACACTCATCGTCATCACTTCGGATGAATTATTATGGCTTCCACAAAATAATAATACAAACTCTCCTCACTTAACCTCACCACGTCTTGTTCTGTTTGGAATTCTAAGAAGAAAATAAATACATCTACAAGTTAACACATCAGTCACACCGGCCGTTTGACTCTTGCTTGAAGTTTGAGACTAAAAAAATATTTCACTTAAAAAAAACACACACACACATCAAACAATAAATAATCATCATGCCTATTCGTAAGTTCCCTTTTTTTTTTATTTAATTATTCTATTATAGCTATTTATTACTTCAGTTTATTAATACTCATATTTTGCTTTCGTTGACTATTTTTTTTAATTAAACTTTTATTTTTCTTTCTCTCTTTGCAACATTCTTTTTTCTAGAAAAATTCGATTTGTTCAATTTTTATGACAATTGGATAAAAAGAAATCATTATTTAGCAAAAAGAATTTGAAAAAGAAATAAAAACAACAAAGTATTAAGTTTTTAACACATATTTTTGTATATTGTAATTTATTGCTGAATTTGGGAAATTTAGTTCTTAACTTACTTTTTTTTTTTTTTTTTTTTTTTGTGAAATATATTTTTTCTTAAGGCTTAAGCTTTACAAAATACATTATTATTTTATAAAGTATTTTCTCTAGAAAAAATACTTAACATTTTACTATTTATTTACTTATGAAGTTTTTTATTTAAAAAAAACAACAACCCTATAATAGTAACAATAACAATACATATTTAAAATGCATTTTTTTTTTTTACTTTTCCCGCGGTCTGATTTCTTTTAAATTATTTTAATTTTATTTTTTCTAGTTTACTCTTTTTAAAAGAATACCCCCCCCACTAAATTGACAATTTAAATTAGAATCAGTTTAGCTTACACTTGACACTTGTGATCAGTTAAGTTCCTTTTGACAAAGCAAAAAATGTTTTTATTCGACAGGAAGAAAACATAATTACTAAGTAATTTATTTTTACCTGCCATGAAAAACAAGATTCAATGTTGATCTGCTGAAATTTATCAGATTTTCATTTACGTTTAAACACCTATTTTTATGCACATTTCATTTCCATAAATAATTTTTATTAAAAATCAAAATCAACGATTCTATTTAATATTATGAAGTTAGTAAACATTTCGTACTGACAATTCTTTCTAAAAATCCAAGACGGTGATGAATATGCGGTTTGAAAAAAAAAATTTTTTTCTTTAAATGATAAAAATGAAATGTTTTTAGATATAACAAATATCAATTAGTGTTTATTTATGAAAAATTAGGACGTGTTAGTTTTTAACGCGATTTCATTTACATATATTTTAAATTCTAGAAAAAAATAATTTATTCATTTTTTTTTTTTTTTTTTTTTTTGTCTTTTAAAGTTAATTATTACATGGGAATTCACAAGAAATAATCTGAATAAAATTTTTAAAAATATTGTAAATTTCCGATTTGTCATAAAAAATCACATGTTTTAAAATTTCGGTAATGATCACGAAAAATTTCTTTTCTACATTCTGGAAACTACGCACTTTTTTATTCTTGATAAAAAAACGTGCTGTAAACTTTAAAGTTGAGTTATCATAACTTTTTACTATTTAGTAATAAAAATATAGAAAAACATTTCTATTTTATAACAAAATAAAACTCTTATTTCTAATTAATGTCTCTAGGCTCTACAGAACCAGTGATTAAGGTTTGAAAGTTTTTTTTTACTGTGGCGTAGGTTTAAAAAAAAAAAAGCCTGTGTAGGTAATGAATAAAAAAAAAGTATTGTAATAATTTTGATTTTTGAATTTATAAATTGTTAATGTTTTTCTTCATTAATGGTACATTTTTGAGTTAAAATTATTTACTAGAACTATTCCTTGAAACGTTTTATTAACAAAAAAAACCTAAATTTTTTGGTTTAAATATTGTAAAATGCGGGAGATGGGCTCAATTTTACAAGGCGTTACCCAAAGTGGATTAATTAAAAGGACAACGAAAGAATTTTTTTACAGACACGGTTCTTTTCCCCCCTAATGAAACGAGGTGTCTTGGTAATCGACCAATTTACAAGGCAAATTAAAATTATAAGGGATTTTTATTTTTTTTATTTTATTTTTTTTGAGATGTAAGTTCAGAAGTACCAAAAAAAAAAACTAGGCTAAACAAACATTTTTTTTTTTATCTCTCTACCACTTCAAAAATTCGGCCTTGTGCCATTTTCTGTTAGAATGGGAGTGCAAATTAACCTTTCCATATTTTGTCATCTAGAAATGATTTTCTGAACTGTAAGAACTAAAGCATTTTTATCTTAATTTAATTAAAGAAAATAAAGTCCTTCCCTTCGTCTATTTTCCGGAACCCCCTTCCATTTTTTTTTTTTCTATGTATTCGTAACTTAAGTCAGAAATGACTTTTTTTTTTTTTCTTTCTGTTGCGCCAGGGATTCTTTGTATGTCCTCTCGTACAAAATGTGACACTAAGACTTTTTAAAAAGTGTAAGTTGTACAAAAAAAATGATGCAAGTCCCCCTTGGATTTAACCCCTTTTTTGGGGGTTCGCTTAAAGCGCCGATTAGATGACCCGGGTCCTCTCTCGAAACGATAATGCTTTCTCTTCTTGGAGGCTCGAACACCATTATCATCCCCCCATTCATCTCTCCATCCTTAATAAATAAATTAAAAAAAAACAGAAAAGAGAAGCTATGCTTCTTGGTGAGACAAGCTAAAAAAACATCACCCCAGAGATGAGTATCCTTTTTTTTTTTTTTTTTTTTTTTTTGTCCTTAGATTAGGTTTTTCGGTTGGGTTGAGGTTTTAAAATTCAATATACCCCCCCCCCCCATTTCAAAGATGCCTGAAGATTAACAGTAAAATCTATTTTCGTGGTTATATAGCGAGATTTAAATGTTTGAGTTTATTTCTTTAGCATCTTTCAAAAAACCCTGATGTTGGAATTTTAATTTTTTTTCTTTTTTTCGTTAGACGACTGACTTCCCCCAAAAAATGAATTTCACTTCCAACGAAACATTTTTAAAAGATCATAACTGACCCTTTTTTTATTTTTTTAATAATGCTGTACATTTTTCATCTTCATAACCTCGTCTTTAAAGCAACAAGAATTATTTATCAGACATAAAGTTCAGTAGCTAATTTTTTTCTCTTTTCAATAGTATTTTTTTTAAAATATCAAAATCACATTAAAAAAAAATATTTCTTTTTGGTTTTTATTTGGTCAATAATTTAATTAATTTTTTTCTAGTCTTGTTTCGCGGTTCTTTTCATTAAAAAAAAAATCCTTGCTTTTTAACTTAAAGGGTCTTTAAATTTCTATTTTTAAATGAAATGAAAATATAAATTTGCTCAAGCTATTACGAGAAAAAATGTCTAAAACAGATACTCCTCCATTCCATCCAGGAATTAATTTTTAAATTTTGTCTTTTCATTTTAGTTTAAATTTAAAAGTTTGAGTTTTTGTTTTATTATGAAAGAAAGAAAAAACAAACTTTTACTTGAAACTGAATAAATGATGGCGGTTGCTAATTTAATTTATCATTGTCAGCATTTTTATTTATTTATTTCTATTCACAAGATAAAATGAATTTTTACAAACATTTACGGACAAGAATTGAAAATTTTAAAATGTTAGTAAAAAAAATCTTTGCAGCTAAAAATCCCCCCCAAAGTTTCTACGTGAAGCTTTTTTTTTCTTCAAATTCATTGAATCAGCAGATTTTAAATTTTACGAAAAATATTTCTAAAATTCTTTGAGAAGCGATTTCTTTGTTCTTTGTTTACACTTGCTTTATTAAATTTATGGAAATGTCAGAACAAGAAAACAAATTCAATTAACATAACATTTTTTAATGACAATGTTTTAATCGAAACTTGATCTCCACTTTTTTCGCTAAAAAAAGTCGCCATACATTTTAAAATGAATTTTTTTTTTTAAACGAAACTTTTTTTTTTAGCTTTAATTGAAAACTAAAGGATTAAAGTTACATTGTTTTTTTTTTTTTTTTTTTTTTTTTTTTTGGAAAGGTGTTATTTTTTTTTCTTTTTAAACAAAAATTGATTGAAATCTATTTTTTTTCTAAAATAGCTGATTAACACCCCTTCCGTTTTTGATTGCTGTGTAATTTTCTTTTGTAAAAAAAAAAAAAAAAATCTTCCAAAACTAAAATGTACTTTTGTGAAACTTTAAGGAATATTGGCTGATTTAAAATAGAACTTAATCTGATTTAAAACAAGTATTTTAAATTTGGGGGGGAGGGAACACACAGAAAATAGGATGTTAAAAATAAAATGAACAACAGTAAAGTATTTACACAATTTTCAACATCCAACAAGCACTGATAAGCTAACATGTTTATTGCTGTTCTACTGATATTCTGTTAAAAAACAATTTCAGAAAATGACAAGTGAATGCTTTTTTTTGTTATTTTTCAGTACTCGGTAATCTTACAAATGTTAGGAATGGTGAGTTTAAATGTACCGATAATGTTGTGTATGGTAATAATCCATACTTTCAAAATGAGCACATTTTATACATGAAAAGAAAAAATATTTAAATCTTGCATGATGTTTTAAACTTTTCAATTTTTGCTTAATAAACAGTCTTCATTTAATAAACTGATTTTTGCAACTGTAAATTATAATTTTAAAAAAATAAATTCTTGTAGGAAAACATTTTATTTTCCAAAAAGTCCCGTGTTTAAAACAAATTTTGCAGACAATTTAATTTCTAGAAAAGTCATTGAATTAAGTGGGAGTAACAGAGGTAAAAAAAAAAAAAATTTGTTTGAAGATTTTATAAAAATAACAATTTCAGAAATTAATTTCTGAATAAGTCTTGAAAGTTTCATTAAAATCCAATAAAATCATTCAGTTTTTGCAAGAATTTTCAAATCGGTTTTTTTTTTTTTTTTTTTTTTTCCAGAAAAAATTTTGAACATGTTAGAAAGGATTAAAAAATTAAATATTTTATTTCTTTAACATTTTGACAAAACTTAAGCTTTTGGGGCCTTCTTTTTCCATCATGTATTGCTGCTGTTTAACAAAAATGAGGAGGTACCTAAAATCTGTATTAGACCTGATTTTTAATTGTATTAAATATAACTTTCATATAAGCTTGTGAAATGTTATGATTTTACCATGTTGAATTTGTCTTGCAAAGACAGTTTAAGAATTACTCGTCATTTTTTACTTATTTTGAAATTTTTTTTTGTTGGATGGAATTAGGGGCAGTTTAAAATTTTTCTTTTTTGTCTTGATTTCTGGTGTGAGGCAGGCATTATCATTATTTACTTTTGAACTAAGATCTTCATTTTTGTTATGGTTCACCCTTTTTGTCTATTGTCAGGTGTCTGTTGATCTGGGTAATCTTTGGGGAATTTCAAACTCGCCTCTTTTTAAAAAAAGTGTTGATTAGGAATCTTCAGATTTGCGATGACTTTTTATTTTTTTAATCGTGTCACCCTGAGCAAGGCAGTTATGCCCCTGATGTGCAGGAGGCTACATAAGAGTAAAAAGATAGTGAAGAGAAAGATGAACCAGTTAGAAAGGAGCAAGAGAAGGATGGGAATACAGGTGTGATGACAGTTGCAGAGGTGGAGAGAAAGGAAATGATATACAGGGTGGTGAAGAAAGAACTAGTCAAGTGGTTAAGAGATGAGTATTGATATTGCATTTAAATTCCTGGAGGTTGTAGCCGTCAGGAAAGCAAGAATATGGAAGTGAGTTCCACAGGCGGGAAGTGCGAGAAAAGAAGCTGCAGGAGTAGAATTGTCATCTGCATTTGGTTATCTAACTGTGAATGGGTGAGACCCAGTTGCCAGTCTGGTTGCACAAGTAAACACTTATTGCAGAGGCATCTGTGACTTAAGTTTGTTGGAGCAGAAGCCATGAAAGTATTTATAGAACAAAGGGAAGCCACATCCCGTCGGTGGGGAAGTGGCTGGAGTCGAGCAGCCAAGTCGGTACCTATCACATTACTGATTCTCCTTTTGGAGCCTGTCAGGAACACTGAGATGAAAGGCAGGGGCGCCTGACCATATATGGTAGCAGTACTCCATGCACGGACGAATGGTTGATTTGTATATATGCAGGATGGATTCAGGCGGGAAAAACATCCTGGCCTGACACAGTGACCCAACCTTCCTAGTAGTGGATTTAGCTATTGACTCAATGTAGTGGTTCCACTTCAGATCAGAAGAGAGGGTAAGGTCGAGGAGGTGCAGTGTATTGCTCTCACAGGGACTCGCTTGGTCCATGCTTATGGGAAGCAGGAGAGGTTGCCTGTGATGATTGACAGACAGTAGCTTGATCTTAGACGCATTGAAATTTATAAGCCACTTCTTACCCCAATGCACCACAGAATGTTGATCCCTTTCAAGATCAGCAGCAAGATTGTTTGTCTGCCACACCGGGTTTCTTACTGATGCAAGAGTAAAATGTGGTGTCATCAGCATAGATGCCTACTTGGCTCTTAATCTCGCCTGGGAGATCATTTCTGAAAATAAGGAAGAGTGTCGAGCCTAAGATAGAGCCCTGAGGGACACCGGCATTTGTATAGTAGGATGTGGAGGCATGTGCATTTAAGACAACCTTCATTATGCAGTTATTTAGAGAAGATTGGATTAGATCAAGCAAGCGTCTGGTAATACTGTAACCCCGTAGCTTGCATGGAAGGTCAGTTTGCCAAACCCTGTCAAAAGCCTTGGAGATGACCAGAGCAATAGCATGAGTCTCGCCAGACTCCTCAAGGGCCTGGAACATGTACTCTGTAATGGTTGTTAGCATGTCGGCCGTGGACCTGGCAAAGCGGAAGCCATACTGCCTGTAAGAGAAGAGTTTATGGGCAGTAAGATGTTGAACTATTTCAGCATTAATAATGGCCTTGAACACTTTCCCGAAAATTGGTAGAAGGCTAACAGGGTGATAGTTGGATGGGTCCGAGGATTCACCAGAGTTCTTAAATACAGGAATGACAGAAGAGGACTTCCAGCATGCAAGAAAACAGGAAGCAGAAAGGCAGTAGTTATACAGTATAGAGAGGACAGAGGAGAATTCAGGGGCACATTTCTTAAGGACAATCACCGGGATTCCATCACCACTGCTTGCCTTATGGGGGTCAAGTTTTGATATTACTTGAGATATTACTGTCGGGGTAATGTATACATCATAAAGTTTAGCCTCAGTTCTAATAGGGAAGTCAGTTGAGGGTACTCCAGATGAGTCAAATGTGGAGTTGGATGAAAATCTGTTCGCTGATGATGTGAGGATCTCAAATTCAGTGGTCAAAGGAGGAATAGAGGATTTGCTATTGTTCACCACCTGTTTGCATAATCACCAATAGTCCTTGGAGTTGAACTTGTGGTCAGCTACTCCGAAATAGTCGGAAGTGGGCAATGGCGGCCGAACAGGCAGGAGAGAACGAAGGGGAGGAATGAGGTTTGAGACAAAACTTCCTGGTAGGTGTGAAGGCATCAATGCCAGCTTTCACCCAGAACGAAATCTCAGAGGCAGAGTCATCAACTGGGAGATCGAACACTTTTCCCCAAGGGATGTTGCATGGGAAATTGTGAAAGGCATCCCAGTCAGCTCTTTGGTAGCAGTAGGAGGTCCTATAGGTAGGAGGCTTCTGGGGGAAGTGAGAGTGGAGAGAAACATTAAGAGAGACAACAGCATGGTCAGAGTTGCCGAGAGGGCAAAGGTTTGAGACTTGGCAGGAGTCGGGTGAAGAGGTAAAGCATATATCTAGTAGAGAGGCATGTCCAGAGGGAGTGCTTGGAAAGCGTGGGGGTGGGGAAGTCCACTACTTGCGCAAGTTCATGGCGTGGATGCCAGCTGAATCAGTAACAGTCTTTAAGCCACTCAGCATGATGGGCGTTTAGATCTCTGAATACAAATGTGAGTGAATGGGTGGTAGGAAGTAGCCTTATCTATATTGTCAGAAATGCTGTCTGGAAGGGAGAAGTCGGGAGAGGAGGGGGAACAGTAAAGGAAGAGATATCTAACCGAACTGAGAAGTGACAGACGGAGACATGCATATTGGCAGTCAGGAGATTCGAGTGATGTCACCCTAGCTACAGGGAGGTGTTCACTAACGTAGACGCCCAGCCCATGCATATGGACAGTGGAATCCTTCCTTAAGAGGGGAAGATAACCAGAGATCGAGAAGTCGGAGGAGGGAATTGATAAGTTGAGGTTAGTCTCACAGAGCACTAGGATGTCGGGACTTTTTGTGGAGGAAAGCTTCTACACTACAAAAGTTAGTACGAATGCCCCGGATGTTAGTGAAAGAAATGTTAAGAGATTTTGGCGATTTGAGTTTGACTGGTTTAGAATTTTTGTAAGGAATATTGCATACTTAAGTTTAAATCACAGGTGTACTTCTTTATTATTTAAGTACTGAATAATCTTAAAAGTTTAGGAAAATATTCTTCATAATTTAGTGTTTTATTGAAGTTTAAATAATTCAGCTTTAGGTTTACTAGAGTTATCACTCTTATTTTCTAATGTCGTTTATGAACATCCGTATGTACAAAATTTGGTACATTTATACTTTTTTTTTTTTTTAAAATCATATCACCCTGAGCAAGGCGGTAACACCACTGATGTGCAGGGGGCTACGTAAGAGTGAAAAGATTGGAAAAGAGAAAGCCGGAAACCGCATCCTAAACAGGGAACACCTGTTCAATAGATGTGGGTGGAGTGTGAATCGGGCGTACAAAAATAAGATCAAAATACTTGTGAAATATTGGTGTTTGTTGAATTGTACTGAGCTTTTCTATTTATTAGTAAATATAGTTTTTACTTAGCAATATCACCTAACAGGGATAAAGTAGTGCTGAAATTTAAAACTTAAATTATTCCCGTTAATTCTAATTAGCATTGATGGTAAGAAGTGTTTGATGTAATTAACTGCACTGAACGTTATACTAAAGATATACATTTGTTCTTTGCTGCATGAGCCCTGAGATCACACACTTTTTTTTTTTGTTATCTATGCAAACAATTAGTGAATCGGTGATAAAAAATATTTAATCAAATGCATATGATAAGAAATCAGTGAAAATTTAAAGAAAAACAAAACCTGAAAGTAAAAATCAGTTTCTTATTCTCTGATGAAGCATTAATAAAAGTGAAATATGTTAGATTGATAAATGTTTCCTATTTGTTGTTTATTTTATTGTCAGATTTCAATCCATGTTAGATCCTAACTTGTATAAATTAAGTAAAGCGTTCTATATTTGTAAAAGTTTGACTCAAGTCTTTTTGTAATTTTTCAATCACTGATCAAGACTTGATAAAAACAATTGAATTGATGACTGAAAATCTATTTCATTATTTAATATAACAATTATGAGAAATACTAAAATACTCATTTAACTAGCAATATTAGTACCAAGAAAATCCAGAGTTTTGCTATACATTTGGAAGGGGACATTCAGGTTGTGTTTTGGTTATCATTTGTAGCCACTTTTGAAGCAGAGTATCGCAGGCTAGAAGCTTTTGCTTGGGGTGATGTGATTTTAAAAAAAAAAAAAAAAAATCACAAAACGTCAAACATACAAGAAAAAGACATCAACTCCATAGCCAAAGCTGACAGTTTAATGACTAAGAATTTGTGTTCTTGAGGTGGGGGTGGAATGGAAATGAAATTTCCTGAAGTCAAGATATCAGGTGAGGATTCTGTCAAGAATATCTAAATACATAGCAGAAGCACCAAACCAGATGTGACTGCAATATTCAGTGCATAGGTTTTTGTTTCGGAGGTGTTAAAATAATTTCCTTGCTCCAGTTAATAGCAGATGGAAGATCATCTTTGTGATCAGTGGTCTTGGGCATGACGGTAAACTGCATCCGGCAACAAGGCCTTTGACTGGGAGGTTGTGAGGAGCATGGAACTACATCTTAATGCTGTTGTCCCCAGGTCTACCCTGACCCGAAGTTGTAGTTCCTGTTAGGGTCCCAGCTATGGGCAAATAGTTAACCCCCAAACTGGGGTCAAAACATTATGAAAGTATAAAAATATACTTTTATAGAAATATATACATAAAAATAGACTTTATAAAAAATATAAATCTTTGAAGGAAAAATATTACCAACAATACATTTTCAAGAAAAGATGATTACCATAACTTTTTTTTTTTTTTTTTTTTTTTTTCAAGGGAAAAAATTCTCAGCAAAACATTTTTGAATGAAAAACTAGAAGACATTTTCAGTTTTCTAAAACAAACAAAGAATTTTCACTAAAATCTTAGTAAATCAGCCTTCTCACTATAATCGAATATTAAAAAAACAACCTTAAAACCCTACCTTTTTGGCATTAAATAATCTACAGAGGCTGATATGCCATTAAACAAAACTCAAATTTTGTGATCAGCTGCCAATTTGATCTTATCAGACCTGTCAGATAACCATTAAGATAGTAGATAGTTGTTGTCAGCATAGATACTGAGTTGAGAACTGATGACATTGGGAAGTGTGAACATTGGGAACAAAGTAAGTCCAGGGATAGATCCCTGCATTAATGTAAAAAGATCTAGAAGAGTGGCCATTCAAGATAACTTTCATTTTGTGATTTGATAGAATTGAATTATAAATTTGTCTCGAAATACTGTAACTGAACTTATGAAGATAAGCATGTCAAATGCCTTCTGCTGAGCTTAGCCATTCTTATCTAAAACTTGATAGGCTCTTTGAACAATAACTGTTAATACATCAGCAGTTGAACGAGAGAAGCAAAGGTCATATTGTTTGTCTGAGGTTGGGAACTGAAGTGGGATGCTTAACCAAGTAAGAGTAGATTGGAACCTCTAGGACTTTTTTTTTTCTTTTTTTTTCTCTCTCTTTTTTTTTTTTTTTTACAAAAAGAGGTAGACTTATAGGCAAGTAGAAAGCTAAGACAGTTTTTCTGACTACTTATAAAAGTAGTAGGAAAGCTTATTTAACTGAAGCTGAGCAACTGAAGAACTAAAAACTGTCAACAACTGTAATACTAGGATAAATAAACCACTTTACATCTTCTTCTCTTATGCCACTTGATTCCTTGGAGAACATAGGGCCACAACGACACTCATCCAACGCACTCAGTTCTGGCTGGCCCTCTTCAGCTCGGGGCGACCCACTTTTCGCTTTCCTTGAGGGTTCCAACCAAGAGCCTGTCTAGTGATGTTGGATGTAGGCTTCCGTAAAGTGTGGACAATCCAGTTCCACTTTCTCTTCTTGACCTCGATCTCCACTGGGGTTTGGTTTGTTTTGGCCCATAATTGTTCGTTGGAGATATTCTCTGGCCATCTGATGTTGAGAATGTTTCCAAGACATCTGTTTGTAAATGTTTGAAGTTTGTGGGTGCTGGTCTTGGTCACCCTCCACATTTCTGAGCCATAAAGTAGGACCGATTTCACATTGGTATTAAAAATCCAGATCTTGTTGCAGAGTGAGAGGGCTGTTGTTCTCCAGATAGGTCTCAGTGTTGAAGGCATATCTGGCTTTGTTTATTCGAAACCACTTTACATAATGCGCATTAAAATCACCAAACACAAAGATGATTGCAGATGAATGCAAAGAGACCTACTTTCTATACTGTGTGATATTTTGTATTAAAATGTTAGTTCTGGAAAAAGAATCGACAGTTCAATAAAAGTTGAAAGCCTATAAAAGAAATGGAGAGATAATGCCCTTGCCCTTGGAAGTTTTTCTTTTTTTTATCCTCCCAGGTGTAAACCTCAATGACATGCATGTGTATCTTAGAATCTTTTCAGCAAAGAGAAAGACAGCCTGGAATAGAATTCATAGGAATTTAAATCGGGTTCACAAACTGCTAAGATATCTGGAGAATGTTTCAAAAGAAAAGATTCTACACTGCAGAAATTGGCAATGTACTTTGTTCTAACATAAATTTTACAAGTACTTATTTGTTTGAGACTGTTTTCCCTCTTCTATTTTTCATGGTAATACATATTCTCTCTCTCATTTATATATATTGTTTCTTTGTGTGAACACATGCTGTCAGGTTAACCTCTTTGCTTATATAGTTGATTTGTGGTGCAGTGGATATTGGCTCAGGATGAGAAATCGGGAAACTGAGTTTGAATTCCAGTTGAATTCCTTGCATTCATTTACACGCAAATACCCTTAAAGGTATTAATCTCTCTTCCCTCCAGTTATGGGTTAAATAACTGGCAACCAATCTACTGCAGAAAGTAATGACAACCTACTGCGGGATAGTCTTCTAACCAGTCAGCTATGAGATCTTTCAAGAAATGATCGCCCAAGCGTGTATCACGTATGGCACTTAACTGACTTTCTGATTGCTTTTATTACCAATTCACTGAATTCATTGCATAGATTATGGCAAAAGTCACTAACCTCAGAGTTCACTAAAGAAACAATACAGCTCAATATTTTTGCTTCTGTTCATTAAGTTTCAATGTTAAACATTTTACTATGGAAATTATTTAATATTCTAAATTAACACTGAAATTACTTTTAACACAAAGTAAAAAAAAAAAAAAAAAAAAAAAAAATATATATATATATATATATATATATATTGAATATAATTACAAGATTCTGAATTAGTCAAATCCAAAAAGAATAGAGGCTGTGGGTGAGGAAGACACATGTTGCTATTTGCATTGACAAATTAATATCCCTGCAAGATTCTTATAAAGTGACAACTCTCTGAAATACAAAAAGTAGCTCCCAGAGGAGAAAAGGAGCTCCATGCCAAAATGACAGAGCATTTATATCCTCATCTAGCATACATCTGACCTACTATCACTATTGGTTTCTTCAGTGCTAATACCTGCAATCATCACAAACTTGGTATTTTTTTGTTTCATTGACATAAACATTTTTATATCTCTCTTGGCTCACTCAAGTTGTTACAGTAAGGGTAGCTAGCAATATACACACACCAGCTAAACTCTTGGTAGGAGGGGAAAAAAATATCCATATGACTAAAAATTGAACTGCCCCCCCCCCCCCAACCAAATAGAATGATTTGATGTTTTTGTTTTTGTTTTTTTGTTTTTTTTTTAAACAAAAGGAGGTGGAGGGGCTTTTATAGTATGCTAACAAGTCTTTGGCAAAGGAACATAATAAAAGCAGAAAAATACTTGATAATACTGTTTCTAGAGTGCCTCTGCTTCCCAACCATGTGAAAATATTAAATCCAATAGAATGATTAAAAACGTAACATTACAAGTTTAACATGTTTCAATATTTATTTAGCTTCATTATTATGAAATTTTGATTTTTAAAATTTGTGATGCTTTATTTTTTTACTTTTTTTGTGTAGGATGTGTGTGTGTGTGTATATGCATGTATTATGTATCAGTTTTGTTGCTAGGGCACTGAGTTTACCTTGTGTTGTCAGTGAAATGTTAGTGTAATTTAACAGATTATTAAAAACGGAGTATATTAGTGTTTTAGTTGTGTGATAAATATAGCAGATGTTGGTAGCAAATCTGTATTACTAATTTACATCGTCTGCAAATGTTTAGATCTTGTATTCTTTAAGTGGGGTTTTGCAAATATTGGCAATATGAAGGGGAATAATTCAGGATCGTTTCAATTTTTAACTTGTCTGTTTTGTTACAGTACTGTTTGGTCAGTATCTGAGCTTTTCAGCTGACCCTCATACATGATATGATAGGTGTTGGAAGTGAATGTGTAATACATTATATGCAAACACTTGGATCTTGTATTCTTTCACTATAGGATTTTATTTTATAAGAATTATATTTGGTAAATATTGGTGACTTGGAATAAAAATGGTGGGGGGGTGTTATATGTTGATTACTTTGTTTTTAATTATATAGTCATCCGCAGACAGATCTGTTTCACTGTATCACAGCTCATCAGTATGGTTATATATGTATAAAGAGATGTTATGTATCTTTCTGTGTGTAAGGAATTTGATCTTTGTATCAGCAACACTATCTAATCATCACAAAACAACCGTAGATGCACCCTAGATCCAAAAACTGCCATCAGATGGACCATGTCATAACTAAGAAGCAAGACATGTCAGATTTACACATCACCCAATCTTTTCATAGCACATCTTTTAGAATATGTTCTTCTCCAAAGCAGAATCTCTTTTCAACTCTCTTTTTAAAAAAATAAATAAATAAAAAAGACATTTGGCTGACTTAAATATACCCAAGCAAATCGATGTTCTGACTTTCAAGACTAGAGATAAGAGAAATGAGTTGTCTGTGGCACTCAACTGAAGTTTGGATTCTGTTGAAATCACTGATTGTAGAAACATTGTAGAAGTCTCTGACGGATACTATTTACTCTTTCTTTTTTTTTTTTTTTTTTTTTTATCGTGTCACATCAAGCAAGGCATTTTACTGTGACTGTTGTGCAGGGGGTTACATAGGAGGAATGTTATGAAGAGTGAGAGGTTGCAGGAGGTGTCAGGAAGAGAGTAGGAGAGGGAAGAGATTACTGATGAGTGGGGTGGATGTGGAAAAGCATGAGAGGGAGGATGTAAGTTAGTGTGACAGAAGATGACTATTGACTTTACATTTAAATTCTTGGAGATTGTAACTGTCAGGAAAGCAAGTATGCGGGAGAGAATTCCACAGGCGGGAAGTTCGAGAAAAGCAGCTGCTGGAGTAGAATGTGTTTACAATTTATTGGCTTCACAGTAAAAGGATGGGACCTAGTTGCTAATCTTGTTCGAGGAAATTTGTATATAGAGGGTACCAGTGAGCTAAGTTCATCAGAGCAGAAGCCGTGAAAGTATTTGTAGAAGAGACACAGGGAAGCCATACTGCGTGGGTGAGAAAGCGACTGTATCCTAGTTGCCAAGTCGGGATCCATCACATTACAAAATTATTGAAGTTCTTGGCCTTCCAAAAAGAAAGCACCAGAACTGGTTTAATGAAAATAACAGATCCTAGTCATGAGCAACCAAATGCATGTAGAGCACAAGCAATGGCTTAATGATAAATCATCCATTGTTAAAAGGCTTGTTTACTAGAAGTGCAAGGGATTGGTCCAAAAGTCACTAAGGTAAATGAAAGTCCTGGGCTTTTTCTAAAGCTGCTGAACTCAAAGAATGCTACTGACAGGAAAGATGCAAAAACATTCTATCATAGTATACATTGTCTGGTCCAAAAAAGTGTGGGACATCTGTTTTGTCACACAGTTAAATATTACGACGTTTGAAAGAGCATTTCGAGCCTGTTCTTAACAGTAATTCGGTAGTTGATAATGATGTCATCGATTTCATCCCATGAAAACAAGAAATACCTCGGCTTTCTTATTTGCCAAGTTTTAAAGAGATTCAGGATGTTGTTAAAAAGATGCCAAATGGTAAAGTGCCTGGGAATACCTTTGAAAATCTATAAGTATGGTGAACAAAACCTGGCCAAGAAGTTTCTTGAGCCATTTGTAGTTATTTGGAAAGCAGATGTCATCCCTCAGGATTTTAAAGATGCTTCCATCCAACATATGTTTAAGAACAAAGGAAAAAGAATCATTTGTGACAACTGGCCTGGCATTTTCTTACTGTGCATAGCAAGCAAGATCCTTGCTTGCATTGTACTCAACCTATCTTGTTGCTGATTAAGATATATATTTAGTGTATCAAGGCAGCAGATAATTTTCTAAACATATACTGTTAAATATAAGAGACAATGAATGTCTATTATGTTTAATCATGAGCTGTTCTAAACATCGTACTTTGGTTTTAATTTCAGGTGAAAATATATGGTTCTGTTAACATTTCAAGCTCTCACGTGGTGTGACGTTATAGAACTGCATTACAAATTTCCGATCTGCGTTTGCTATTTGGTAACTGTTGTCGTTGCTTAGCAAAGTTTTATGTCAACACAAAATCGTCTTTGATGGTGGCTGTTTTTATGTTAATGTCCCTGTAACCTCTCTGAAGATGGCTCATGTGAACCAAAAGCTTAGAACCAACTTAATAAAAAAATTATCCAAATGTTGGAGAATTTTTGTCTTTATTTTCACCTGAAATTAAAGCCAAAATAATAGACATTCATTGTCTCTTATATTTAACAGTATATGTTTAGAAAAAAAAAAAAATATATATATATATATATATATATATATATATATATATATCCATGGTCTCTGTGGATTTTATGCTGGTTGTGGAACTGTTAACATGATCTTTTTTGCTCAGACAAGTTACTGAGAAAGTCTGTGAGAAAAATAAAGAGCTATACATGGTGTTTGTTGACCTCATCAAGGCTTTTGTTACTGTCAGTAGGAATGTCCTTTGGAAGGTTCTAAAGAAGCTGGGTATACCAAACATGTTGAACATCATTTTGCTTCATCAAAGAATGAAAGTTTTCATCTTTTCTAATGGTCAGTCATTAGTTCTGCTTGATGTAACAAATGGTACGAAACAAGATTGTATTATGGCACTCGGTCTCTTGTATTTTTCTTAATGCTGAAACATGCATATGGGGGACCTCAAAAAAGGGGTTCAGTTTGAATTCTGGACAGCTAGTGGTTTACATAATTACCAGCGATTCAATGCAAAAAGAAAAACCATGGTAGCTGTGATATTAGATCTGTTTACCGATGATGCTGCAAGACCTCATTCATGGATTTTTTTGTCACCAGCAAAGTGTTTGGATAGACAATTTCAGTTTCCTTAATAGTCAATCAGCTGTTTTGGTAACTAATGGTGAAAAACTGCAACATTGCATATCAGAATTTTCAATTGTTCCCATAACTGTAGAAGGTAAAAATCTCAAGTATGTTAAGTCATTTGAATATCTTGGAAATAAGGTAGTGCATCTTTTGATGACAAAATTGTCAACAGAATCTCCAAGATGCAGGATGTGTTTAGGAAACTGTCATAGTCTGTGAAATGAAAGGAGCATGTCAATTAAGACAAAGGTAAGTGTGTATAGAGCTGTTGTTCTTACAACCTTACTTTAGGGATCTAAGTCCTGGACACCATACAGAGTGCACATTGAGAATTTTGATGTCTTTCACAAACACTGCCTCCTTACAATCTCAAAGGTATTTCCAACACAAATCTTTTCACAAAAAACTGGCATTGGTGGAATTGAATTCTTTTTGATTCAGTCACAGTTAAGATCGGTTGGGCGTGTTGTGTAAATGGAAGGTAGTAGAACACTGAAAATTTTGATGTACAGTGGGGGCTCGACACATTGGAAGATAAAGATAAACTGAAGTACAATCTCAGATCGGCTAACATACCAGTTGACCTTTTCGAATTGTCTTCAAATGGAATGGAGATCAACTTGTCATCATGGCATTGTAAGTTTTGAACAGAATCGCCTTCAACATCTTAATGCACTTTGTTTGGGAACTAAAACTCTTTCATGTCAATGTAGGCCGCTTGAGTCTGAGCCCCTCGGATAAGATGAATGGAGCCATAATGTTACCATCACTGGTGATCACTCAAAACACTCTAGTAATCACGAATAGACTCATCCAACTCCTCTTAAATCTTCTGCACTGTTCTAAGATCGACATCCAAATCTCTGAAATATTTGTATTGGAACTTCCAGCATGAATGCCACACAGTACAGAATGTCCTTTCTAGAAACAACATTAAAAAAAAAATCAAACAACATATATGCCTGAAATATTCTACACAAACAATGGTGTATAAAAGCATCTTTCTCCTTCCTTACTTCATGTGCCTTGAAACTTAAATACATTTAAAAAAAAAAAATGTATATATATATATATATATATATACACACACACACTAGTAGTATAGCTTGGCGTTACTTGGGTGTAATGAAAGTTTTAAAATTAATCCATGATCCTGGAGCTCGGACACTTTGGATATTGGCACAAGACTAAAAAGCAATAGTTGTTTCCAGTTAAAGTGAAACCATAGACTGAAAGAAAAATGAATGGATGTAAGTCAAATTTTGATTTTCTGGTATCGATATCAAATAAGTTCTTTTCATTGTAAACTGAATTTTGAAGGTTAAATAAGTCCTCTGAGTAAATGGTATCATAGCTGATACTAAGAACTACAACTATACCTACTTAGAGCCAAACCTGAAGCAAAAACTAAAATAAAAGGGCTGAAAAAAATAGACATACAGGCAGATAAAAACATACACACACATCTTGCCTTTTATATATATATATATATATATATATATATATATATATATATAAAAGGCAAGATGTTTGTTTATCTGCCTATATGTCTGTATTTTTTTTTTTTTTTTTTTTTTTTTTTTGCTTTGGGTTTGGTTCTAAGTAGGTATAATTGTAGTTCTTAGTCTCAGCCATGATACCATTTACTCAGAGGACTTATTTAGCCTTCAAAATTCAGTTTGCAACGAAAAAATTTATTTGATATCGATACCAGGAAATCAAAATTTGACTTACATCTATTCATTTTTCATTCAGTCTACGGTTTCGCTTTAACTTGAAATAACTATTGCTTTTTAGTGTTTCGTGCCAACATCCAAAGTGTCTGAGCTCCAGGACTATGGATTAGTTTTAAAACTTTCATTAAACCTGAGCAACGCCAGGCTATACTGCTAGTGTGTGTGTGTGTGTGTGTATATATATATATATATATATATACACACACACACAAACAATATTTTTTTAAAAATTTCATTATTTTTAAGCTTTTAAACTTTTGCTTAATAAGTATAGTCTTCACTTAATAGTAAATTTATTTATTTATTTTTTTTTTTTTAAGCTTTCATAAAAGCTATTTCATTTATAAAAGTTCATTTGAAAACTTAGGTAGTGGCACCTAGTTTAAATACACTTTGAAAAGTGTTACTTCATGAATTTTGAGAATGTAATTTAACAAGCACATTTCAGTCACAGTCCACAAGGCTGGGTGTGGTATATTTTTTCCATGTCTGAAAGACTAGCTTTTAAGTATGATCCACCCCCATCTGCTTTAATTGAAGTAAATGAATGTGGAGAAATTATGATTAAACTACCTGAATGATTTTTTTTTTTTCTCTCTCTCTCTCTCTCTCTCTCCATTGTAACTCTCCATTTTGTAAATAACAAAAGAAAATGCAAAATGAAACTTATACATTTTGCCAGAATGTTTGATTTCTAAATGCACAATGACTGGCTGAAAATTTCTTTCTATGCCAATGATGAATATTCATTAAGATGTGTTAATGATGCCTGAATATTTCAACATTTAGCAGAGGTGAGAGGAATGGGTATTTGAAAAATGGTACCAAGCCATAATAAAAAAATTTGTAAATGTTTGTGTGAGAACTGAAAAAATATTGGCCAATTTGACCTCAACTGTTTAGAAAAATTATTAGAATTAAATAAATTTTAAAAATAATCAAATAGAATTGCATGAATGAAATTGATAAATGTGTGTGTGTGTGTCCCACATAATCTTTAGGGCTAAAGCATGAACAGGTTTTAAAAATAACTCCATTAAATAAACTCTCAGAGGCATGTGACTGGATCATAATATTATACTCGCATGTCTTGTTGGTGAGGGCAAGTAACTGCTGTCTTCTTTTAGTAAGCAACTTTATCAGATTTACAAATTAATAACATTCTCTCCCCCCCCCCCATTCCAGAATAATTTTAATAATTATTATACATCTGTTACTCACACACAGTTTTTAAAAATTCAATCTCTTCATATTTATATTCTTTGGAGAATTTAAATCATCAATTTGTTTTTTGTCAAGCAGAAACATCATTTACTGGAAATTTGGTTTGAATCGAAATTTAATTAGAAAAGCCTTTTATTGTTTTTCTCAATAAGATATATTAAAAACACTTGCTGTAAGAAAATCTATTTTTTAAAAAAGTTTAATTAGAACAAAATTCTGTATTAATGCCTGCCATTTATATTTGGTGAAAATTATATTTTAATATTTTTCTTTTGTATAAATGTGCCAAGTACAGTTACATATAAAACATGATAAAGTAAGACCAATAATTATAGTAAATTTAAAGCTAACATTTCTAAAATTCTATAAAACATTAGATTATGGAGAATATTTTCCTAAATTTTTAAGATTACTGAGTACTTCAAAATTTATAAAAGGTTGGCAGGCAAGGTGAGATGGTTGAAAGAAACTTTGCAAAAATTCATATATATATAAAAAAAAAAAATGAATGATTTTTAAAGTTTAATATATTATAGATTAGTTGCACACATGAGATCGAGTGTAAATAGATATTGACTGATTTTATCATTGATATTTTTGCATTATATATCAAGTCTTAAGCATATAGTAATTAAGGTTGGAGGAGAGTTATCAATGATGATGTTCTGGCTTCAAATTCAGGTGTTTTTTATTTTTATTTTTTTTTTTAACACTGAAAAGGGGCTTTCAATCTGTGGTGGACTAGGGTAAGAAATGTCTTGTGAATTTTAATGCTTTTAAAACGAAGCTGCTATCTGTTACACCCAAAGCATAGATCATGCTAGTCTCCCTGAAAGTAAAACACTGCACCTCCTCGAACTCGCTCTCTCAGCAGACCTCAAGTGGAATGACTACATCGAATCCATAGTTAAATCTGCTGCTAGGTTGGTTCACTGTGTAGGGCCAGGAAGTTTTTCCTGTCTGAATCCATCCTGCACATATATAAATATGGCTGTCACATCTAGTCAGATGCCCCTGCTATTCACCTCAGGGTTCTTGACAAAATCCAATGGGAATCTGCAATGTGATCAATCTTGACTTGGTAGCTCGGCTGCAGTCACTTTCTTGTAATATGGCTTCGTCCTATCCTTCTACAGTGAAACCAATAAAATGTAACTGTAACTTCTACGCTAGTAGCTTCTTTTTTTGCACTTCCCACCTGTGGAATTCCTTTCTGTTTGTAGCTGTCAAGGAAGCAAGTAATCTCCAAGAATTTAAATGTAAGGTTAATTGCCATCTCCTGTCACTCTGACTCGCATCCTTTTCCCTCATATTCTTTTCTCCGTCCACTCTACTCTCATCAGCTCTCTTCACACCCATGTTCTCTTTCTCTTACCCATTCTTTGACACCCCCTATAACTTGTTTTTCTTTCTCATTAATCTCCTATGTAATTCCCTGCACACCAGTGGCAGTAAAACTGCTTTGCTTGGGGTGAAATGATAAAAAAGAAGAAAAAAAAGCTACTACAAAAAATCTTTGTAATTATCTCTTTCTAGAATTAAAAACAAAAAAAATTAAAATTATTTTTACATCTATGGTGTTTTAGTGTCCAGTAATTATAGCTGCTCAGTCTCACTGCTTGCATGACCACTGTATTATTTGCAATGTCATCATTTATTACAGCAAAGTGTATTGGGGGGGGGGGCAGGTTATGGTGGTTCGAACATTAGATCCAATATTTGCAGAGTGGGTTGAATGCTAAAGTGTTAAATGTAGTTAAATTATTAATTTAACACCTAACAGCTGTCATTTTCAAGTAACCATTATAGGTAACAGTTTTCAAAATAGTCTTAATTTTTAGAAGAAATTAGGATGTGAGCAATCATGACTCTCCACAATTTCCTGTTCTTTTTTGTCTTAGTGCGTATTTTTTTTTTTTGTTTTTAGGCGCGGTTGGGGGGGGGTATTCTCATCTAATCTGTGTTCTTCCAACCATTTACACACTCTTTTTAGGTAGGTTATTTACTGCTTGCAGATGTGTGTTGTGGTGCAGTGGATATTGGCTTTGATTGAGAAATGAGAGAGCGGAGTTCAAATTCCAGTTGACTTTCTTGCATTCACTTACGCGCCAATATTCTTGGGAGTGGTATTAAGCCATTTCTTCCCTCCAATTATGGGTTAAATAACAGGACAGATTGGGTTCTGTAGCCTTGGCTGGCAACTAGTCTACTGCAGAAAGCAATGACAACCTACTGTGGGATAATCTTTTGCCCAGTCAGTCATGTCTCGAAAGAGACATGATTGCCCAAGCATGTATCACGTATGGCACTTAACTGACTGATTTACTGCTTTCCTCTGCTCCTCTTGTTAGGTTGGTTGTAAGACAAAGATTTAAAAACTTTAAAAAATTAATGTGCCAAAGATATTAAATTTTAAAATATTATGAAAGCAACTACAAGTAATCTAGGAGTCCCAGCATAAATTAGTTACAAAGAATTGACTTTTTTTTTTTTTTTTCCAGCACTTGGTGTTTAAATGAAGTTTCTATTTTCATGTTTTTCATTTCGCTAGGGTGCAGTACTACATAGTAAAATGTTGTAAAATTCTTAACTGGTGTTACAAGGTACTATTGAGTTGTTAGTATGTGTTAGAGAGGTGTGCATGTACTAAAAATGAATACTTCTACTTACCTGAGGGTTTTAAGTGGCTGATGTTAATCTTTCAATGCAAGACCAGTAAGCTATGCTTCCCCCCCCCCCCCCCAAATTGTAAAATTTTTTGAAAATGATCATTTGAAGTTTCTAATATAATTAATTTTAGTTAGTATTTTAACATTTATTTTAATTACTACAATTTGGCTGATGGGTTTTCCATTCTTCCTCAAATGTTGCACCTTGTCACTGATGGAAACAGGAGTAACACTTAATTCTTTCTTACTTGGAGTGATTCATTGTTACTAGAGAACTCCAGACACTAAAACTGAAATCAAAAATAGTTTTTGTCCCTAAGCAAGGTAATAAAGAAAGTTTCAAGTTGATAACATTTCCTTTTTTTTTTTTTTCTTCCCCTTTGAAGATTTTACTCGATAGGAAACCAGTATCGGAAAGAATTTCAGTGGGTGAGAAGTGATATATAAGAAACTACTAGAATAGAATATATGGTTACATTTAACAATTTCAGCAATATAGCGAGACCTACCTATCCATCTAGTGCTGTACTTACATTCCTGGAGTCAAGGTACGAAAAAGGAGAGCTCATTAGAGCAGTGGCTATGAAAATATTTATAGAAAAGCGCAGGGGATGGCCTTTTCTAGAAGTATTTTTGTGGCAGTTGTTCTTATGGGCTTACAACTTGAAGATGAGTGAGATTTGGAGAGATTTCAAAATTTATGACTCAGCGTCTTCTTAATCTACTAGTATTTTGTCCCATGGGACAATTCTCTGAAGAACTTAGAACCTTAAACCTAACCTGCCTGTTGATTAGTCCTACTTCTTGAAGATGAGTGAGATTTGGAGAGGGGGGTATATTTCTTTCTCTCCCCCCCCCCTGTTAATTTTGATTCTTTAATGGTATATTAAGATTTGAAAGGAAGGTGTTAGGAATGACTGTTTAGATTTTTTCATCAGAAATAAGTGCAATTTTGTTATTTAGCTTAATACTTTTAAGTTAGTAAAAAAACTGTCACTCATTGAAGATTGAAATCATTACACAGCAGTAATGTTTAACGAGACCAGCACAACTTGGCTACCAGGAAGATAATGGTTGACATGTGTAGAATTGGATTTTGATAACTACAATTGGAGTAGATAGACTAAACTATTTCCTGGTTCACACTCCACCCACGTCTATTGAACGGGTGAAGAGGTTCATCCCTTGTTCCCTGCTTAGGATGTGGTGTTACCGCCTTGCTCGGGGTGATATGATTAAAAAAAACAAAAAAAAAAATTCTGATTGTGATATTTATTTCTTTTCATGTAGGTGGAGCATTCTGTGAGCTTCCTTTTTCAGAGAAAAAGGAAGCTCATCTAAATGGTGAGTTCGAAGAAACCATGGCTGATCCTACAAATTCAAGTGTGCTGCTAACTCCAGAATCCTCTCCCAGCAAAGACAGTTCCTCTTCCGTTTCCAGTCTCACAACATCGACTAATACAACGCAACGAGAATTAGAGAAGTCAGACAACGAATGCATCCAGAACTTGAGTGAGCCTCCAGTTCATCCACATAAACAATTACTTTTAGTTATGCAATCATCAGAAAAATCATTGGCAAAGAAAAAAGGCCAACACAGAAAGCATAAAGTTGTGTCCACTCATCGAAATTCTTTATCCCCTAGTCAGAAGCCAAGATCTTCTAAGCGACAAAAGTAAGTTGTTAGCTTTATATTTCTTTCCCTGTTTATTTATGCTGAACATATTAAATTTACTTTGTATATTGATTTAGCATCGTCTTTGTTAATGCACAGAAAAGAATAAAGTTTCTCTCTTTTTAAGCTTATAACTCTTGATAGTTTCACGGGTAATTATCATTTCTCTTTTTATCTTGATTTTCTTTTAATTTTAATTAAAAGTCTAATTTCAAAATCTTAAAAAGCTGTCAAAGGCAAAAAAAATTTTGGTATCCTTTTCTTGAACCCAACACAAATACATCCAAGCTATTCAAATGTGTATGTACTTCCAGGTCAAAAACCTTTTCTACACCAAAGTTTTTGTTAACACTAATTAGGTTCCCTTTCATCTTTACAAATTGTACACCTGAAGAAGTTCATAGAATGAAAGATTTGTGTTTATAATTAAATTCTAATAAAATTTGAAAAAGGGAACATTATTGCAAACTTCTGTCTGAATTTCTTGGATGAGGAGTTCTTGTTATTTACGCTATTTACTTTATCATGTTTCGGCAGATATACCCTCAGGCCTTCATCAGGTGTACATCAATCCAGATAACCTACAGGGGGTTCTGAACTGAACCCATTATTTAATCTGCAGGGGTAGGCTGTTGTAGTGCCCATGTGTAGGGATATTTTGTCTTATTTTTAGTACCACTCAGTTATTGCTTGCTTTTGTTTTCACTGAGTCCAAGAAACTCACAATTACTGTGTCTTGAAATTTATGACTCAGCATCTTAATCTACTAGCTTTTTGTCCCGTGGGACAATTCCCTGAAGAACTTGGAACCTTAAACCTAACCTGCCTGTTGATGAGTCCTGCTTCTTGCTATGCTTGACTGCACTCACTGAAGCTTCTCTTATTTTTGTTACCGCTGTTGCTGACTTGTTACATTTGTTTATTATTGATTCCAATATCATATTTATTCCTATACTAGGTCTACTAAGGAAGCCTTCATAACCTGCTTATATATATCTAATTTAAACTTCTTTATAAATGGAAATTTGTATGTGTGTCCATTACCTATGCTCTGAAATGGCTGAACCGATTTTCTTGAAAATTTACACAGTTGTACTATAAGCGTCTGTGAGTGTTCTTAGCTAGGTTTTGTGTCGCGGTACCCCTTGAAAAAATCAGGTTATAGAAGGAGTGGTCCGATTTTAATCAAATTTGATACACTCATAGACAGACATAAGAAACAATATTCAGAAGTTTCAAGGTTACAGTTCTTACAATAGTGCAGAAAATTGATTATATATATAAAAGGCAAGATGTTTGTGTATGTCTGTATTTTTTTTCAGCCCTTTTATTTTAGTTTTTGCTTCGAGTTTGGCTCTAAGTAGGTATAATTGTAGTTCTTAGTCTCAGTCATCAGAGGACTTATTTAGCCTTCAAAATTCAGTTTACGACGAAAAAAACTTATTTGATATCGATACGAGGAAATCAAAATTTGACTTACATCCATTCTTTTTCTTTCAGTCTATGGTTTCGCTTTAACTGGAAACAGCTATTGCTTTTTAGTCTTTCGTGCCAACATCCAAAGAGTCTGAGCTCCAGGACCATGGATTAGTTTTAAAGCTTTCATTACACCCGAGCAATGCCAGGCTATACTGCTAGTATATATATATATATATATATATATCGACCGGTTCACACTCCACCCACGTCTATTGAACAGATATAGAGGCTCATCCCTTGTTCCCTGTTTAGGATGTGGTTTCTGGCTTTCTCTCTTTTAATCTTTTCACTCTTACGTAGCCCCCGACACATCAGTGGCATTACACCTTGCTTGGGGTGATATGATTAAAAAATATATATATATATATATATATATAATTGTTTGTCTCTTCTGGACAGAGATATTGTATTCTCTGTGATAAAGCATTTTCTGCCAATTTGGTCACTTTTTAAGATGATAGAGCACAGATAGGTCATTTCTATGCAAAGAAAAGTTAACTAAAAATTTTAAAATTACATGAAAATCCTTGTCTTCCCATGTTTGTCTCCCTGTCTCTCCTTTCCTTTTATCACTTTTTTCAAATTATTAAAATCTGAAATGCCGCACACATGTATGTATGTGAGGGTATGGTGGGTAAATCATTGCCATTTTATATTTCTAAGGAGATTGAATCTTCATAATATAAGAAAAGTAACCACCCTTGCTCGCCTATGTATTGGACACACTAGACTGACTCACTCCTTCATACTAGAAGGGGAGCCTCCTCCTAAATGTCCCCCTGGAAACCAATACACAGTAAAACATATACTGATAGAATGCACAAGCCTTACACACATTTGAAGAAAGTTCTATAACGTTAAAAGTACAAAGGAACTATTTACAAAAATTGATCTAAGTCATATAATAAACTTCCTAAAAAGAATTAGTCTCTTATCAAGGATATAGACTGATGTGTAATCAATATATGCTACCTTTTTAACATTATGCAGACAAATTGCCTGTACTAAATGGAAATCCTTGTCTTAGACAGTAATACCTGTAATTATTTTGCAGTGTGCAAGAAAATATACTCTAGCTTATAGACATTTCCAAGTCATATATATATATATATACACACTAAATTAAGCATTTAATGACCCACAGTGGTTGATATGCCATAAAAACCAACCAACCATTTTATATTTCTAATTTTTTGCATACACATATTGTTTGTGGTTTTGTTTTTGCCCAGTAGTCTCAATTGAGCACCATTTGTGAAAAAAGAAAAAGAGCCCCATAACACAATTCATTCTGCCAGAAATTTGGGAATGGTTTGCTGTATTACTTGCCATTTGTTCTGGAAGCTTCAATACGAACATTTCAGTGTTTGGGTGTCAATCTGAGGACAGTGCAGAGAACTTTGAGTCTAATAGTGATTACAAAGGTGTCTGGAGTGATCACTACTGATGTCAACGTTATGCCTTCACTTATATTCCTACAGAGCCTTGAGGAAATAGTGTTGCCTTGGGTTTTAACCATGTATGGCTGCTATATGATCCTATGTCTGGCAACAGGATTCTGCACCATGCCATACAAAAAGGAGAACCCAGTTATGGCTGTCAAACAACCACATCACTCCTTACATTTGACTAACTCCCCAAATGGCAACCTCTTGATTATGTGTGGGACACAGTTGAGTGAGAGAGCAACACAACTCTTTGCAACAGTAAAGATGAACTGAAGGCAAAAATTATGGCAGCATTCACCAATGAGACTGTCCAGAAGAGTTGCAGGAGATTCCAAAGTTGTCTGGAGGCATTTTTTTTTTTTTTTTTTTTTTTTTTTGTTCAATAAAACTGCATTATTTTGAAATGAATTCTTTCTCTGAACTTATTCAATAATATTGTTTTGTTTGCTTTCCTCATGAAAAAAACAAATCTGATGAACACTTAATGTCTTGTCTTGAAACAGGAAGAAGAGCAATAGCAATACGTGTAATAGTCAAGGGCAGACCGCTGTAACCGATTATTTTCCAGTCCGAAGAAGTAGCAGGCAAACCAAAACGTGCTTAGAGGTAATTTTCCTATTAATATAATAAAGGAATGTTGGTAAATTTTGGTTTTGTTCCCCGAAGACCTTTACCCACTTCAAATCTTTCAAAAACATTCCAATTTCCGTGCAATTGTATATGCTGAACTCAAATCGGTAATTGTTTATTGAAGATACATACTTTTTTCATTTTATCGAGCAGAAAAATTTGGAACTTCTTGTCGCTATTCATCTCACCCTGTTACCACGGATCAAATATGTTATTCACTGCTGACTGAATTAACGCATAGTTTTACGATCTTTTTGTCCTTTTTTTCGATCCCTACGCATTAAATGAGTTCCGAAATCGAACAATTCAAAGAGTGATTGCTCAGATGGAGAAAATTGACAAAAGAAAAAAGAAACCTATGCTTCAATTCATTCAGCGGTGAATCACAGATAACAATGGTAGTGAGGGGTGAGATATAGTCCGATGTATTTATGGTCGATACCATGAAAGAAAGGTAGGTTTCTTCAATAAACAATTATCGATTTGAGTTCAGCATGTACATTTGCACGGAATTATGGATAATTTAGAAAGTTTTGAAGGGGGTAAAGGCCTTCGGGGAACAAAACAAAAATTTACCGAAATGTTTTGCTACAATGAATGAGATTTTGTAAAAGATGTTTTTTGTCTTTAAATTTTTATATTTTAACACAAAGATATTTTAGAAAAATGTAAATAAATTTTTTTTCTTTTAAATATCTACTTTTGCATCTGTTATATCTGTGTATATCAAGCCTGTACCATTGCATGTCAGCTGTTGTGATTTTTTTTTTTTTTTTTTCTTCTTCTCTCTTTAAGACTAAAAATCCAACATAATGTGATTGTTTCGAAAGATAACATTAAAAAAAACAAAAAACAAACAAACAAAACAGTTAAATACAAATATGATAATTGAATAAGATAAAGATAACCCCAACCTTGCCACAAATGTCAAAGATACGTGTTGTACAGGAAAACAAACATGTCCAAGATGTGGAAAGGATAAAATCAGACGATGGTCATAGAACATGTAAAAACCAGTTGAAATGTAACTTCAAAGGAGATCAAAATTGATGCAAAAGTCATCAAAACATTACCAAACATAAATGAAAATCAAAGAAATAACATGACCAAAAAAGAAAAAAATCATTAAGACCATTAATGATATTAATAATATAATTAATAACATTAATAATATAATATTATAATTAATATAATATTAATTTGATTTGTGATACGAGATCCGATGATGCTGCACTTGTTGCATCATTATTGCAGGAAGCGCAAAACCTCATTCAGGGATTTTTTTTTTTTTTTTTTTTGTTGTCACAA
Organism: Ascarosepion bandense; assembly: GCA_037127315.1. NCBI lineage: Eukaryota > Metazoa > Mollusca > Cephalopoda > Sepiida > Sepiidae > Ascarosepion > Ascarosepion bandense. Next base: position 1,210,025 of record JBBBDQ010000934.1, read on the forward strand.
GCAAGGTGTTTGGATTGATTATTATTAAAGAAAGTTGTCTATCAGCCAAAAACCACCTCGTAAACAGACTAATGGTAAAAAACTGTAACATTGCATATCAGAATTTCCAACTGTTCCCATAAAAACGAAAATATTAAGATCAGACGATGGTCATAGAACATGTAAAAACCAGTTGGAATGTAACTTTAAAGGAGATCAGAATTGATGCAAAAGTCATCAAAACACTGAAAATGAAAATCAAGGAAATAACCTGATCCCCCCCCCCCCCCCAAAAAAAAGTTATTAATATGAAATGCAAAATCTCATTGAAGCCTTGAAAATCTTCATAATCATGCATGGCAATCTCTTCCTACCAAATTAATCAATTCCTCAATAACATACCAAAAGGAAAGCGGATGAAACCTAAATCAGGGAAGACTTAAACCGATTAATGAAGGACGAGAGAAAAGGGACAAAAACCAATCCAAAATGGCCAAGCATGGACAAAAGGGAAGTCTGGAAGAACTCAAACAAATTGAAATAAAAATGGATTCTACACCTCAATAAACAAGATAGTATAACATGACAAAAACCTTTTCATAAATATGCAGAATACAATAATTATATAGTGTTGTGAGGGGAATCAAATCACAGACCGCAATCCAAATATAGTCTCCTTATAGGAGACCTGACGTCTTCTTTAAAGGACATGACATCTACAGCAAAACCTTACCGTGCTATTCAAAAATGTATCTTATTTCTCAAATAATAGAACAGCTGAAAAAAGTAGGCTACTTTTAGAACTTGTAGAGAAAGCACAATGCATTTCATTATCTATAAACTGTATATTAAAAAAAAATTTTATCCTGAAAGTATAGACTTGCATACAAAACATCTGTAGTTGAAGCCATAAAGTTGCATACAAAATATTGGATTTCAGCATTGAGTAGCTCATGGCAGTTTTAATGAACAAAAACTAACCATTTTGACATTAATGACGCATTGTGGTTGATATGATAGTAAAATAACCAATCTTTCCATAGATTTTTCTATACGATTTAGGTTAGTTGACTGACTTGGCCACTCTAAAACCCTTATTTTCTTCACCTGGAACTGGTATTTGATTTTCTTTCTTTCTTTGTGTATTCTATGCTTGGGATTGTTGTAGTGTTAAAAAATTCAACCATTTTAGGAAGCATGTTAGTCAACAGTTTAATAATAACACTGTCCAGTGTTTCTTTAATATGTAGAGCACCCGTATGGCAGAAGAGGGTGAGATAATCTAGAATCTTTATATTTTCACCACCTTGCTTAACTGTTGGTTGTTGTTTTTAGTGTTGTATGAATTCTTTGTCCAGATATCTCAAACTTTTTTCACCAAAGAGTTCAATTTGAATCTTCTCATCATAACTAAATTTTCTTTTTCTTTTTTTTTGTTTTTTTTAAGACAAGACTGAGATTGATCTTGCTTAAAGCAAGGTGTGTGGGCTCTACTTGACAGGATCTCTTTTACCTCTCTACCTATGTCTGTCACTAGGCATCAGCAAGTTCTAGGCCCAATTTCATTCCTTGTTCTGAGAGACCTCTTCCCAAGTCACCTTGTGCATGTCTACACACTACACATCCAGTGTATCACCTCAAACTATGATTTTGCCCCAGAACAAAGTAGGCTTCTTAAGCTGCTTATGGTTAGCTCACTGTCTTTGTGTTTCAGTTAGTCTTTTTAGTTGTCTGAGAATGCAGTTGTACCTGTGTAAATGTCCAACTAATTGTGTCTTTCCTTATTTCTGACAATTTCCTGCACATCCTTCTGAAGTTCTCCTTGGCTTGTGAATGACTTGTACCTTTTTGACAAATGGTTGGTTGTTTTTGTTTCATGGCATACCAATCTCAGCGGGTCATTTATTGCCAACTAAATTTTATATATTTATTGCTGGTAATACCTTTTCCTTTCAACAATTGTTGTTTTTGTGTCTAGTAATACTTTTTTTCTTTTCGAGTACCAAGATTCATTGAAATTTTTTTTAAACACAGGGTCCCCAAGTCCTACCCTGTTATTTAACCCATAACTGGAGGGAAGGGACGGATTAATACCTTTCCCAAGGGTACCAGTGCTTAAGTGAATGCAGGGTATTCAACTAGAATTCAAACTTGGCTCACCGATTTCTTTCTGAGCCGATATCCACTGCACCACAATGCATATCCGTCACTAAACGCTTACAGCACCTGGTATTCCCAGGCGGTCACCCATCTAAGTACTGACCAGGCTCAACGTTGCTTAACTTCGGTGATCGAGCGAGAACCGGTGTATTTAACATGACATGGCCGTAAGCCTCTGACAAATGGATGTAACTGCTTGTTCGATTAGTTTACAAGGGTGTCCTTTTTTTTTAGGTAGATTGGTAATCAGGCTTTGTTCTTTCGATATTTAGAACAGTCATTGTAAACAGGCTGATTAGGATTTTGAGTTCGTGGGAGAAATGATTTTGCATTCTGTAACTATGATTGTTCATTATCATCTCATAATTGTGGATAGATCGTCCCCATATCTTCTCCATTAGGAAAACCTTCACACAGCCCTGTCGAATCTTGAACAAATATTTAAAGTACATGTAGATGTATTGTTAAACTGCAATTCTTATCCTACCACCAATTAAATTTTTGGAATGTTCATAGAACTTTTGGGTTATGTTGTATTTATTAAATTTGTGTTGGTCTTTATATAGTCTGTCCTCAAGTGTTAATAGCAATAACAGGATTTATAACAAAATAATTTCTCTGTTTAATACTACTGAGTTTCATTCTTATATATCTCGATTATTGGTCTATTCTCTGAATGTAAAACTAGTGACATTAAACTTTTTCTTCTCTAGTCAATCCTAATTAAGGCTGGCCATGTTGACAATAGAATCCCCAAATTCTTTCTCTACAGTCAGCTTCACAACAAAAGAAAAATCTTGGAGGTCTATGGCTTAGATACAAATAAAAGCTCAAAGATAACTTAAAAAGACAGTATTAGATCAATAATGGATGGAGGTTAACTTGCTATTAAGCCATAAAAAGAAACAAAACAAAAAGGCTTTGAAATAAGCTGTCTGGATCTTAATAAATTGAGAGCAAAGACACTCACTATTAGTCACATTAGAAACTTGTCATATCTGCCCTCGTCATATCTGCCCTCTTATGCTTAACAATTGTCACACTTGAAGTTTTACAGTGGCTAAAATGTAGTTCTCAAGACATGCTCAGAATACCATGGAAAGAGTATGTGACAAATTAAGAATTTAAGAAAAATACTTTCGGTGAACAGGAACTTCAACAAGGATGTTAATTAGAAATACATTTGAAATTTTAGCTACATAATCAGGAAGGTATGCTTATAAATCTTACCTTCAGTGTGCTTGGTGAGTGTTAAGGGAAACAGAGGAAAGCAGTAAACTACTTGAGCAAATACCACAAAAAAGAGATAAGGGTTGTAAGATGTGAAAATATTGCTGAGATTGTGTAGAGAACAATGGTTACCCATTTACAGCTACAATCTCCAAGGTTTTAAATGTAAAGTCAATAGTCATCTCCTATCTCACTCACCTGCATTCTTTCTCTCATGCTCCTTTCTCTGTCCACTCCACTCTCATCAGTATTCTCATCTTTCTCTTACCCACTTATAATCTGTCCTCTTTCTCATAACTTTCTTCCTATGTAACCCCCTGCACAGTAATCTGCCTTGCTTGGGACGGTATGATTTAAAAAAAAAAAAAAAAATATGAAGCAACAGGGCTTAGTGAGAGATCATAAATCTTAGAGTGAAGGTTAGAGGGGTTCCTCTTAATTTTCATGGGGGCTTTAATATTGAAAAGAATGAATAAATCTGTGGATTTAATGTAGTCACAATATTCAAGTGTAATAGTATTTTTTATTCTCTTGTGTGTTTTGCTCTTGTCCATTTTCTAGTTAATGTTTCCAACACTATAGCCACTCCCATGGATATATTATATAATCTCCATAGCTAAGCTGACCTTGATAGTCAAATACCTTTTAATAATTAGAGGCATCATCACTGATTGAATGGAACAAAACTTTAGTGTCTTGTTAATTTTTGTCATTTGCTTGCATTAATACTCATGATCAGATGAGGAATAAGAAAGCTAACATGTTACTCCTTTATTAAAGCTTCATCAGAAAATGATCACCCTGTTGCTGGGTCTTGGGAGTAAAAGTCCCTCCCAAAGGGTCACCTCTTTGCGTAGGTGGTGACCTATTCGACTTGAGGGTGGAATCCTGGTCGTTGAAGAATTTTCAGAGTTGGTCTATACATTCTGCTGAACTCCAACATGTTGTAACAGCTGTTTTTAAGCCCCTTGTTTTTAATATCGTAATTCCTCATCCGGTAGGTTTGAGGGACTGGTTTTTTTAAATGACGTTCTCAGTTTCGTTACATTATTTCCTTGATTTGGAGAATCACATATTTTTTCAGTTTCTTCATAACTACGTAAGGCAATTATAAACTTAGTGAATGGCTGATGATAAATGAAGTCTGAGCACAGAAAAAAAAAAAAACCATATTCCTATAAAAACAAAAAGTGACAATGAAAATCAAAGGAAAAATTTTTAATTCCTAGTAAAAGAACTAATAGAAGATAAACTAATAATGAAGTTATCATCTTTTGTAATAGAAAGGATGTGATGCCGAAACTAAGGATGACCAAATTTCATGATGGAAACGTAAGGATCTATCCACACCAATTTTTAAATTCCTCCAAAAGCATGGTGAGAACTATTAAACTCTCACTGTGTACACTGGGGAAAATTAAGGACAATAATTATATATATAAAACCAATACATTACAGGCATAAAAAGAAAATCGATTTAAAAAAAAATTAGAACTATAGATACCAACAATTACATTATTATTTTTGATGCAGCAGAACCACCATAGGAAATAAAAATTGGATATAGTTTCCAAAGTAGAAAAACATATTCCAAATCCATTAAGATGCTTCAATTGCCAAAGATATGGACATGGTAAGCGTGAATGTACAAGGAAGTTGGTGTGGGGAGAATTATCTTAATTACATGCTCAAATGAAATCAAATTCCCTTAATTGTAACAAAAAGAATCATAGAGCAACTGTCAGTGACTGTGAAACCTGGAAAAAAAATATATATATATATATATGATTGTATCATTCATTCAGTAATGAATTAGAACACTCTCGCTACTGGTGTATGAATACATGGTATATCACACGCTGAAAATATACCTTCTTCTACCGAGTACCTATATTTCAGGTAGAATCGCCGACTGATGCCAAGTCGGTCGGGTTTCAATCCTGGGCTAAAAATCAATTGGATGCCTAACTGTACTGATGAGCTGTGATACAGCAAAACAGATCTGTCTGCAGATGATTGTGTGTGTGTGTGTGTGTGTGTGTATATATATATATATATATATATATATATATATATAAAATTAAACACAAAAAAAAAAATCCCTACTCGGAAGCAAGGAAAAAACATTGAAACTCCAATACACTATCATATGCAAAAATTACCCAAGCAACATCAAGCTATACCGATGAATATTTAATGTCAAACAAATTACTGAAACACAAGAACTAACATTTTTAATTCAAGAATTAAAAAACATTAAAAAGATTAAAATCAGTGGTAAACTTGGATCTTCTCACTTTGTGTTTTTTCAATTGGAGTAGATAGATCTGTCTATCACCCGGTTCACACTCCACCCACATCTATTGAACAGGTTAAGAGGCTCATCCCTTGTTCCCTGTTTAGGATGTGGTTTCTGGCTTTTCCTCTTTTCCAATCTTTTCACTATTACGTAGCCCCCTGCACATCAGTGGCGTTACCGCCTTGCTCTGGGTGATACAATTTAAAAAAAAACAAAAAACAATGCCACTGAACTGAAACTATCAAGTGTAAATCCAACACGATTCTCTGATAACCTCTCAGTAACAAAACTCAAATCTTTAAAAAATCCCACAAACAGAAAACTGAGAAGAACCAATCAAACCTCAAAACAAAATTGAAATCCAAGAAACGTAACTAAAAGCAAATAGACTGGACAACAACCAATGTAAAGTCAAGAGTCATCTCCTGTCTCACTAACTTACATCCTCTCTCTCATGCTTTTCTACATCCACCCCACTCTCATCAGTACTCTCTTCCCTCTTCTACTCTCTTCCTGACACCCCCTGCAACCACTCACTCCTCATGACATTCCTCCTTGTCCACCCCACTCTCATCAGTAATCTCTTCCCTTTCCTACTCTCTTCCTTACACACTCTGCAGCCTCTCACTCTTCATGACATTCCTTCTATGTAACCCCCTGCATAACTGTGGCAGTAAAATGCCTTGCTTGGGGTGACACAATTATAAAAAAAAAATTATATACTATTATGTGAATATAAAGTGGGGGATCAATTTTATATTGCAATCAATATATAAACTGATCCCTCACTTTATGGCCGCATTCATCATTTTCTTACCCACTTCCTGGCACCCACTATAACTTGTCACTCTGTCATAACCTACCTTTCTATGTAACCCCCTGCACAACAGTGGCAGTAAAATGCCTTGCTTGGGGAGATATGATTATATAAAAAAAAAATGAAGGTGATAATAAAGAAAATGAAAAGAATCCAAATAATGAAGGATCTAGAAATACTTGACAAAGAACAAACTATGGAATATATCAAAACCTATAAAACTCGTGCAAGCATAGGCAAAAACATAATCAAAAATATAATTTTAATAATCCAAAAGAGAACCTTGGCAAGATGAAATCGTCAAACTAAGCAACAAAACCACAATAAATAAAACATGGGAAATAATAAGGAAAATTAATGAAAAAAATATCACAAACTGCAAAAGTCCACTTAAAACAAATGGAGATCAATACACTGGAAAAAAAATAAAAATAAAAGCTAACCTTATAGTCATAAAAACTTAACAAATGACTACTTTCCCAAATTAAAAAAAAATATATAAAATCATTATGGAAAAAGAAAAAAAAACTTACATTCACTTCAAACAAAGAATATAATATTCTCTTTATCATGACAGAACTAAGACTCCATAAAACAAAAGTAAACTTTGTAACTGATCTAGATTTAATTCAGCACAAATTTCTAAACACCCGCCAGAAAAGTCTCTTTTAATACTTCTGAAACTAGTTTTAAAAAAATTGTGGCTTGAGTCTGTCATCGTTTTCAATTCCTAAACCTGGCAGAGACCATTCCAACCCAACAAGCCACCAACCCATTGTATTAACAAGTTACGTTTGTAAGACGATGGGGAGAATGGTAAATGCTTGACTAATATGGTGCCAGGAGAGAAGCACTCTTATCTAGCTACCAAAGTGGATTCTGCAAAATTTGTTCAAGGTCATCATGTGGTATCAATATTCTTTGATCTTGAAAAAGCCTATGATACTGAATGGAAGTATGGTATTCTAAAAAAAAGAAAAGACATGCAAAAACGAGAGTAAAAGGAAGAATGGCAACATTCATTCGAAACTTCTTGTCAAACTGAATATTTAAAGTATGAAGAAGAAACACCACACATACAAGCAGAAAGTAGGATGAGTACCTCAAGGTAGCAGTTTATTAGTCAATACTGTTTATTTTGAGAATAAGTAATGTATTAAAACCATTAATACAAAAATTGTGAAATTCTTATATGTTGATGAGATCTAGATATATTATTGATATGTTCAAACAAGATAGAAAAATGGACAAATTAAAACGGATTCTGTTTTTCCCAAAACACAAACTATGCATTTCTGCAAAAAACGAGCCTACCACCTCAATCCTGAATAAGAATTAAATACGCACTTAATTCCCATAGTCCAACAAATAAAACATCTAGGAATCATAGTAAATAGCAAACTTAACTTCAAGGTGCACATTGATTAACTTGAAAAATGCCAAAAGGCTTTGAAGTCTTTAGAAGTAATATTAAAACTGAATTGGGGTGCTGACTAAGAATTAATGTTTAGAATATATCCGTCGCACATCAGATTGAAATTATACTAAGGACACATCATTTACAGTGCCACACCAATCCTATCTTGAAACTAAAACCATACAAAATGAAAGACCAAGTCTTGGAGTTTTATGGACTTCACTCATGCAAAGTCTCTATATAGAAGCCAATGAACCACCTATATTTCTGAGATGGGGAAATCTTCCTTCTAATATGCACTAAAAATACAATCCAACCTAAATAAATTAGCCTACCAAAAAACATGAACCTCAATATATGCAGTTCTATAGAAATAAACCAACAGCCATTCCTTCACTTGAACTTTGAATTGGTGAAGCACGAGAACAAATGACCAGACACCCCCCCCCCATTACCTTTGATTAAAAAGTTCCATTCAGACAGTTTCTTTCTTAGAAGTGTTACTTTGTGGATTAAAACTTCCGAGAGAATGCTTCCCTGATTATGACAATCTTGGTCTCTTTAAGGTCAATCTATATCTAGCCTCCTCAGTCTCATAATACTCTTACTTTCCCTTTCTTTGCAATCACACTTATTAACCCTTTAACTTGAGTGGCTCTTGGGCCTTGTATTGGGTGAATTATGAGTTAAAAAAGAGGGCAGATCAAGGTTTCTGTGTTCAGTCTTTTCATGTAATCTTTTCAATTTCCTCCTCTTGATTGTGTTCCTCTACTGTTGTTTTCATGATATGCTAAAGAAACTATTTTTCTTTCTTTCCATGCATCATAAATTAATTTGGTTTTTATTATTTATAATTCGAAATGAAAATAGAATGGTTCTTTTGTTATTACTTTGCAAAATTTTACAAGGCATGGAAGCAAAGATGAACTCCTCCGAATCACCCTAAATTTTCGTCATTCTTTTATTGATAAAACTGCAATATAGGTAATTAAATATTTATAAAGTCCTTTGATGCGCATGTTATTGTGCAGTATTAACAAAAGAACCATTCTATTATTCACTTGGCAATAAATACTAAAAAAATAGGATGAAATACATCATTTTTTAAAACATTGGGGTGGCCTAATAATTATGGCCGGTAGTGTATGTCTTACTTTCTGGAAATGTTTAGTAATTTCTTGTTTTCTCTTGGTGTATGTGTAGTAAATAAAATGACAACAGTTTAAGGAAACTCTAGAGCAGTCTGAAATCTGACACAATGTAAAGCAGATGTTAAAGATGAAACGGAATTGATTGGGAATCATAACTGCCACTGAACTGGATCCTAACAATGTTTTGTTAATACGGTGTAATACTAATAATGGCTTATTAGTAGTAATGTAGGTACCTCCCTAAAATTGCTAAAAAAAAAACCCCAAAAAAACAGCATAGTAAGAATAAAAAAAGCTCCCAAATGTAATAAAAACAAATTTTTCCATCAAAATGTTTATATTATTAAGAAGAAAGATTAAAGTAATTTTTTTATTTTTAAAAATTTTTGAATCCCTTCTAACGTTCAAAATTTTGGTAGAAAATCTTGTTTTGATTTGAGTTAGTGGGTAACCAAAACGTTATGGCTGTTTACAATAGAAAATGTAATGATTATATCACCCAGTTTTTTTGTTTTTTTTTTCCAGTGACACACATTAATTAGGAAATTCTTGCAAAAATCAAATAATTGTTAGATTTTAATGAAACTTTCAGTACTCATTTACAAATGAATGAAATTATTTTTTTTAAAATCTTGGTAAAAATGTTTTTTTTTTTTTTTTTTTTTTTTTTACCTCTGGTGGCAAAATTTAAAAAATATTCCAATCAATATAATTTCTGTTTAAAATAAACCAGAGTATTTAGCTTTCAGCTTAAACTAAAATAAAAATTTCAAGAAAACTTTCATTTTTAAAAATTCAGTTTAAAAGTAAGATATTAAAAATGACTAGAGATATCTATATTAGTAGTAATTTTGTGATTGTTTTGTGGTGATAATGTTTTGTTATAATGTATTATTTTTGTATTTAAAGATTAAGAAATATAAAGATATTGAATCTGCCATTCTCGATAAAAAGGAGGATGGGCTGAAGGTAAGATCACATACAATTTATTTATTAATACTGAATATGACAGAATAGCATTGTTTATTGTCAGTAGTATCTCAGTGGTAAACCCCACCCCCCACCCCAGTGTGGAAGCCAGAGATAAAATTTTATTTTGTATTTATCTTGTTGCTGGTAAAATGACATGATTATTTCTATAATTAGTCACTCCCTCTTCCTTGTCTTTGACTGTGTTGAATATTGTGAATTCTTAAATCTAATATTAGTAGGGTATAATTTTTTTTTTCTTTTTAAATCAACAGAAGTAATTGCTAAATGCATCCGACTTGTGAGTTTTTGAAATATAAATTACTAAAGAATGACAAGATTTCAGTTTCTGAATGTCTTTGAGAAGTGCAAATCTTATGTTTCACATTTTTTGTGATAGCACAACTATAAAAGTTTTGTTGGATAGATCTTGGATCTACTTTTGTTTCAAGTGATCCTTATACCATCAAAATAAAAAATCCTTTCAAAAATTACTGTTTTCTACAAGCAGTAGTTTATGTATAATATCTTTCTTTATTGTGATGTTGTAAAAAATACTAGGTTGAGAAACTGGCGCGGGATATCCTTCTCTTAATGAGGGTGAATGGGCCTCTCTTAAGTCGTGTTAGGCAACCCGTCTAGTGATGGTGTCACGATAAAATACCCTTGGTAGCTCTAGCGAAGCATCAAGTATTCAGCTACTGACAAGATTTTGAATCTCGGCCGAGACCGCAGAACGATGATGATGATACCATCTCTGAAGAAATTCAGATAATTGCCAACTCCGATAACCCAAATGTAGATGATGGTGCCAAGAGCCTCTTTGGTGATTATGAAGAGGCCCTGTTATGGTAATAGGTCTTCAAGATATTCTCCTGGTGGCTCTTATAGGATGTGCAGGTGGTGTAATGAATAGCTATCCAGGAAGAGAAATTTGGAGTGCTGAGTTCAAATTCCTGACAGACTTGTTATATACATTTACACACAAGTATCATCAGGAAATATATGGATCCATCTTCTCTTCCTCCAGCTGTGGGTTAAACAGTAGGAAACTTGTATCTGGAGAAATCATTATCCTCATTGTTAAGCAGTATTCACAATGTAAAATGTTTTGGCTTTAAATAATTCATAAGTGTTGATCAGTTGTTTAAAAAGGGAGAGGTGGATCTTGTAGGGGTATAAGAGATACAGTCATATCAAGTTGAATACACTGGTTCTCGGACGATCACTGAAGTTAAGCAACGTTGAGCCTGGTCAGTACTTAGATGGGTGACCGCTTGGGAATACCAGGTGCTGTAAGCATTTCTTGATGGATGTGCATCGTGGTGCAGTGGATATCGGCTTGGAAAGAGAAATCGAGGAGCTTAGTTTGAATTCCAGTTGAATTCCCTGCATTCACTTACGTGCTAAAACCCTTGGGAAAGGTATTAATCCGTCTCTTCTCTCTAGTTATGGGTTAAATAACAGGACAGATTGGGTTCTATAGATTTGGCTGGCAAACAGTCTACCACAGCAGGTATTAGCAACCTGTTGCAGGATAATTAAAATGCTGAGGTCTATACAGTGTAGGCCTTGGGACCCTTCTCTTAAAACAAATTCCAACGAATCTTTTTCCATCACTTGGGATTAAGCCGGCTCAACCTGACCAGGTTGAATGTCAAAACAGGTACAAGTAGGGAGATATATATGTTATCCACTTACAAGCCTGTTTTGCTGTATCACAGCTCATCGGTGTGGCTAGACACATCCAACTGCTTCTGGCTGTGATCGAAACTCAACCGATTTGGTGTCAGTTGGAGTCGCTATATATATATATATATATATATACATACATACATACATACATACATACACACTATAGTCATCCACAGACAGATTTGTTTCGCTGTATTACAGCTCATCAGTATGGCAAGATGTTTGTGTGCCTGTCTGTCTGTATGTCCTTTATACAAATCCACAATTTTTATCCGATTCTCACCAAACTTCACACAAATATTCTTTAGGCTTCTACTCAGGTCATGGGCTACTTATTTTTTCCAATTTCCTTCTGATGTCGGAGATCGATACACCGTTATCCGATCAGGTCTGATGAAGATCAGGATTTCACCCCTTTTATTGTGGTTCTTGCTGCTGAATTAACTTGGTAAAATTATAGTTTTTAGTCTCAAACATTAGTAGATCTTCTCAGATGACTCATTTTCCCTGATATTCTATCGAATCTGATCAAAAACCAATATTCAGCCATCAATATGGCTCATTTTCTCCAATTTTACTCCTGATGGGTACAATAAGTATCCTTGGATGACTTATTTGACTTTGATATTGGAAATCGATACCCTGATATCCTATCGAGTCTGATCAAAACCAGGTTTTCACGCCTTTTATTTTGGTTTTTGATTTGGGTTTGGCTCTAAGTCGGTATAATTGTAGTTCTTAGTCTCAACCATGATACCATTTACTCAGAGGACTTTTCAGTTTGCAATGGAAAACTTATGACATTGATACCGGAAATCAAAATTTGACTTGCATCTATTCATTTTTCTTTCAATTTACTATTTCGCTTTGACTGGAAACAACTATTGCTTTTTAGTCTTTCGTGCCAATGTCCAAAGAGTCTGTGCTCCAGGACCGTGGATTAGTTTTAAAGCTTTCATTACACCTGAACAACGCCGGGCTATACTGCTAGTAAGGAACGAATGCTCTGCTAAAAGTTGTCAGTCAGAGAGAACTGATGGTACATTATCAATGTCTTACTTGTACACCATGCTGTGATTAATTTTTATAAGATGACAAGAGTAAAAGATTTTTTGTCTTCTGTGGCAGAAGACATTTGAATGATTCTGAACTTATTGCTAGGGAAGTCTACTGGAGCTGTTGTTGGAACCAAGTGAAACATTTGGTGATATTAAGCTGTGTGTTTTATTTTGCGAAAATTTTGTCTGCGTCATTGATAGAAAACTAGTTTGTTTCTGGTAAACATTATAAAATGGAATACTACCAAATCTGGTCGCTATTACATACCTGTAAGTAAACAGTTATCTGCAGATAGAAATAGTGCTGCTGTATGAAGATAAGTAAAAGTGCAAATTGCTAGAAAGTTGTATGAACAATTCAGTAAGTGGCGGTAACATTAGTAGCCTTAGTCAAGATATAACAGTTCCTTCATATTTTTGAGATCCTTTTCTATCTGATATTGATATACAAAAAGTTTTTGCCAAGACCTTGTTTGGCTTTACTTTGGTGACACGGATCAATTAACAAAAGATATTGTAAGTGTTCTATGTAATTTGCCATGCCCAGATAGTATTTTCTCATAGGATAAATATTTAACTAAATTTTTTTTCTCTCTCTCTCTCTGTATGATACATTTAATTTATTATATATATATATATATATATATATTTCTATTTTGATAAAATTCTGCTTGTAATTATTCTGAAAAAAACTTTTTTCTATTGCACATTTAATTCCTTTTCAGGTGGTAGATTTTAATGGCAAAGGTCGGGGTGTTGTGGCCACACGTCCATTTGCACGAGGAGAGTTTGTTGTGGAATATGCTGGTGATCTTATAACTCATAAAACAGCTAAGGACAGAGAACGTGTCTATGCAATGAACCCAAACTTTGGATGCTACATGTATTACTTTAACTACAACAGTAAAAATTATTGGTAAGTTATTTTACTTGTAACATTAACAAATAAACTTTTCTTTCCTTCCTTCATCCTAACACATCGTTCATGACATACAGATGGGGGCCACTAATAAAAAAAAAATCTAATTTTTATGAAGTACTAACCTTCAAATGGTCAGTCAGTTAAGTGCCATACGTGATACACGCTTGGGTGATCATGTCTCGAAAGAGACATGACTGACTGGGCAGAAGATTATCCCGCAGTAGGTTGCCATTGCTTTCTGTGGTAGACTGGTTGCCGACCAAGGCTATAGAACCCAATCTGTCCTTCTATTTAACCCATAACTGGAAGGAAGAGACGGATTAATACCTTTCCCAAGGGTATTTGCGCGTAAGTGAATACAATGGATTCAACTGAAATTCGAACTCAGCTCCCCGGTTTCTCATTCCGAGCCGATATCCACTGTACCACAACGCACATCCATCTTCAAATGGTACATGACAAAATTTGGGCCTAATTGGATTATTAGTTTACAAATTACAGTTTTTTAAGTGAAGCTTGTGGTACAGTGGATATCGGCTCGGAACGAGAAACCGGGGAGCCGAGTTCGAATTCCAGTTGAATCCATTGCATTCACTTACGCACAAATACACTTGGGAAAGGTATTAATCCATCTCTTCCCTCCAGTTATGGGTTAAATAGTACGACAGATTGGGTTCTATAGCCTTGGTCAGCAACCAGTCTACCGCAGAAAGCAATGGCAACCTACTGCGGGATAATCTTCTGCCCAGTCAGTCATGTCTCTTTCGAGACATGATCTCCCAAGCGTGTATCATGTATGGCACTTAACTGACTGTTGCAAATTTTCAAAACAATGGAAAAATCTGATTTTTGTGTATTGATAAAGCATTGCTTTTTGATGGTGTGGAATACCATTCAAGCAAAGCAATGGCTTAATAAATTATTTGGACTCTGCTCTGTTGAAAACAACGGTATGCTGATTTAAAACGTGGCAGTACAGACACAAATGATGCTGAATGCTCAAGTTGCCAAAAATCGGCAGTTGTCCTGGACAACACCAAAAAAATCTGTACTCATTTTGGTCGATGATAAATTGAAGCTGTGGAAGATAGCAGAGAACTTGAACATCTCAGAAGGCAGTGTATTTGCCATTTTGGATGAACGTTTAATGAACAAAGCTGTTCAAAGTGGGTAGCCATGTTTACTCACAGTTGATCAAAAACTACAATGCGTTGACAGTTCAGAGCATGGTTTGCAACTGTTTCAGTGCAATAAGGAGATTTTGCATAAATTTGTGACAATGGATGAAACATGGATCCCACCACTTTACTCTGGAGTCAAATTGGCAGTCAACAGCAGCAGGTGAAGGGCGTCCAGACGCAAACATCAGCAGGCAAGGTATTGGTCTCCGTATTTTGGGATGCACAAGGGATTTTGTTCATCAATTGCCTTGAGAAAGGAAGAACCATCAATAGTGAATATTGTATAGCATTATTAGTGCATTTGAAGGAAGACATCACCAAAAAAAAAAAATGACTACAAATGAAGAAAAGGTGATCTTTCACCAAAACAACGTACTGTGTCACAAGTAGATCACAGTGATGGCAAAAATTACATGAATTGCTTCTGCATCCATCCTCTTTTCCAAATATGGCAACTACTGGCTATTTGCAGACCTTAAAAGAATGCTCCAGGGAAAGAGATTTGGCTCCAATGAAGTGATATCAGAAATTGAGGCGTATTTTGAGGCCAGAGACAAATCGTTCTACAAAAAAAGCATCAAATTGTTAGAAAAGCGTTGGAATCAGTCTCCTTCTAGGGTAACACACTATGTTAATGAATAAAGTTGAATTTTATCTAAAAGTTGTTTTATTATTTAAGCCTGGAACTTATTGAGCGATGTGTTATATATTTCTATATTCTGAGTAAGTACAAGCCATCTATTGCTACCTAACAGATACTTGCACTGCTTAGATGTGGCACAAGACCGAAAGTATGGGACACCTAGTGAGGATCGAACTCACTACTCAGTTGTAACTGGTTCTAGTGAGACAAGCTTGCTAACTTTTACACCACACTGAGGTGCCCATATTGGTTAGCAGAGAGTGGCATATTGAGTGTTCCTGATTTGCACATGCACACACCCCTCTTTCTTTGTGTATGTCTGTCTTTGAATAAGAACAAAAGGAAAACTTTTAACTGACACACTTTGTCTTTTGGGACTTATCAAGGCAAAGCATAAATGTTAGTTTTCTAATCCTTTGAAATTAAGGAATGCTGAAATATTCATTAGGTTAGCTGAAAAATTTTTTTTTTTTTTTTTTTTTTTTTTTTTTTTTAGCAGGTGATGATTGTCTTATTGGTAGGACTGTCAAAATTAGAACTTTCATTTTTGGTTGTTAACATCCCTATTTGGTATTTTGGCTAAAAAAATACGAACTTCTGAGATTTTTAGTCCAGTAGGCTGTAAGGGTAAAAATCTTGGATTTTTGATGTTAGCAAAATGAGTCATTGTATAAGATGAACCTTATAAGACTTGTTTTTGATCAATTTATTGCATGCACAAAATCCTGTTATTCTGGTTTGTGAATTGGTCGGGAGAAAACTTTTTTACTTTATTCTTATTGAAGGTAAGGGAAAAGATGGCAGAACATGGAAAAAGAAGGGTAATAAAAGTTACTTAGAGTAATAAATGACAGTTGTGGAGAGCCATGAATGTTAACGTCCTGAAAGTAAATGCTGTTAAAACAACAATCTGCATATTAGGAATGTCTTTTTTGAATTGATAGATTAGGGAGAGATGAAAATTTTGTATTGAGTTTTGTCTGTTATATTGATTGACAGTTATAAGAAATGTATAATAAAGATCAAGCCAGTAAATTGCTTACATGATAAACATGCTTCTTATTTGGTGTCAGTTTTTGTATTTGCCTGTATTTTGTAAAATGTGGTATAATTATTTATTCTATTTACATTATTTGTACTGTTGTCCTCATTTTTTGCTGCCATTTCCACACATTTTTGGCTATTGTTTCAGCTTTTTATCTACTTTGAGGACACCGGGGCCCAGTACATAAAAAGCATTGGTTGAATCTAGTGACTTGATCTAAAGAGTTGTAGGTTTGCTAGAGAAAATGTCAACAAAAATTTGAGTTAGTCAATACTGAGACATCTGGAACAATCTAATGTGGTGTACGAAATAGTGCAGTTCAAAATTCCAATCATCTGAAAAAGGCAAGAGTGTACAATAGCTGAAGTGTCGTGAATATGGCAATAAACATTGTAAATCATTTTTGCGATTCCATTTCTTATATAAACTTACCTGGTTGATGACTGAATTCTAACTTTTTTTTTTCTTTCTTCAGTGTGGATGCTACTGATGAGTCTGGTCGCCTGGGTCGCCTTATTAATCATAGCCGTAACGGCAACTGCCACACCAAACTCATTGATATCAAGGGCCGTCCATATCTGATCTTGGTAGCCTCTCGTGACATTAAAGACGGAGAAGAATTACTTTATGACTATGGAGACCGCAGGAAGTCTTCAATTGCAGCCCATCCCTGGTTGCGTGAATGAAAACAAATTTTGTTCCCTCTTCCCCCTCTTTTTTTTTTTTTTTTTTTTTTTTTTTTTGCTCACCCACCTTTTATTTTTCTCCTCTCTGGTGAGACTCCATAACCCGATCATCAAATTTTATGTCTTTATCTTAAGTGGAAATAGCAAGGAGTCTTTTTTTTTTTTTTTTCCACCTATAAGAATTTGCTGCCTTTTCATATTCATCATTCTGGAGTTGTGAAAGTACCTTCTCCATCTTGTCTTACCCTGTTTTAAGGGTATGGGGTGTTTGTCACTTGTTATTCTAATTATTGTGACTATCGGATTGAATGCAAAAAAAAAAAAGTTTCTAAATGCGGACCCTAAAATACCTCTTGACTTTCTTGTTGGTCATAATGAATCTCTTCATTGTGCAGTGTGTAAAATACTTTCTCTAATCTTTTCTTCACATCAATAAGGCAGCTATTTTCTCATGCATTATCATTTAATATTCACTTTGTCCTTATTCCATCCCGAGTCATCTTCAGCTTGGGTTTTTACCTCCCCTCACCCCATTCCAATCCTGGCTGCAGTTAGCTTAGATGCTCCACCCCAACAACACACTTTTAATTCACTGCTGATAAGGAGGGTGTCCAAGGAAAGCGTTTGGATAAGAAAATCTTTTGCCTCATTACTCAGGATTATCACTCCCACCCCACCAATGGTCATCACTCCCACTCTCCCTAACAAAGTACTTTTTTCATAAGATTAAACTTCTTTCACTTTTTATTTTTAATTATATATAAAAATCAAATAGAAAATGTTTCACTAACATGTTTCTCTTTTGTTACAGCTTCGTCAGAGAATGAGATGGAGAAAAAGAAAGATTCTGCTATTTTTACATTGTGTTTGATCATTATTGGTTTATCAGGTTTCACATGCATTTGACTTGTTAAACAAACACTAATATAATTTGTGGCCTTCTGAATTCGGGATGTGTCCATTCAAAGTTTCTTGAGTTCGGAACGCCACAAAGTCGACTGCATGTAAATCCTGATTAACCAATGTAGATCAGTCAAAATTAAAAATACCAAAATTTCTCCATCTCATTCTCTGACGAAGCTTTAATAAAAGTGAAACATGTTAGATTGATAAACGTTTCCTATATATCATTCTGTTGGATACTGATTCTTATTTGATCCCATATATATATTTATAAGAATAATCAAAACCAAACACTGAAGAAATATCCTATGTAATTTGCAGGAATAAATTACATAGGAAATCCCCCCCCCCCCCCCCCCATTGACCAGGTAGTTGCTTAAGATTCAATGCATTTTTGTAAGTATGATTTTAATCTCGTATTTTTTTTTTTTTTTTTTTGTATTACCTGCTTTTTAAAAATCATTTTTCGCCTACAATAAATATTTAGGCAAAAGTATTTGAAAGCAAACTTTGTGTTGGGGTTGCCTACATCAGAGTAATGACTTTTATTTCCCATTTTTATTAATGCTTCAATTAAATGTTAGTCATTTTCAATAGAATTGCCTCCGATTTTTCTATTTAAATCAAACGAATATTAACTTCATAAAGAAAAAATTCTAAAACAAAAGGATTACATATTGTAGATTTTTGTGGCATTTTAAGTATTTCTGTTTGATTGGTTTAGAAAGAATGTCCTATTGGTTTCATAGAATTATGTTTAAGAATCCATTACTAATTCAATAAAGGTAATAGTTTCCTTCATTTTCATTTTTTCTTTACAACATCGCATTAGGTCAGCAAATTATTAATACCTTTCATGAAATTCTTCAATGAGAACATTTTCAATTCCAAATTGGTATACCATTTCCTGTCGTAGAAAAGGCGACTTGGTGCCGCATCATCAAAGTTTAGGGTAGATGATAAAATAAAAAACGTCCATCTTCAGAGCCCAAATCTTCTTGCAGACATTTTGTAACATGCGATATTTTGTTATGCAATAACAATACCCTTGTAAAATAATGTACTTTATTTACATATCACTCCTACAGAATGACTTTGGTTTCAACATGAACTGCTTTGATAATGAAACTTGACATTGTAGATTTTGCATTTTAGTCATCTTAAGATTTTGGTTAAAAAAAAAAATTTCCAATTTGGTCTCAGATTACTTGATCTCTCGGTCAAATCTTTCTCAGATTTGTTTATTATATTTTAAGATTTCTTATATTTGAATACTCTTCTATTTTGTTAGCTGTTAATGAGATACTTGAATCGATGACAATTGATCACAAAACCCACCCCCACCCCCTTCCCATATAATGGTGCTTTTTGTTAGGGTGTTTTTATATTTATGCTCTCACACCCCGAGAAGCATGGTAGACTTTGAAAAACAGTAGCTACCCTGGCATTTATGCATCGTTCATTCAGCAATGAATTAGAGCACTCTGGCTATTGGGCGCGTATAATCCTAATATACATGCTAAAAAGTCTGCCGCCTTCTACTGTGCACCCATGGCCCAGAGGTAGAATCGCCGGCTGACGCCACTTCTGTCGGGTTTTAATTCTGGGTTAAAAGCAATCAGTCTAACT
The DNA here is from genome assembly GCA_037127315.1 of Ascarosepion bandense. Classification (NCBI taxonomy): domain Eukaryota; kingdom Metazoa; phylum Mollusca; class Cephalopoda; order Sepiida; family Sepiidae; genus Ascarosepion; species Ascarosepion bandense. The sequence continues at coordinate 1,229,809 of JBBBDQ010000934.1, forward strand.
GTACTGATGAGCTACGATACAGCAAAACAGATCTCTGCGGATGACTATATATATATATATATATATATATATATATATAGTTTTCTGGTGTGCTATATCTATGGGATAAAGTGCTCAATATCAGAGATAGAGTGTATGTAAATATAAAAGAGTGAACATTGAAGTTAACACTCAGGAGTGACAGACTTTCAGGCTAAACGCAATCATCAGGCCTGATTGTGCTTAGCCTGATGAGTTCATGCCAAGCAATGAAGTGAAACCACCAACTGTAAATTGGCTGATTATCAATCTATTTTGACTTTTTTCAGTGCAATCTTATCGATGACACCTTAAACTTTCTGATTGACAAAGAAAATTTGGAAAAATTTAAACATTTTAAACAATGGGGGGGGGGGGGCTCAGTTTTTCATACAACCTTATAGTAAATTGATCTTGTGCAATTAACTTTTTTGTTTGCGCATATTCAACTACTGTATCCTTTGCGAAATTTTTGAATAAAGCCATTCTTTATTACCAAGGAAGATGTCATCGTAAGAACTGAAGAAAACTTGAAAAAGACAAAAACAAGAGCAACAACTCGTCTCAAAAAAAAAAAATAACACAAAGCAACTCCAACACGAGTGGTTCCAAAACAGAGGATCGATTTACTATAACGGTTGAGAAAGTGAGACCCCCCCCCCCCCCCCGACACATACACACACCAAATTGTTTAAATATTAAAATTCTTTTTCAAATTTTTTGATAATCAAAAATGTAATAACTGATAAGACTGCGCTGAAAAAAGTTAAACAAAAAAAAAACAACAAATTTAAAGGTGGTGGTAGTCTCCTTCAGGTTCGCCAAACATTGAAAATTATTTTTTTGCCATATCTAATTTGCTTTCCAAATTCAAGTGTCCAATACCTTTTGTAATGCTAGGGTTTAGAGTAATGTTTGTTTTATTAATAAAAATAATTCTTTGATACCATCTGATAATTATACTTTTGACAAACCATTTTTTTTCTCTTAACAACTCTATATCAACCCATGATATATTTCAATTGTTATATTACCATGGTTCTAAATTTCTGATAAATCTGAATGTGATATTTGTGTGACTAAATTTGTATATTTCAAAAGCTCTTTAAAAAGTTGAATATTAAAAACCAATCCTACATGATTTTAAATTGATGTTTTTCCAAATATCAACTTAACCTCCTTTGTAAAAACTGCATTTTCAGTGCTAGTTGATTGGGACATGTTAATTGCACCCCCCCCCCCCCCATATTGGTCTAAATATCAAACATGGAGTGTCTCATACGCCGATTCCTTTGAATCAGTTTCCTTTTCTCGTCTCTAGTGAAATGATTTGTCCTGAACCCTCTGCAAAGCTGGTGACACTCTTTGCAAAACAAAAAAAGAAAAAAAAATAGTTTAAAAAGATCAATAATTTACACTTAATTGAAAAATATTGTTTCCTCACTGATAATGAACCTCCCTACCTCCTTGACCTCGGTCAAGATCACCAGATCGACAGCCCAGTCTCACAATTAACTGTAGATGCTGTTTTTTTTTTTGTTTTTTTTATGGTTATGTACTTTGCCAGAGCTATAAGCTCGAGTTGTCCTTTTCCTATACTGGTTGTTAACCACAGCTAGACAATCCAGTCTGCACTGATGTTTAACCTATAACTGGAGGGGCTAGAAAAGATAGGACTTATATTTTCCTCAAGAGTATTTGTATGTAAGTAAATTTGACAAGCTCTCCCAGAATTAGAACTCTTGCTTGCCAATTTTTAACTGCACATCCTGATAATGAAAATCAATTGGGAAAATCCTAGTTATGAGCCGCATAGTAATTTTTGGCTTTTTGGGAATGACTTTCTTATAGTTTTGATTTTCTAATTTTTAAAATATTTGGAATATTTGTTAGTCTCTTAATTTTATATTTAGCGCATTCTAACTATTTTCTGATTTTGAGCTCGTGTTTTAGGATTTGTCAGATGCTTAGTGGATATCTGAGTTAAGCTTTTTCTTTGTGATAATCTATAAAACTAAATCCCTTACGTCAAAATCCATTGTTATAGTCAGTGACGCTTAAGATACATTCGTTTTTTTTTTTTTTAATAATCATATTGTCCCAAGCAAAGCATTTTACTGCCACTGTTTTGCAGGGGGTTACATAGGAAGAAAGTTATAAGAAAGTGACAGGTTATAAGGAGTGTCAGGAAGTGGGTAAGAGAAGGATGAGAATACTGATGAGAGTGGAGTGGACAGAGAAAGGAGCATGAGAGAGAGGATGCAAGTTAGTGAGATAGATGATGACTATTGACTTTACATTTAAATTCTTGGAGATTGTAGCTGTTGGGGAAGCAAGTAAATGGAAGGGAATTCCACAGGCGGGAAGTGCAAGAAAAGAATATAATAACCAAGTGATATTATGTTTACTAAACAGTTTTTGTCCCGAAAGACAGTTGAACTGCTAAACCAAGCATTTTTCACAATTTCCTGAATTTAAATATCAAAGGTATTTCAAATCAGGTTTTTCTTTAAGAATAGCACATTTTAGATTTGGCTTTTCTGCTTATTAAAGTACTCTATAAAAAACCTCATCAACTCAAGTCTATTGAACAGGTGAAGAGGCTCACCCCTTGTTTCCTGTTTAGGTTGTGGTTTCCGGTTTTTCTCTTTTCCAATCTTTTCACTCTTTATTTTATTTTATTTTTTTTCAATTGGAGTAGATAGACTAAACTATCGCCTGGTTCACACTCCACCCACGTCTATTGAACAGGTGAAGAGGCTCATCCCTTGTTTCCTGTTTAGGTTGTGGTTTCCGGTTTTTCTCTTTTCCAATCTTTTCACTCTTACATAGCCCCCTGTGCATCGGTGGCATTTTCGCCTTGCTTGGGGTGATATGATTAAAAAAAAAATACTTAACGGCTTCTTCTTGAACCACATAATTTATTTTTGTTATTGTAATTGTAAGTCATTATCTGATTGGTAATGAGTTATAGTGTGTATTTAATTTAGCTGTTCATGACATTATTTCGTTTGTCCTGAATTATTTGAGGTTGATAAACTTGATTGTAAAATGTTTATTCTTTGATTTGATTTTTTTTTTTTTTTTTTTTTTTTTTTTTTTTTTTTTAGCTGAATTGTTCAAATGCAAGGGCTGATTTCATGTAAAGGAAGTAACTCTTACAGTATTGATTCACTTACAGTTGTTTATTGGAAGTAACTATGGATGATTGCGTTTTCATCTTGATCTTGCCTACGTAAACTGGTTTGAATATTTTATTCTCTCAACAAAGTGGTTTTTTTTTTTTTTTTTTTTTGGTTTTTTTGTTTTTGGTTTTTTTTCTATTACTTAAAATTTTAACCTTAAAGAAAGAAGGGAAAAAGCTAAAATTTATCTTAAATGTCTGTTGCATAAATTTGCATATTTAAACATTATGCAACCAAAACTTGCATTAAGCTGTATGAAAATATTCCACTTGGTGAATAATTCAGAATTTTGTCCACATTGTTAGAAATTAAAATACTGATGAGTGGTATGGATATTGGATGTGTGTGGGTGGTGCAGTGGATATCGGCTTGGAACGAGAAGTCAGGGAGCCAAGTTCGAATTCCAGTTGAATATCTTGCATTCACTTATGCATTTCACTTGAGAAAGGTATTAATCAATCTCTCCCAGCTATGGGTTAAATAAGAGAACAGATTGGGTTCTATAGCATTGTCTACCACAAAAAGTAATGGCAACCTACTGTGGGATAATCTTCTGCTCAGTTAGTCATATCTCTTTTGAGACATGATCACACAAGAATGTATAACATATGGCACTTAACTGGTGTAGGTATTCAATGGTTACCTACCCAATAAAGCATTTTTTTTTTTTTTTTTTTTTTTTTATAAAGTCACTTCTCTTAATTCAATAAAATTTGTAAATTTAACATTTGTTGCCACTGACTAAAATTCAATTTCCTTCAGCTGTTCACACCCTCTTCGCTATAAAGTGTCAAAATTATGTTGGCATCACTGTATGTTGCTCACATGTCACTAAGGTGGTGAGGCATATAGTTCTGTACAAAGAAAATTTTGTATCCATATTGATACTTTCCTCTGATAGGGGAGCATTTATTGTCACAGTTTCAGTTGATAAATGTTTCCATGCCTCCCATGTGGGAGGAGCTTTTTCTGTTTGCCTCCTTTTTGGTTAAATACCCCCAACCTTCACCCCATTCTTTCCTGCCAGGTTCCGTCTTTCCAAAAGTCAGCTCCTACTAAGAATGGAGTATTGTTGCTATTGTATTGTCTCTGGTCTGGTGCTGCCCAATCCTCACTGTCCAAACTTGACAGTGAGACACAACCTTGTGGGTGAGAAATTCTTAGTTAAGGTGTCATTGAGCATGGTAATCTTAATGGATGCATGCTTACCAAACCTGCTTTGCATACTATAAATGAATTTCTAATTATTTTATTATAAATACTTTGCAAATGCAGATTTGGCACTGTTGTCCTAACATGTGATAGTGACAGAATGATTTAGGGTTGCAGGGGCTAAATATATGCTACAGTCCTAGCAGCAACGGCATGAAGGAATACATCCCTATTCAAGATGTTTTTTTTTTTTTTTTTTTTTTTTTTTTTTTTTTTTCATTCAGGGTGCAAATATATTTATACTACTGGCATATCTTTATTGACTGGGTGATGAATTGTTCTCCACCCTGCAGCCCTTATTCCACAGATAAAACCTTGCTAGCTTCTCCCTAATTTGTAATGAAAAGAAAGCTGTTTCACTAACCCCTCCCCCACTTTTTTTTTTTTTTTTTTTTTTTTCATTCAGGGTGCAAATATATTTATACTACTGGCATATCTTTATTGACTGGGTGATGAATTGTTCTCCACCCTGCAGCCCTTATTCCACAGATAAAACCTTGCTAGCTTCTCCCTAATTTGTAATGAAAAGAAAGCTGTTTCACTAACCCCTCCCCCACATTTTTTTTTTTTTTTTTTTTCATTCAGGGTGCAAATATATTTATACTACTGGCATATCTTTATTGACTGGGTGATGAATTGTTCTCCACCCTGCAGCCCTTATTCCACAGATAAAACCTTGCTAGCTTCTCCCTAATTTGTAATGAAAAGAAAGCTGTTTCACTAACCCCTCCCCCACTTTTTTTTTTTTTTTTTTTTTCATTCAGGGTGCAAATATATTTATACTACTGGCATATCTTTATTGACTGGGTGATGAATTGTTCTCCACCCTGCAGCCCTTATTCCACAGATAAAACCTTGCTAGCTTCTCCCTAATTTGTAATGAAAAGAAAGCTGTTTCACTAACCCCTCCCCCACTTTTTTTTTTTTTTTTTTTTTTTTTAAGTTGCTTAGATGTGTCTCAGAGGAGCTGTTTCTGTAAAGTGGGAGCAGGATCTCTCCTCCCACCAAATTCTGAACAAAACTCTTGAAGGGTATCTATAAGGGTCGCCTGCCAAGAAGTACAGGAAATGTGTGTTAGGATATGAAACTTGTCATTTCAGGTTCAACCTTGAAGCCCTCCCCCAATCCTTACATAGTTATGTTTATTGATTTCCATATTAACACTTGATGAATTATTCTTATACCTTACTATTCTAACCCACCTGCTCATCTTGGTTATTATGCTAACAATGTTTCGATCATTGTACTATTCAGCCTTCAACTACGTGGAAAGTTAGACTGAAACTTTATTCACTTGATGGAAATACATTGTTCTTTTTTTTTTCTTTTTTTAATGCTTTGAGGATTTTTCACATAAGTTAATACTAACTAGACTGCTGACACTTGGCTCAGTGGATTAAAGCATATCTGGTTGTCCAATCCTTTGGTTCGGTGGTGCTGAAAAGTCGCCTAGATAAGTTCAATGAAAAATGGAAAAGTGACACGCCTGCAGAAAATTGGTGAGCATTGAATGATATGAGTTACCTCCCCTAAGAATAGAAAAAATAAAAACAATTTACTGCCATCAATTAGTTTTGGTACAGTTGCTGACTTGGTTATGCATAATGAGATATGTCATAGTATTGAAAGTAGTTACTTATAAGCCTCTCTATCGCGTGAGTGCTCTTTAATTTTATCCTTGTGCCAAACGAAGATATGCTAAAATGACAATTGTACAAATCCAATTGAAGATTTTCTGAATAGTGAATAGATTCTGCTTGGCTGTTACTTTCTCAAACTTTTTCTTTTTATAAGTCTTTTTTGTTTGGGTTTTGAAACAACCATAATGTGTCAAAAATAAATTTGTGTTGGCATTCTTAAGAAAATGAGTTAACTATTTCTTCTGAGGTAAATGCAAGCCCCCCACCTTTTTTAAAAACCCTTTGAAAAATACTGGCCTATTAAGTAAAAAATGCCTTGAAAATTCCCATTCAATTGTTCAATTTAAATTGTTGCGTTCTCTTCATATCTTCTTGTCTTACTCATTCACTCACTCACTCATGTTAATTTAAACTATTTCATTTACATATTTATAACTCCAAAAAGAGGAAAGACAGTCGATTTTTCTTTAACTAATGTACATTAGATGACCTAAATGTTGATAAAATTTTCAAATTGGAACATTTAAAATTCGAATTAAAGGATTTTGTTACAATCTCTAAGAATTCTGTTTTTCTATGCCCAAACATTTTAATAATAATAAATATATATATGGTTTCTAGAAATATTGTTTTTTGTTATGCAGCCTGGTCTTGCCTATTTAATAAGTTGAAGCATTACTTGATGCTGATATATGCAAATTGGTTTAATGTCAGGTTGCTACATTTTCTTTCATTTTCTCTAAGCCATGGATATTTTCACTCTTATTTTTGAAAGCAGAATTTTTTCTTCCTGGTGAAAGTTAATTGTATACATAAAAATTCTCCATTACTCAAACAAAAATATAATGAATAATATTGCCCCCACTCCTTTCCCTTTTTTTTTTTTTTTTTTTTTTTACACACACATTGGATTTTCAGGTTAAAGATCAAAACATCTGTTCATTTTTCTGTCATTATGTCCACTCCCTCATCCATGATTATTATATGCATTTTTATTTATTTGATTTTTTTATCTTTATGAAGTTGCAGAGTTTTCATTTTATTAATCAGCTTGCTTTTTGTTTGAAACTTCTAAACTATCTTATTCAACTTCAGTTATGAAGAGAAAGTCATTTACTTGAATGAGATATAACAAAGTATGATACAAATATGAGGAAAATAAATTAAAACTAAGGCTCTGGGTCTGGGAAAGTTATAGATGCGTTCATGTATATTGTAAAGCAATCTCACTCATTACACAGGTTTTGAAACTTTATATTAGTTTATCATTAAGGTTGAACTCGGCATCAAATACAATTTAATTGAAGCCCCCCCCCCCCCCCCCCAAACACCTGCTCCTATCCTCAACTTTCATCTGAGAAAATTTAATTTTTTTTTTTTTTTTTTTTTTAAGTTCTATCATTTGTTTACATTTAAATTACTATTTATTTTAACACTGTCTTGTAATTTTTTTTTATTTTTTTTTGTACTCCGAACACTCATTTATTCACTGGCTATCGTAAAAGAAAATGATTCAGTCATCAGAAATGAACAGGGGAGATAATTGGAAGCAATATCCAATTCTCTCCCTTTGATTTTTTTTTTTTTTTTTTTTTTTTTTCCCTATGGGTTTTTATTTGTTCTGATCCCATTTGTAAATATTTTAATCTCTAACCAGAGCAAAACCAAATATGAAAATATCTCCGAAAATAATTTTCAGTGGAAGTGTGCAATGAACAACTCTGTTCTGATCAGTACCTGATTCAATTCAGTTGAAGTTAACACTTTTTTGCCTGTTGTATAAAATAGTTTCTTTAATATTAACAAACATCAAGAACAATGGATTTAGTCAGAATTACTTATATAGCAGATTCTTACATTCTTTTGAACATTTTTAATTTCTAAAGTTCTTCTATTCACACACACACACACACATATATATATATATATATATATATATATATATATATATATATATGGCATGTGGGATTTTTCCAATCTGTTTGCAATTGGATGTCCTTTAAGGCTTGCTAGGAATTGTGATAGTGGTCTAAAATGAAAGGACCCACTTTCTCTCACTCATCTCATGTGTTAAAAATCCTGTTCTATAGACAAACTGATTACTTAATTTCATCAAAGCACATGGCATACACATGCATCAATGAATTTGAACAGAATATAATCTTAAACAATATAGGAATCTGATATGCAAGAGAATACTTTTGTTCAATTTTTAAAAACTTTTTTTCTTTGTAAATTATTTCTACCTCACACAAATGCGTGAGCATTCTGTCTTCATTTGATTTATGGGCATTGATATTTTGAAGGCTGTATGACATGTTATAATTTGCAAGAGTGAAGCAAAAACAATGGTTGCAGTCAAAATGTAAGCTAAATATATTTTAGGAAGATATATTAAGTAAAATTTGACTTTTAATGACTCCCACTCCCCAAGTTATTTTGTGGAGAGGTGGGGGGGTAAGTGTCAGATTTTTTCTGATGACAAAGTTAAGTCCTTACAGATGACTATCCCTGTCCCAGAACAAGTTACATACATTTAGTGTATGAAATGTATATACAGATGTAACCAGTCTTTTGAGACTGGTATTAGTATGATTTCTATATGAAGAAATTCCTATTATTTGACCTTATTGACATTTTTATATTTAACCTCTTTACACTTTGTTGTGCTTGACCTAATGAGGATTGTTTTGTTGTTTTTTTTTTTTTGTTTTTTTTTCCACTTATAAAGAACTGGTCATAACTCCATTTTTAAAATATGCATTATTTTAATTTTTTTCTTCAGCTGTTCATGCATCTTTATATATATATATATATATATATATATATATATATATATGATCTCCTTGCAAGTATATACTTTACTTTTGATGCAAGGTTTTAGCCAATGATCTTGCTTAAGAAGCAAAATCTCCATTGTGAAAAGAACTCTATTTGCTTTTTGACAATGATTTATAAATTAAATTTGTTTCTTCATCGTTTTTAAAATATTTTAATAAAAGAAAAATGCTGTGCAGCTTTTTAAAAATATTTTTTTAATCTGTTACAGACTTTATGAATGAGGTTTGTGAATGTTTTATTTTTATTTTTAATTTGAATTTCACTTTGTTTTATGTTCAGACAAGGGAGGCTACTCTGGTTTTCTTAAAGCGTCTTTATTTCATCTGCTGAACAATGTTAGTCATAATAACATGCTTTGTCCATACAAGTATTTACCATTGGTTTAAGAATGGATTAAAATTTCATGTATTTATTTTCGTTTTAAAATTAGCTTTTTTTTTTTTTTTTTTTTCTCTTTTCAAAAAGACGTCTTGTGATTTTTTTTAAAATTTTATATATATATATATATATATATATATATAGAACTTATTTCTTGAAATGAAATAAAACATTTTTCGACCATTCTTGTATGCTTGTTTTATCTTAAATTTTTGCTTTGTTCAATGACCAACACACAGAAAATGTTACACCTTTTCAGCAATAATGATCATTATCCATATTCTAAAGGCATGAGATTGTTTCTTTTTGTATGAAAATGTGAATGTAAGTGCCTTCAACTTGTTTATTAATTTCAAAAGAAATGTTGATGCAGTTAAAAAAAAAAAATTTTAGAAATTGTCTTAGACTTTTCAAAATTTTTGGTAGCCAAACCTGAAGTGTATGGTGAATAATATAAAGTTTATTTATAATAAATGTAGAGAATTGTACTGAAGTAGAAAACGATTATCTATTATTTATTTGGTCATTATTTTTCAATGTCCATTTTACTGTTCATTGCTCATGAATATTAAATTTCTATTCTCAAATTTTATTATGCAAGTCAATGTTTTCACAAAATTATTAAAATGATTTTGGTAAAAGTTGCATATAGATCATGTATTTTTAGCATTTAATAATTATCCTTGATATTTTTAATGAATGAGTATCGGGTTTTATAATGCAAATGTCAATGCCTCATTATTTTTGGTACTTACATAGCAAATTCAAGTTATGCTATGAGATTAGATAAACATGACTCGGCAGTTTTTGTTACTCTCTTATTTCAATTCCTTCATTTTTCAATTTCAATGAGTGCAATTTTTACTTCCTTTCTTCAGGATCTTGTAGTAAAACATTCATTTTTGTTTTAATGAACTTTGTTTCCTATGGTATTGTTGCACACTTTCTTCTAGTGAGTGCAGAGCCAGGGATCGAACCACAGACCGTTGGATTTCAATTCAAAGCTCTCCCAGCTGGCTTCTTGCTACGCCTCTTCCTCCTCCACTTTCCTCCTTCCACCTTTTCACTGCTTCTCTCTGCGTCAGTCAGCTTCTCGCCAAGAAATTGACGCCACGAAACCCCCCCCCCCCCCCCCCCCCGGTGAACTTGGTCGGTCGGGTTTTATCTATCCATAATCCATTTCTCTACCCATAATCCATTTCCTCAGTCTATAAAAATTCCACTCGAGGGCCTCCTCTCTTTTTTCTTTTAGAATGAGCTGAAGGTGGATTATTAAGACAGCGGTGAGTATTATTATTATTTTCTTTCTTTGGAACAGATTACTGCCCTGCACGCCAGACACAAACGAACCCTCTTTTTTCTAGAGCCGCAGCTAGTCGCCCTTTCATGTTCACAGGTATTAAAACTTTTAAGAGTGTGATAGTTCATATACAGTGTAACCTGGATATAAGAGATTTTCTATGGTCCCAAATTAGAGCCTGTGGTAATTTATATAAAATAGACCAAACCTGGATATGAGAACTTTTATCTGGTCCCGACAACTCTCTTATATCAGGGTCACACACACACACACACACATACACATATATATATATATATATATATATATACACACACACACACACACACACACACAGTAATTTATTCTCAAGAAAAATTGACTGCTGTTATCAAATCTTATCAAAATATTAGTCTAAATTCAATGAAAGAATTAGTTTTCCCAAGTCGATAAGTTTTTTTTTTTTTTTTTTTTCTTTCTTATTTATTTGTTATAATTGTATTGTACTAAGCAAGGTATTATACTGTCACCACTATTGTGCAGGGGGTTACATAGGAGTGGCAGAATGCAGTGGGTGTCAGGAGGTGAGTAAGAGAGGGATGAGAATACTGCTGAAATGAGATGAGAGCATTAGTGAGAGGATCCAAGTATAGATAAATAGCTGACTATTGACTTTACATTTAAATTCTTGGAGATTGTAGCTTTTGGGGAAGCAAGTAAATGGAAGGGAATTGTTGAAAAATTAAGAGAACAGTTAAATCCATCACTTTGTTTTTGAAGATGTGCAGCACATATGCCCATCCCAAAACTTAAACACAATTTAATAAAATAATTAAAAAAATTATATTTTTTTTTTTTTTTTCTTTTTACCTCAGACTTTGAATTGATTCTCCTATAATCTGACTGACCCTTCAACCACCTGACAAATTCTCAAATTTCAAAGCTTACATACAAAAGTAAGTGGGGTTTATCTAAGCCCATACAACAAAATCCTACTTTTGCTTTGATAAAACCCCTCTGTGGATGAAACAAGTTGTCTAAGTCGTTTCCTCTTGACTCTTTCATTTTGTTCCTCCACAAAATCTGGAAATAATTTACACATACAATATATAGCAACATTCACATATATACATGTTGGAATGGATAAATTGTCTAAATTATGAAAACATGTATTTACCAAAATGTCTTGAAATAAAAAAATAAATAAATTTATTGAATAAAACTGATTTTGATTTCAACTACATTCTCCAGATGACTTCAGGATCTCCTCTAACTCTTCTGAATAGTCTCCTTGTTTAATTGGTGAATGCTTCCATGATGTTTGTCTTCAGTTCATCTTTGGTGTTGCAAAAGATTTTTGTTGACTTCTTGCTCAACTGTGCCCAATGCACAATAATTAAGGTGGGTGCGGTCTGGGGAGTTAGGTGGCCAGATGTAAGTAAGGGGTGGTGTGTGCCCAAATTGTTCGACAGCCAGGGCTGGCTTCTTCTGCTTGTGTGATAGTGCTGAGTTCTGTTAGCAGACTTAAAATCTCAGAAACCACCCTCTTGACCAAGGGCAGCACTACCTCTTCAAGTTGAGTGAGGCTGTGACCAACAAATTCTGGAGTTCTTTTCTTAGAATGATCCACTTGAGTTTTTTTTTTTCTTCTCCAACTTTTCCTGAATCTTCTGGACTGTCCTCAGATTGAAACCCAAATAATGTTACTACTACTATTATTATTATTAATAATGTTACTATTAGTGCTTCTGGTATGAATGCAAAGCTGTAAAATATACCAGTGCCCTGTTTCATGCAGAGTGAGTTGTCATGGAATTCTTACCCCCCCCCCCCCCCCCCGCAGTCAGTGCTTGACTGATGTTATACTTTCCAGGTGACAAAAATGATGCACATATGCAAAATTAATATGTTGACAATTTACGCCCCCCACACAAAAAATAGAGTATGCCAATTTTAATGACTGTGTTTCTTGCCACAAATCTATTTCTTATGAGACATGCTATCTACTCATTAACTAGATACCTTACATGTCACCTGTCAAATCAAAATGCTATTGAAAAGCGTTTAACACCTAATTCAACAGACCCCCCTCCCCCCACACCAAAGAAAATTCTACTTGATAATACAAAAGTCTTTTTTAAATCATAACTGTCAACCTCTTACTATTGAGTATCAATTGAACACTGTTTAATAGTGGGGATTGACATTTTTATGTTTTCTAAAAACAGAAGTGACTCAGATTAAACCAACTGTGCATAGCATGTGATTGCTCCAAACAGTGACTTTTTGCAATAATATTCACACAGTAAAATCTGCTATGTAGTACAACACATAAAGAATAAATATACTGAATGCGATGTCATTGAGAATGGATAAAGCATTGGCCGAAAGCACTCGGAACAATACGATTTATGGATTTAGCTTGAAGGATTTTGATCTCCAATCATGAATAAAGACATTGGTTTCAATTTTTTTTTAAAAAAAAAAAAAAAAAAAATTATTCAGTCCATAGATTGAGTTCTTATTCATTGAGTAAATTTTAAGAAACAGGTTGTCAAAAAATATGGTGGGGATGTAGAGGTTAAACAACTCTACCTGTTTTTTCCTCTTCAAGATATGCAACAAGATCAAGAGAACTTCTATGCCAAAACAAATCTGGACTGTTACCAAAATATTAAATTTCCTCACATAAATTTCAGTGATTGCTTTTCTTGCATTGAGAGTAGTTTATGTTTGTGTTTTGTTGTTGTTTTTTTGTTTTTTTTGTTTTTTTTTCAAAATTTATTTGAAAAAGTGCAAGACTTCACCCATAAAGTTCTGGTTCCTGTAGCTGTAAATGACTGGATTTGGACATGAGCTGATGTGGAAGGCATTCCTGGTTAACCAGCAAAAGATGGCTGTGGCAGTTCCCATTTTTTTGTTCGGCTTTCACAGCCGAGTTCACAATCATCGCACTCAGGATATAGGTCACCACAAACACTGTCACAGTCACCCGGTTCAATATTTTCATGTTATCTTCTGCTTGCTTGAGGCTTTGGATTACCAATTTTTTTTACCTCTCTCTTTCTCTTTCTCTTTCTCCTCTCCTTCCTGTGTATCTTCTTTTAGTCTGTTTGTACTGCTATCATTCATGGTTTTTACCACAACAATGTTACAAGGTGTGGCCTGATTGGTGTTTAAATTTTAAGAACTTAGTTAAAAATAAATCAGTTGTTTCCCAACTGCCATTTAAAACAATCTTTTTCATAGTGTGCAACACAAATACAATCTGATCAGTAGAAATAAAAAGTAAGAAGCGAAAAATCCCAATCGATAATAGACCTTCTTTGTCATTTTCACGGAACAAGACTGACCAAACCCATTGGGGTACATGTGTTGTCTCACGTCTTCCTGGTTAAAACAGAATAGGCGCCAAAATGACTCGAATATGGTCAAAGATTAACCAGCAAGCAGCACAGTAAAGAATCCTGCACAAAGATATATGAAATTAACTATAGTTGAAAATTACTTCAAATTTTTGCATGAAATTAAACAAACAATTCCAAAGAACATATAGTTGGCAAAATGTTTCTTCCGGGAACATGCATTATTTCCCGAAAAACCTAATATGAAAATAATTTATCAGTTGGCAAATATTTTATTCCAAAACCGGATATAATTTTTAGAATAAACTAATATATTAGAAGACAAAACGTTTATTAGAAAATTGGGACTGATGTTATAAAGAGCCCAATATTATAATAATGCAATAAAAGATAAATATGTTTAATCTAAAATTAGACATATTATTGAAGTGTTCCTTATGCACACACGTTAAACGATATCGACGGACCCTGGATTCGAACCCAGAAATAGATATTTGGAATCTATCTATCTATCTATCTATCTCTCTCTATATATATATATTTTCCCCCCAGAAAAATCAACTTTTTTCTTTTCTTAGGAAGAACAGAGAGAGAGAGGAGGAGGAAATAAGTAGAGAGGCGAAACAAGGCATTTACTAGATGACATGTTGATATGATAATAATTCAACAATGTCCAGCTGATCCGGCGAGGGGAGGGAATTCTGTTTCTTTCTTCTGTATTTGTCTGTTATTCTTTCCCTTTTCTCTTTCAGAAAAAGAAAGGAAGGAAGCGATCGACGAATTGTAAAATTATCGGTACATTTTTTTAAAAAGATTACTCACGTAAAGAGGTAATTGTAATTAACGCTGACAGATGAATGTATAAAGTTGACAAAGTAGAGTCGGCAAGACGGGAATTGTGCTCAATTAAGCTGAGCCAGACAAACGAAGCTGACGTTATATTTTAATGGGAAGACATTCCAATGTCCTTCCCACCTCGTGCCATGTTGAAACGATTTCAACAAAAACACAACGGATTTGAAAATCAACAGAAGAGAGACAGACAGACGAAGAATGCATGAAGTGAAAGACGCAGGAAAATCCTTTCTCTCTCTTTTCCACACGCTAATAGCAACAGACATAGCAGCAGTAGTTTGTGTTCTTTAAAAAAGTTGGAATCTATTCTATTTTTAGTTATTTTTTATATTTTTTATCCTTTCTTTCTCGATGTACAGATAATTACAATATAATCATTAGTCCACATAGACTGGCCTTCATTTCTGCTTTATTTTTTTCTGGCCTGTTTTATTTATTTTTGCATCCAACCACCTCTTGATTTCAGTTGTTGAGAAGGCAGTACAAAGACAACCGTCTTTTCTTCGAAAAATCGTAATCTCCTCTGATATCAGAAATCACAACGTTGCAGGGGAGGTGAACGATTTTCGACTGATCATTTGACATCTTCGATCACCTGGGGCTGAACAGAAGCGTACTCAGGCGCGGCCAGTTAGCGCACGCAATGTAATTTTGAAATCAGGAGGGGTTAGGGTGTCAAGATTCCAGAGAACCTAATATAGTAATACGAAGTTCATTCAATAAATAAGGTGAATTTTTCGGTATAAGGACTTCTAATACAGATAGAAGCTTCAGTCAGTTGAGTGCCATACGTGATACACGCTTTGGGCGATCATGTCTCGAAAGAGACATGACTGACTGGGCAGAAGATTATCCCGCAGTAGGTTGCCATTGCTTTCTGCGGTAGACTGGTTGCCGACCAAGGCTATAGAACGCAATCTGTCCTATTATTTGAACCATAGCTCGAGGCGGATGAAAAGTATTATATTATTAAGCAGTAATTAGTAGGGGATCAGTTTATTACTTCATAACAATGGAAAACGATCTCCCACTTTATGACCAGTAGAAGATTTAATCATGAATCCAACCATTATATTCAGTCAGACAGTTAAGTGCCATACGTGATACACACTTTGGGCGATCATGTCTCGATAGAGACATGACTGACTGGGTAGAAGATTATCCCGCAGTAGGTTGTCATTGCTTTCTGCGGTAGACTGGTTGCCAGCTAAGGGTATAGAACCCAATTTGTCCTGTTATTTAACCCATAACTGGAGGGAAGAGACGGATTAATACCTTTCCCAAGGGTATTTGCGCGTAAGTGAATGCAATGAATTCGCCCAAAGTGTGTATCACGTATGGCACTTAACTGTCTGACTGAATATAATGGTTGGATTCATGATTAAATCTTCTATAGCCTTGGTCGGCAACCAGTCTACCGCAGAAAGCAATGGCAACCTACTGCGGGATAATCTTCTGCCCAGTCAGTCATGTCTCTTTCGAGACATGATCGCCCAAGCGTGTTTCACGTATGGCACTTAACTGACTGAACACTAAGTGTTCCTTATGCACACAAGTTAAACGGATATCAACGGGCAATGGATTCGAACCAGTATAGATATTTGGAAAATATCTCTGTGTGTATATATTTGTTTTTGTTCCCAGAAAAATCAACTTATTTTTCTTTTTTAGGAGGGGCTGAGAGAGAGAGAGAGAGTGGGGTGGCCGATAGAAGTAGAGGCGAAACACATGGCATTGTTTGATGACATGTTGATATGATAATAATTTAACGATGTCCAACTGCTTTTTTTCTGTTGCTGTCCCCTTCGCTCTCTCGTTGAAGGAAATAGAGGAACGAACGACAAATGGTAAAATTAACTTTAGATTTTTTAAAAGGATCATCCACGAAGAATGTAATTGCAATTAATGCTGACAGGTGAATGGGTAAAGGTCAGCGAAGCGGAGTCAGCATGGCGGAAAAATATGGGCGAATGAGCTGAACCAGACCAACGAAGTTGACATATTTTAATTGGAGGACATTCCAATGTCCTCCTTCACCCGCACCAGATTGAAACGATTTCAACAAAAACAACGGATTTGAAAATCGAAAGCAGAACAAAGAAGAGATTCAAGCCGTTGGCACTGGACGTCAGAGAGACAAAAAACGCGTAAAGCCAGAAAAATCCCCCCCCTCTTTCTCTCTCTCCCTCTTTCTCTCTCTCCCTCCCTCTTCCACACGCTAGTAACACAAAACATCGCTTATAGGCAGGGTAGCATAAAGACTGTATTGCGTCGAGCGACATATAAACATAGTAGCAGCAAGTAATTTGTGGACTCTGAAAAAAATTTGGACTGTATATTATTTTTATTGTTTCATTTTTTTATTTTTTTTTTATTATCCTCACTCTTTTGATGTACAGAGAATTATAAAATAATCATTAGTCCACATAGACTGACCTTCACTGCTGATTTCTTGGTTGTCCCCGCATGCTAAGTTGAGTTTGCGTCAATCCAGCTGCCCTATTTGATGTTTTATTTCAGGGTCATGGAAAAATGATATTATTCAAATCATTTCTTTATTTCAAAATAGCTTCTTGATCCTATGGTCGGACTTTGTCGAAAACATTAATTTTTTTTAGCTGATTTTTGTACGACTGTGGTGCTCACAGAATTTTGCTCCTTTCTTCGTCCGCTCCACTCTCGTCAGTATTCTCATCCTTCTCTTACCCAATTCCTGATACCCCCTATAACCTGTCACTCTTTCTCATAACTTACCCCCTATGTAACCCCATGCAAAACAGTGGCTTGGGGCGATATGATTATAAAAAAAAATCGGAGTTGTATACGATAATGACGTAGTATAAAAATCAAGACGTTTGCTCTCCTCTTCCTCAGAAAAATCTCGGCCCCTAAGAGACTCCCCCCACCCTTCAGAGTTCCACAATCGCCACTGATGTTGATTCATGTTATCAATTAAACATTTTAGGGACTATATGCATTGTAATTAGGCAGCCTTAGCTCTCGAAGCAGAAAGAGTTGTTGCTTGGCAACAGTGTATTAAGACTGGGACTTTTTTTTTGTTGCTAATTTCAAGATCGAAATTGACTGGGAAGCAAAAAGCCGGAAGAGAATTCCACAAGCGAGACATGCGAGAGAAGAAACTGTTATCATGAAACTTAAGGACGGTTACATCTGTTCATTTCTACTGTATGTGTGTTTGTGTATGTGCGCATGCGTACGCGCATGCCCGTGTATGTGTCTGAGAGAGAGAGAGAACTACAGCTGGGGAATAAATTTGGATGGCAATACAACGGAATGATAAATATGTAAGTACATTTGGTAACATTTTTTTTTACCTTGATATGCTTTTCTAATTACCTGAAAAAATAATTTTTAATTTCACGAGAACAAAGTCTACGTTGCAAAAAAGATACGTGAATCATGTCCAGCGTTTCAACGCTATTTATTTTAAGAATATCGTTATAGAAATTACACCATAACTAATTTCAACTGTTTTTTTTAAATTTTTTTTATTTTCTTAATTTTTTTTTACCCTTTATGCATCCTAAATTATTTCAGTACTAATTTAGTGTAAGAGAAGGAAATAAACTGAAAATGTCCGGATGTATGTTAATCGTACATATTCAAAAATTGTGACGGATTATTAAGAACGACGTATTCAAACGTCATCTTTTATGTCAAGAAAGTGATAGTTTATTCAAAAGATTTTTTTTATGGATGAAGAACAAAGTATATGTCATTTCGTATGTGTCAAGAAAGCGACATGTTTGACTGATATATTCAAAAATATCCGTTTTCTTTTGGGTTAATTTTGGTACTGTTCATGTACTTTGACTATTAAATCTATAATAATAATAATAATAATAATAATAATACCAACATACATAGAAACAACAATGGACTGGATGATACAGTTAGTCGAACAACATGAAAATAGAAAGAAAAAACATTCAATAATAAAAGAAGGCAGTAAATACAAGCAAGATTTACATTCTGCAGAAAAGCAAAACAGAAGCCAAGAACCAACTATTGCGGAAAAAACTATGAAAATGAAAGCCAAAGATGAAGCTCTTGAACAGATGAAACAACGTTGGCAAGACAAACCTCTGCATGGCCAATATCCAGAACGTGCCAATAAATCCAATGTTGATAAAGTTAATACTCATCTGGATTAAAGTTTGAGACTGAAGGCTTTATTCTTGCAGCCCAAGACCAAAGTCTTTTCACTAGGAACTTTCAGGCAAATATTATACATGATAATGTGGATCCAAAATGCAGGTTCTGTGATAAACACCAAGAAACAATAGACTATCTAATCTCAGGATGTTCTGTACTTGCCCCAAATGAATATAAAAATCGTCACGATAGAGTGGGCAATATTTACATTAGACAATGTGCAAACACTATTGAAAATCTATGGTATGAACATCACCCAGCACCGGTTACAGAAACAGAAGATGTCACCATTCTATGGGATTACACCATCAACACAGACTAAAAAAAAAAAAAAAAAAAAAATAGAAGCAAATAGGCCGGACATTATTGTTAAAAACCAGAAAGAAAAAACTTGTATATTAATTGATATGGCTTGTCCAGCAAATTGTAACATAGCAACCAAGGAATTCGAAAAACTGTCAAAATATAAAAACCTGGAAATTGAAATAAAAAAATGTGGAAATTGAAGACAAGAATCGTGCCAGTGATAGTAGGTACACTTGGAATGATAAAAAATGGAACAAAACAACATATTGAAAGAATCCCTGGAAACCCCAGCTTAAGAGATATACAAAAAATTGTCTTGTTAAGTACAGTCCACACACTAAGGAGAACTTTGTCTATGTAACGCTAGGGATGATAGGGGATATATAAAAATCGTGAAATGGATCCATAACGACACACCACGACCTGCTTTAGGTCTTCCCCCAGACTTGGTAGGTAGTGCGACCATAGCAGAAATCGAAATATGATGAAAAATGACAACATAATAATAAAAACGAACAGACATTACTTTTTTGACTTCTCTTACGACTGAGAATGTTGATAATGTGGATATTAATTTTTTATGCCTTGTCTGTTTTTATTTTTAAATTTTTTGTAATTAGAAGATACATAAGATTTTTTTTTTTAACTATCCTTTTTTTTTTCTTTTTGTTACTTCCAAAGAGGCTTACGGCCTATCACGTTGAATACACCGGTTCTCGCTCGATCACCGAAGTTAAGCAACGTTGAGCCTGCTCAGTACTTAGATGGGTTACCGCTTGGGAATACCAGGTGCTGTAAGCGTATAGTGACGGATGTGCGTTGTAGTGCAGTTGATATCGGCTCGGAAAGAGAAATCGGTTCGAATTCCAGTTGAATACCCTGCATTCACTTAAGCACTGGTACCCTTGGGAAAGGTATTAATCCGTCCATACCCTCCAGTTATGGGTTAAATAACAAGGGTAGGACTTGGGGACCCTGCTCTTAAAAACAAATCCCAATGAATCGTGAAAAGAAAAACGTTGTAAAAATAAAATAACCTTACCCAAAAATCACTGGTTATGACCTTAAAATGATCCCATAAGGATTGATAGGTCGTTAAGCCTCAAAAACAAACAAACAAACTTCCAAAGGTTCCCTAACAAAGAAGCATAGCACGATGAAAAAATTTCCCAAATTTAATAGAAACAAAGTTTTTATCGTCAAAATCTTTGTTCCAATCGAAGAGGAAAGACCAAAGCATTCTTTTATTATTAAATTATATTTTTTAATCCTTTTAGAACATTAAAATTTTCTCTTTTTTCTTGCGTGAGTGGGTGTCTGTAAATTAGCATCGGAAATTTGAGCTTTTTTGTGGTGAAAAAATGATTTGGAAATTCTTGTAAAAATCAAAGAATTGTCAGGTTTGGATGGAACATTCAGGACCTATTCAAAGAAGAATTAAATTATTTTTAGAAAGTGTTTTATTTTTACAAAATCTTGGTAAACTGTTTTTATTGTATCCGTTACTCCCCACTTATTAATTTTTACGAAATTTTGCAAAATTAGTTTTTGTATGGTTTAATGTTTATGTTAGTTATAAGCACAAGTCATTGGAGAATTTAAATCATCAATTTAGTTTTGTAAAACAGGACCCGCAGTTATAAAAAATCTACTTTGAAGCGTATAATAAGAATGCAGTAAAACTATTTGATTAGAAACGATTTTAATTGATTTTATGAAAAAAAATATATTGTGGACACTACTTTTTTAAGAAAATAAAATATAAATTAATAATTTATAAAGTTTGAAATCTTTTAAAATTCTGTATTACTTTCCCTAGGTTAGATGATATTACTATTAAGTAAAAATATATTTGTAGTGAACAAAACAAGTTCTAAATTTTAAATTCAAATCTGACTCATTAATTTTGTTAGAAAAAAATAAAAAATAAATCGAATTTTCTCGAATTAACAAACTTTGTTTAGTACACACAAAACTCGAAATTTCACACCTCGATGCGAAATGTTTTTCGGCTAATAGAAAACTAGGAAACATCTAAAAAATTGTTTGTCGTCTAATGGAAATCCCAGAATTACATACAGGAGTGAATTCCCAAATGACCTGTTCGGAACCCTAGAAAACGAAATAAGAAGACGGTCTCAGAGAGACTAATTAACACGTCCCTCGACAAATGTCAAGCGATCGTTATGATAATTGTCTCTCTCTCTTTCTCTCTCACCTCTCATCAGCCACCTTCTTCCTCTTTATGGTTCACCCATCTACTTGATAACCGCACGGAACCCTTTAAGACTGAGCGAATATTTCACAGACACTCCTACCCAACAAACGCTCATATACACTTACATAAACACATAAGTACACATCAACTCACTCTTGCAAGGACTATTACGAACATTTTAACGACCTTGTACCAACCAAAAAGACAACACTTTTATTTGTAAAAGCCTCAAATGATAAATATATATAAAATTGTTGTTTCTATATACAATTTGATTTTCTTGTTTTGTACCCCTCTTATAGTGGGCTATCTAACTAACAAGGCCAAATTAAATCAAACTCATCTATTTCAAGATACATACACTTCACTATAACGGATAACCCCAACGTCCAAAAAAAAAAAAAAAGAAAAAGAAAAAAGAAAAAGAAAAAGAAAAAAGAAAAACTTCAACCACAAGAACAATGGCAGATTTATCCATCCAAGCGGTGACAATGAAAACACCCGTGTTTATTGAATCTAACGTATTCGCCTGGTTTGCGATAACAGAAGCGCAGTTCAACATCACAAACATAAAACAAGCAACACAAACTTTCTACCACGCTTTGGCAGCTCTTCCTCCAGAAATAGTAGGAAAAATAACAACGAATATATTACACTCAAAAGATTACGATACCTTAAAGGAAGCCGTAATCAGTGTATATGAAAAATCAAAACCAGAGATGCTCGACAAACTGATGTCATCTTCAGGAATATCAGAACGACCTTTGACTTGTTTAAACGAACTGATGTCGTTAGCAAGTCGCATAGGCGCAAATGAAGATATTGTCCGACATAAATTTATACAAGTGCTGACACCTTCCATAAAACCAGTTATAGCCGCGCAAACGGATCTAGAAATAGTGTAATTACCATTGCCGCATGAAATATGCGTGAGAAAACTGACGACTGCGAGTATATATTGTAAAAGGTTTTATTTCCTTTACTTAAAACTGACAAAAGCTCACACATACATATGCACAAACTCTTTTCGGCAATTACTACTATGAACATTTTTAACGACCTTTGTACCAACCAAAAGACATTACTTTTATTTGTTAAAAAATAACTTAAGAGGCTCATCCCTTGTTTCCTGTTTGGGATGTGGTTCCCGGCTTTCTTTTTTAATTTTTTCCCCAATTTTCTTTCACTATTTTTTCTTTTCTCTTTTTTTTTTGTTCTCAATTGGAGTAGATAAACTTAACTATCGCCCGGTTCACACTCCACCCACGTCTTTTGAACAAGTGAAGAGGCTCATCCCTTGTTTCCTGTTTAGGATGTGGTTCCCAGCTTTCTTTTTTTCCTATCATTCTACTCTTAAGTAGCCCCATGCGCATCAGTGGCGTCACCGCCTTGCTTGGGGTGATATGATAAAAAAAAAATTAAAAAATTAAAATGATTTTTATGAAGTACTAACCGCCTTCAAATGGCACATGACGAAATTCGGGCCCATTGGATTATCAGTTTACAAATTACAGTTATCTGAATAAAACTACTGTTGATAAATTTTCAAAACAATGGAAAAATCTGAATTTCGTGTGTTGATAAAGCATTGCTTTCTGATGGGGAAGAAATACTGTTCAACCAAAGCAATCGCTTGATAAGTGATATTCGGACTCTGTCCCGTCGGAAACTACGATTAAGAGGTGTTATGCTAACTTTAAACGATATATATATACATACATGTTGTTTGTATATACAATTTGATTTGATTTTCTTGTTTTATACCCCTCTTATAGTGGGCAATCTACTAACAAGGCTAAATCAACACACATACGCTTCACTATAACGGATAACCCACTATAAACTGGTGACTCCCGACGTACAAAGAACATGCACCCCACTATAAATTGGCGAACTCCGACATACAAAAAAACTTTAACTACAAGAACAATGGCAGAAAAAAAGAAACGACACAAAACAAATGATCATCAACCAGGATCCATCCATACAAGAGGTGACAATCAAAACACCCGTGTTTATTGAGTCTAATGTATTCGCCTGGTTTGCGATAATGGAAGCGCAGTTCGACATCACAAACATAAAACAAGTAACACAAAAATTCTACCACGTTTTGGCAGCTCTTCCTCCATAAATAGTATAAAGAATAACAACAAATATATTACACTGAAAAGATTACGACATATATTTACTAATCATAAATGGTAAAACTTACTACAATTCAGTGACCCCAGTATTTTAAAAATAATTTTGAATTTCTTTTGTGTCTATAAATATGTTGATTTTTGTAAATACGGACATCCATAGGCGTCATTATCAGAAAATAAGTGATAAGTATAGCAAATTGAAAATTTATTGGTAATTTTCTAACATTTCTTCGACAACCGTCTTCGTAAGACTATAAAGCCAAAATACCTAAAATTCAGCAAAATATTAGATTAATAGGATGTGCGTTGTGGCGCAGTGGATATCGGCTCGGAACGAGAAATCGGGGAACCGAGTTCGAATTCCAGTTGAATCCCTTGCATTCACTTACGCGCAAATACCCTTGGGAAAGGTATTAATCCGTCTCTTCCCTCCAGTTATGGGTTAAATAATAGGACAGATTGGGTTCTATAGCCTTGGTCGGCAACCAGTCTACCGCAGAAAGCAATGGCAACCTACTGCGGGTTAATCTTCTGCCCAAGCGTGTATCGCGCATGGCACTTAACTGACTGACTGATTAGATTAATTAAAATATTTTCCAAAAATTTTAAGATTTCTGGGTAGATATAAATTTATGGAAAAAGGATGCTTACGTTATATTCAAGTAATTTTTACAGTTATGTCCCCTGTAGAAAAAATCTCGAACATAAATTTATCGAGAAAGTTGTCAGCACCACATAAAAAAACCTATTTCCTTATTAAAAGGGCTTCTATGAGATACTTTCAATCAAAAGTAATCTTTGTTTCAAATTAGATTTGTTAAACTTTAAAATAGCTAACCTTCCTCAAATAAAGTTTCAGAAAAGTTCATTTTATTTTTGAAAAACTTTTAATAAAGAGAATCATGTTGTGTTCACAGATTCGCTAATATGACTAATTTTTGCAATTTCAACGATTAAAAAAGAACTCATTCCTATCAATTTAAATTCGGTTTGAAATGCAGCAAATTATTTTGTTTATTGGAAATATCATAGAATAATTCTGCTTGTTCCTTCCTTAGTTAGTTAGTTAGTTACTTAGTTACTTAGTTCCTCCGTCCGTTACGCCACTGAAGAAAGATAACACACTTACTCTCTACACGAGCTTTTCCTTCCCCTCTATCTTTTTATAATCTATAAACGCTACTCTCCTCAGCCTTTCTCTCACCTTTGCCAAACAGAAGGATAGTAAAGAGTGAGAGAGTAGGAGGAGAGAGCCTATAGCATTACCGTAGCAGTAGCAGCTTAAGCTGGTGGTTGTAGCAGTAATTGTGTGCTTATATGTGTGTGTATATGTGTGTGTACTGTACAATATAGTAAAATAGGTAGGTTTGTTGTCGTATCCTGCGATCTAATAACGAAATTTATAGCCTCTACACCTGTGGCCATTACTCAGTTGGTCTCTCCTGTTTACAATGGACACAGGAGCCATGTTTTTTTTTAGTAATAAAAAAACAAACAAACAAACAAAAACATTTTCTCTTTCAAAATCTCTCACAAAATAGCGTACAGTATTTTGGTTATGGACTGTGCATCATATAATATCTATAAGATTACAGTAAAGTAGCTTTTATGGACATTACTTTTATAGATATTTTAATAAAATTACACTCTGTGTTATCGTTATTTTATTATCCAATACCTTTATGTTTGAAGACGTTACTATCATTTGTAGTATGAGAAAGTAACATTTTTCCAGGAAATCATAATTTCACGGGTTCTGCTCATTCAATTCAATCTATTTGTTTGAAAATTAAACTAAAATGAAAACTTCAAGAAAGATTTTTAAAATGCATTTTAAGCATTACATATTGCTTTTTTTTTCTAGCTTTCTACTTTTATGTGTATATATAAAACGTGACATACACATAAAAGTAGAAAGCTAGAAAAAAAAAGCAATATGTAATGCTTAAAATGCATTTTAAAAATCTTTCTTGAAGTTTTCATTTTAGTTTAATTTTCAAACAAATAGATTGAATTGAATGAGCAGAACCCGTGAAATTATGATTTCCTGGAAAAATGTTACTTTCTCATACTACAAATGATAGTAACGTCTTCAAACATAAAGGTATTGGATAATAAAATAACGATAACACAGAGTGTAATTTTATTAAAATATCTATAAAAGTAATATATATATATATATATATATATATATATATATATATATATATATATATATATATAAATAATAACTAAATAGACTCTGTAAGTATGTAGGCCGTAAATTTATACTAAAATAAACCTTCAAAAAACCCTAACAAACAGAACCTAATTCCGTTACAATCCGGTGCACTAAGGCGTCGGATAAATGGGGAGAAAAAAAGAAATCCGCGGAACAAGAACAAAGCATTCAATACTCCGCAGCAAAGAAAAAAAAACCCAAACGGAACCAACCACAAGAAAAAGTGCTCGATACAAAGTACTAAAGAAGATATACAAAAGTAGAGCAAAGACACACAAAAATCTAAAGTGAGCCAAAACCTACCGCGGTTTCACACTACGGATCGTCAGGGCAAAGCCTTTGCCCTGACGATCCGTAGTGTGAAACCGCGGTAGGTTTTGGCTCACTTTAGATTTTTGTGTATATATATATATATATATATATACTGTAATAGTTGTTACAATGTTTTTAAATAAAGCCAGCCCATTATGTGGCTGAAGATAAAGCAGACCAGATAATGTGCTGGCTTCGAAACGCGAAAATTTTTGTGTAGTGATACTATGAATTTATAAAAACATTGTAACAACCATTACAGTATATATATATATATATATATATATATATATATATATATATATATATATATATATATATTAAAAAAGGATTAATTCAAAGATGTTGAATGGCCATTTCGACATGAAGATCCCCACGGGGGACGACACATCACCTTAGCAACAGAAAAAAACTTTCAGAAACTGGAGAAAAATTAGTCTACTTTTCCTTTTTAAATAGATTGCAAAGAAATTAAAAAATAAATAATAAAATAAAATAAAAATAAAAATAAAGGGAAAGAAAAAGAAAAAGAAAACGAAAAAGAAAAAGATAGAATAAAATCAAATAAATAAGAAAAAGAAAAAAAATTGACATCGTCTGGGTTCGCAAAAAAAAAAAGGAATGTAACTAAAATTTACAGACAGCCGTGTTAAATCGACATAAGTTTAAGCAACACGGAAAAAGGTGGTAAGAGAGATAAAAGAAGGAAGGGAGGGAAAAAGAAAGAAACTAAAGAAAAATTTTTTTTTAAAATATTACAGACGCTGGACAAATTCAAAAACCTAATTTCCCCAAAACGTTGAAGTATTAGAAAAAGGCCTTTACTTAAAAAGGCATAATTATTAATAAAAGGGAATAAAAAGATATAGGATTTAAAATAAAATTATTTTTAAAAAAATTAGGTCATTTGAAATTAAACTAAATAAAGACAACACTAGGTAAAAAAAAAAAAAATAATTAATTACAATTATTATATACATACCTATAGAAGTACACACATACATACATATATATATACACACACAATTCTACGAATAAGAATACATATATACATACACATACACACACATACATTCAATTAATTACACTTATATATATATATATATATATATATATATATATATATATATATATATTGTAACAAAGTTGTGGAACTCGTAGGTTTTTGAACCTGCTGTTCATGCATTTACTTTTATAAAGAGTGCTCGATACAAACGTACAGCGTTATATTCTAATGGGATGAAAATAAATGCGGATAGTGCCCAACCTAGATGGGAGCTATATATATATATATTAATGCAGGTTTCATTGAATAATATAGACAAGTTTTGTCTATTAATTTTGTGTAGGATCCGTTCATACCGTCTGATATACTTGATGGTGATGTCGTTAAAAGACAACAAAAAATCACAGTATTTGTTGAATTTTTTATCAGGTCTAAGCTTTCGGCTCACATAAGCCATTATCAAAGAGTAAATAATAACACACAGTAAACATAGAACATTTAAGCTATTAACAATAAAGATAATTGAATTGAAAATATAAGTCCATCCCTACCGTGGCGGATGGCCGAAGACAGTGATAAAATAGTGGTGTTGTAGTCCCTGGTCTGATTACAGACATTTGAGTACGTTGTTGCAACAACACCACTATTTTATCACTGTCTTCGGCCATCCGCCACGGTAGGGATGGACTTATATTTTCAATTCAATTATCTTTATTGTTAATAGCTTAAATGTTCTATGTTTACTGTGTGTTATTATTTACTCTTTGATAATGGCTTATGTGAGCCGAAAGCTTAGACCTGATAAAAAATTCAACAAATACTGTGATTTTTTGTTGTCTTTTAACGACATCACCATCAAGTATATCAGACGGTATGAACGGATCCTACACAAAATTAATAGACAAAACTTGTCTATATTATTCAATGAAACCTGCATTAATGAAAAAATGCTGCCAAAATACACACAATATATATATATATATATATATATATATATATATATATATATATAAGTCTTAAAAGTGAGTAGTGCTAGAATTAGTATGTCCATGTCGGAACTGACAGGTGCTGTGTAAAACTATTCTGGCTGAGTGGAGCTCAGAGCTACTATGACTACTGACGCGGTATTCTCCATGGAACTTCGGTATCTCTCGGTAACTTACAGATTTCTTCTGGATCTCAGTATTTATTGTATGAAAAATACAATTGTGGCACAAGGCCGATTTGGAGAGGGGAAAAACTCAGGTTGGTCTTCAGTACCTATCCTATACCTAGCTAATCCGACTCACGACCCAAACATACTTTACAATTTTCTCATCCACAACAAGAACATGTCCATTATCATTCAATCCTTCATACACCCAAATACCTCAAACATACCAGGGACTAAAAAAAAAAACCCAAACGAGTATAAAAATATTAGTGTGGATAATAGATACAAAAATATATTTAAAAATATATCATGAAATTATATGTGGGGAGGGGCATGACATAAATTCCCCCCCCCCCCCAAAAAAAAATTTAAACAAAAGATACAAACAGAAATCATGATGTTAGTTGAACCCAACCAACCCACATAACAAAGAGGCCGCTGTATTCTGCCCATAGGACAAAATCAAGAGGCACTCTTTCTACAGGGAGTGGAGAGGAGAAAATAAATTTGATGGGGAGAATATAATCTTGACCCAGACGAGATAAAACGGGACAAAAAAATAAAAACTAGAGAAATTGGGAATCTCGACCTGGATCATAACAAAAGACAATGCCGGGGACAGGCTAGGAATCACATTCATTCCCATTAACTAGGTACACAAAAAGGAACTACCTTAACCAGGGGAAGGTTCCAAAGGAATCCACCCCGATGTGACTAGTAGATCTAAAAGAGAAAATCAAATCTAGTCCCGTTCACGCGAACCAGGCTTGCCACATTTACCCACCTTTCGCTAAAGCCTATCAGCGTCAACCGTTTCCAATCAGATCTAATCTTAATTTTGAGCTGATGCTCAAAATATCGGATCAGATATCTGATGTGAAAGTCAAGTCCATTATCATAGGAAAAGGGGAGATCCCACAACAGGATTATTTATTGTCGAAATCTAAATATGTTGTATGCAATTTTATGGCATCAACTACATGTTTTCAACGTAAATTTATGCCTTCAACTATATGTTGTACACGATTTCATATTTTCAGGGTAAACGTGTGTTTTTCAGTTGGTTGTTTTTGTTCAACCGCATATCAACAGCACTATGGGTCATTTAATACCAAAATAAGTATGAAAATTCAATCTTTATAACTAATTCAAGAGTTCATTATTGAATTATAATTACTTAGTTGCGTTTCTTCACGAAATAATCTTGCAAAATCAAACGAGGGCTAAAATCTTTTTTTTATTTACAAGAAATGAAATTAATTATAACAAATTGTTTTTATTTTTTGTACAATTTATGCAATGTCTTCAATTTTACTATACAAATGTATTGTAGGCCATTTTATTATAAAAGGTCTTATAGGCCATTTTATTATAAAAGGTATTATAGGCCATTTTATTATAAAAGGTATTATAGGCCATTTTATTATAAAAGGTATTATAGGCCATTTTATTATAAAAGGTATTATAGGCCATTTTACTATAAAAATGTATTGTCGGCCATTTGACAATAAAATTGTATTGTAGGCCATTTTACCATAAAAATGTATTGTTGGCCATTTTACTATATAATGTACTCTTAGTAATTCTACTATAAAATGTATTCTTGGTCACTTTTCTATAAGTTAGTATTGTTGGTCATTTTACTATAAAGTGTATTGTAGGCCATTTTACTATAAAATGTATTGTAGGCAATTTTACTATAAAAATGTATTGTACGCCAGTTTACTATAAAATGTATTGTAAGCCATTTTACTATAAAATGTATTGTTGGACATTTATCTATAAAAATGTGCTGTAGGCCATTTTAATATAATATATATTGTCGGCCATTTTACTATAAAAGATATTGTAGACCATTTTACTAAAGAAGTGTATTGTAGGCCATTTTAATGTAAAAATGTATTGTTGGCTCTTTTACTGTAAAATGTATTGTAGGCCATTTTGCTATGAAAATATATTGTAGGTCATTCTACTATAAAAATGTACTCTTGGTAATTCTATAAAATGTATTGTTGGTCATTTTGCTATATGTTGTGTCGTGAAAATACGATACAAACAAATTAGTGGTTAGTCCGAGTGGTAAAGACCAAGGAACACACGATTAAATCAACAATAAAATTTATTGTACTAGGGGTACAAATATTAAGAGTCCACACAATAGACTATGTACAAAAAAAGAGCGAAGAGTACTTCCGTCCGTTCCCGGTCGTCTTCCGGTCATCAGCTCGCTCGTAATCTACTACGTGGTGTATTAATAATGGGTGACAGTCCATTGCTAGGGGAAGACAGGTTCTTCCTTACAACACTTTAAGATAGTATTGTTGGCCATTTTACTATAAAATGTGTTGTAGGCCATTTTACTATAAAAATATATTGTAGTCCATTTTACTATAAAAATGTATTATTGGCCATTGTACTATAAAAATGTACTCTTAGTAATTCCACTATAAAATGTATTGTTGGTTATTTTACTCTAAGATATTATTGTTGGTCATTTTACTATAAAATGCATTGTTGATAATTTTACTATAAATATGTATTACTGGTATTTTCTATAAAATGTATTGTTGGTTAGTATATTATAAATGTGTGTTGTTGGTAATTTCTGTACAAAATGTATTGTTGGTAATTTTTATAAAAAATATATTGCTAGTGTTTCCACTTTGATTTTGAGTTTTTGATGGCATATCATCCATTTTCTCTAATTTGAAAACAGAGGAAAGATTTAATCAAATAAATGATGCATTTCCCCAATTTAAGGCTGCATCAGATCTAAAACAAAAGAGAGAAAAGTATGTATCCGTGGGTGTTGAAATGTAAAGGCCATCTACGAACACACACACACACACACACACACACACACACACACACACACACACACACACACACACACACACACTTTTATCTATGCATTATCTATTTGATCAAATCTTTCCTCTTTTTACATGCAAGATTTCTATCTATTAAATTTTGAAACTTTGGATTTTAATATCCGATTGAAATCACACACACACACACACACACACACACAAAACAATACCTCAAGACTTATGATATATGTATATATATATATATAAAGGCAATCTGTGAGTCTGTGTGTGCCTGTTCCCTATGTACGCCTACATTTTTTAAGCTACGCCATTCAAACTTTCTAGGGACACATATCTACAGAGAAGCCAGATCGACACATACTTTTTGAGTTTAAGTTCAGCAATTTTCCCTTTCGCACTTTTTTGACAATGGAGCCGATTGTTTACATTTGCTCCATAAAACATCTAATATATAAGTTGTTTGCTAAATTACGTCACAGAAATCAAATCACACCTGTTAAACGCGAATACAATATTTTTTTTATTAAAAAAAAGTGTTTTTTCAAACAAAAACAAAATATGTAAAAAAAGTGCCAATGGTTAATTTAATTATTTAAGTCTTTTCTTTTCAGATTTAATATTTCATACTTCAGAAAAAAAAAAAAAAAAAACAAAAAAAAACAAAGCTTTTTTTGCTAAATATTTCATGCAGGAAAGCAACTGTCTGTAATTCGTGTGGCATTAATGTAACTTTTTCCTCTAAAATTAAATGTCTACATTTTTAAATATTCTTCGAAAATTTCAGAACTGAGAGCGTAATAGTTTTTATATTTCTAATTTCAGTAAAACAAAATAAATAATTTTTATTTTTATGTTAAATTGTGGTGATACCGAGATTCATGTAGCCAACAAAAAATGTAAATATTTTCCCCCGTAATTTTGAAACAAAAACAGACACAATGTTGTTTACAATGTCACACAAAACATCAAATCACGTTTACACTAAACAAAAGAAAATAGATTTTTTAATGGAATTTTTTAACAATTTTGAAACAACAATTTTTTAGAAAAAAATATGACCGGCACTAAAACTACACTTTATACTCTGTTCGAATACTACAACATGCATTCAATGCCTTCTTAATGCTGAAAATGGTTACTAACAGCCTCACTCTCCTTTCCAACTTTCAATAAATGATTTCCATCTACTCCTCTCATTGGCATCTTCTCCTACTTCTAAAATGTTCTGGGTTGCACAGGCAACGCCGGGCTATGATGCTAGTGTTATGTAAAGTATATACTAAATAAATTATGTTATATAAATTATATGGCAAAATATTTATATGTTATACAAATTATATTATATAAATTATATGTTAAATAATTTATATTCTATCTATATAAAAGGTAATCTGTGAGTCTGTGTGTGACTGTTCCCTATGCACGCCTACATTTTTTAAGCTACGCCATTCAAACTTTCTAGACACACAACTACAAACAAGCCAGATCGACACATACTTTTTGAGTTTAAGTTCAGCAAATTTTTCCTTTCGCAATTTTTGGCCAATGGAGCCGATTGTTTACATTTGCTCCGTAAAACATCTAAGATCTAAGATGGCTGCTAAATTACGTCACAGAAATCAAATCACATCTGTTAAACGCGACTAAAATATTTTTTTATTAAAAAAAATATGCCTTTATATTTAATTTTTATTCCGACGTTTTAAAAATTCATTTGGTCAACAAAAATATTGTGAATATTTTTCTTCGTAATTTTGAAACAAAAGAAATATTTAAAAAAATAAAAAATGCCTTCTTCTTAATGCTGAAAATGGTTACTAACAGCCTCAGCTCTCCTTTCCAACTTTCAATAAATGATTTCCATCTACTCCTCTCATTGGCACCTTCTCCTCCTACTAAAATGTTCTGTGCTGCACGGGCAACGCCGGGCTATGATGCTAGTATATATATATATATATATATATATATATATATATATATATATATATATATATAAGACAATCTGTGAGTCTGTGTGTGACTGTTTCCTATGCACGCCTACATTTTTTAAGCTACGCCATTCAAACTTTCTAGGGACACATATCTACAGGGAAGCCAGGTTGACACATACTTTTTGAGTTTAAGTTCAGCAATTTTCCCCTTTTCACTATTTGGCCAAAGAAACCCCACCTCCTTAAAAGGAGACAAAAGTATGACCAGCACTAAATCTACACTTTATACTCCGTTCGAATACTATAGCAACATGCATTCAATGCCTTCTTAATGCTGAAAATGGTTACTAACAGCCTTAGCTCTCCTTTCCAACTTTCAATAAATGATTTCCATCTACTCCTCTCATTGGCATCTTCTCCTACTACTAAAATGTTCCGAGTTGCACGGGCAACGCCGGGCTATGATGCTAGTATATATATATATATATATATATATATATATATATGTGTGTGTGTGTGTGTGTGTGTGTGTGTGTATGTGTGTATGTGTGTGTGTGTGTACTTAAATTTGTTGATCGACCCTTTTTATGCTCATCTGTCTGCATCTCTTTCACTAACATACGCGGCATCCGCACCAACTTCCCCAGCGTAGATTCTTTCCTCCATAATAACTCACCTGATATATTAGCCCTATGTGAAACTAATCTTAACCCTTCTATCCCCTCATCTGAGTTCTGCGTTCCTGGCTACCTTCCCCTCTTCAGGAAGGACTCCAATGTTCATATGCATGGGCTTGGTGTCTATGTCAGCGAACACCTTCCCTTAGCTAGGGTGTCATCTTTTGAATCCCCAGATCATTCTTTCATGTGCTTCCGCCTCTCACTTCTCAGCTCGATTAGCTATCTCTTCTTTCTGTACCGCTCTCCTTCCTCCCCTGACTGTTCGTTACTTGACATCATTTCTGACAATATTGACAAAGCCATTTCTACCCATCCCTCTGCCCATGTATTCGTGTTTGGTGACTTTAACGCCCACCACACCAAGTGGCTGAAGAACGCTGTCACTGACCCTGCTGGTGTCCACACCATGAACTTTTCAATCACCCAATCCCTTACGCAAGTAGTGGACTTCCCCACGCGTTTCTGCGACAACCCTAACGGAAGGAACTCACTTCTAGACCTCTGCTTCACTTCCATCCCAGACTCTTGCACTACCAGACAACTCTGCCCACTTGGAAACTCTGACCACACTGTAGTGTCCGTCAATATTTCACTCCACTCCCGCCCGACCCATGAAACACAGACAAGTAGAATATCATACTGCTATCAAAGAGCAGACTGGGATTCGTTCCGAGACTTCCTCTGTGACATCCCTTGGAACAACGTCTTTAGTCTTCCCATCGAAGAATGTGCATCCGAGGTCTCCTCCTGGGTTAAGGCTGGCATTGATGCCTTCATCCCTGCTAGGAAATTCCAGCTTAAATCTCATTCGTCTCCATGGTTCTCACCCGCTTGTTCGGCTGCCATTGCCCACCGGAATCATTTCTTCCGACTTTATCGTAACTATGCGTCGGAACAAAACAGGCGCCTTTTCACTTCAGCTCGTAATAAGTGTAAAAGGGTACTTAACGAAGCTAAGATGTTGTTTGCTGCCAGAATGAAGCAACGCATAGCATGCTCTAAATTCGGCTCTAAAGACTACTGGCGACTCTGTAAAAGAGTACTTAACAAGAGCAAGTCCACAATACCCCCGCTAATCAACAAATTTGAGGTTCTCACCTCCCCAGCAGATAAGGCTGAATGTTTTGCCCGCAGATTCTCGAACAATTCGAGTCTGGACTCGTCTGGAGTTTTTACACCCGACTTCTCACCTAGAACCGAGGCACAACTGAATGATTTCCACATTACACCTTCGCTTGTCTCTAAGATAATCTTAAAACTTGACCCTCACAAAGCGAGCGGTGGTGACGGAATCCCAACCATAGTCTTAAAGAAATGTGCCCCTGAACTCTCCTCTATCCTTTCTAAGCTCTACAACCTCTGCCTATCTGCTTCCTGCTTTCCTGCCTGTTGGAAGTCTTCCTCTATAGTTCCTATATTTAAAAACACTGGAGAACCCTCTGATCCTGCAAATTACCGCCCTATCAGCCTTCTTCCGATCTTTGGCAAAGTGTTCGAAGCCATTATCAACGCCGAGGTGGTTCAGCATCTCACAGCACACAGGCTCCTCTCGGACAAGCAATATGGTTTCCGCTTCACCAGGTCTACTGCTGATATGCTAACGACCATCACCGAGTACATATACCAGGCACTCGACAGGAATGGCGAAGCTCGAACCGTTGCATTGGATATATCTAAGGCGTTCGACAGAGTTTGGCATGCTGGTCTTCTATGTAAACTGCGGAGCTATGGTATAACTGGACATTTGTTTGAACTAATCCAGTCATTCCTCTCTAACCGCACAATGAAAGTGGTATTAAACGGACATGCCTCTCAGAACTACCATACAAACGCAGGTGTCCCCCAAGGCTCCATCTTAGGTCCTACACTCTTCCTGATATATATTAATGATCTCCCTGATTCCATAAGAACCCAAATAGGTTTGTACGCCGATGACACCACAGTTTACTCTCGCCTCCAACAAAAATCTGGTGTAGGCGTCAAAGCTAAACTTGCAGCCGAGATTGAAAAAGACCTCCAATCCATATTGGACTGGGGTAAGAAATGGCTAGTAAATTTTAATGCTTCTAAAACGAAGCTACTGTCAATTAACCATCATCGACAATCTCACCTACCTCCCATTAGCATGGACCAGGCTTGCCTCCCAGAGAGTAAAACACTACGCCTCCTTGGTCTCACACTTTCAGCGGACCTCAAATGGAATGACTATATCGAATCCATTGCTAAATCCGCTGCTATGAAAGTCGGTTCTCTGTGTAGGGCCCGGAAGTTTTTTCCGTCTAAATCTATCCTGCACATTTACAAATCTACCATCCGCCCGTGCATTGAATACTGCTGCCATATCTGGTCGGGTGCCCCTGCTGTTCTCCTCGGGCTTCTCGATAAGGTTCAGAGGAGGGTCTGTAATGTGATAGATACCGACTTGGCAGACCACCTGCAGTCTCTCTCCCACCGGCGAGACGTGGCTTCCCTGTGTCTCTTCTATAAATACTTTCACGGCTTCTGCTCCGATGAACTTAGATCACTGGTGCCCCCTAAATACGAATTTGCACGAGATACTAGATTAGCAACTAGATCCCACCCTTTTACAGTGAAATCGATAAAATGCAGCCGTAACTTCTACTCCAACAGTTTCTTTCCTCGCACTTCCCGACTGTGGAATTCTCTTCCAAACGATTGCTTCCCCGACGGCTACAATCTCCAGGAGTTTAAATGTAAGGTCAATAGACACCTCCTAACACACTAACTTGCTCCCATTCTATCAAACACTCTTCCCATCTGCCCGACACTCATCCTCGCTATCCTTACTCATCTATCACCTTTCTCCTGACATTCCCTATGTCTATCCACTCCTTCTCTTTACCTTCCCCTATGTAGCCCCATGCGCAATAGTGGCAGTGGAATGCCTTGCTTGGGGTGAGATGATTAAAAAAAAAAAAAAAAAAAAATCTTCTTGCAGTCGAGGACTCGTTACTTTCTTAAGGCTGCATTTATTTTCTCTGATGTAATCAGGGACAATTCTCTATTTCTGATAACTCCCTGTGAGATGCTAAGTTTTTGGTATGGTTAAATTTTACATTTTAAATTGTAGAAACATTTCATTTTTATGTTATCCTTGGGTTTTTTTTATTGTCCACGTCCGTTGAAAAATGGTGTACAAGAATTTCCTTCAGTGATTCACTCTGAATCTCAAGAATTCTGCCTCGTTTTCTCTTTTTGATTCGGAGTCAGAAAGAGATTCCTTCTGGGTTTTATTTAAAATTTCTATGTGATCCGCTTGTATTTTCTTCATTAATACTGCGCTCAACCATTCAACACGTCGTCGTCGTCGTCGTCGTCTTCTTCTTCTTCTTCTTCTTCTTCTTCTTCTTCTTCTTCAAGCCCATAAATCTAGAATATAAATGTATTGAAACTATCATGGCCACAAAATGAGGGATCAGTTTATATATTGATTATAATATAGAATTGATCCCCCATTTTACACACACATTATAATTTTTTATAAACAGTTGGCATATATATTCTTCTATGTGCCCTGTCCTTTACGAACGTAGGCGATCATGGTTCTCCACGTCTCCCTATCCCTTGTGGCTCTTAGTATGTTTTCTCCTATTACACCTCGCAACACCCGTTCTGTCATCCACTAGCTCAAGCCCATAAATCTAGAATATAAATGTATTGAAACTATCATGGCCACAAAAGGAGGGATCAGTTTATATATTGATTATAATATAGAATTGATCCCCCATTTTACACACACATTATAATTTTTTATAAACAGTTGGCATATATATTCTTCTATGTGCCCTGTCCTTTACGAACGTAGGCGATCATGGTTCTCCACGTCTCCCTATCCCTTGTCGCTCTTAGTATGTTTGCTCCTGTTACTCCTGATCAGGCCCTGCAAATACGTTATCCGCTGCCTTCCTCTGTCTCTCTTTCCTTCTATCTGGCCAGTCAGTATCAGGTTCTCCAGACCCTCCTTCCTCATTGCGTGTCACAGGAACTTCAGTTGTCTCTTCACTATTAATTTCCTTTTGGTTGCCATTCTTTCCAACACCTCATCGTTGCTTGCATGCTCAGTCCACGATACCCGCAGCATCCTTCTGTAGAACCACATTTTCGCTGTTTCCAGTTTTGTCCTCATTTTCGATGATATTGTCCAGCATTCACTGCCGTATTGAAGAACTGACATCACATAGCAATCCAGCACTCTTTTCTTTGTTTCTAGTGAAATTTTCCTGTTTGTTAGTACTTTACTCAGCTTCTGGAACGCGTCCTTTGCCATGCCAATTCGCCTTCGGATCTCCGTGTCGCACTTTCCATCTCCTGTTAGAACACTTCCTAGGTATTTAAATTTTTGTACTTGTTTTATTCTGGTATCTCTCACCTGTATTTGGCATTTTGGATTGCACCTTTTGCTGATGACCATGCATTCAGTTTTCTTAAAGTTTATTTGTAGTCCTTTTTGTCACTCTCCACCGATACCTTCTGTAGGAGGTCTTGTAGTTTCCTTTCCTTGTCTGCAATCAGCACTGTATCATCTGCATACCTTATGTTGTTCAAGTTGTGGCTTCCAATAACAAATCCTGGCGTATCATGTAGGGTCCTCAAAATATTCTCGCTGTACAGGTTGAACAAATCCGGTGAAAAGACACATCCTTGTCTTACGCCTCTTTCTATCTTTGTAAATCTACTGAGATCGTTACCTGTCCGTATGCATGCCGTTTGGTGCCAGTAGAGATTCTTGATTACTCTTATGTCTTTCCCGAAAATGTCGAGGTTGTCGAGACCACGTAGTCCAATTATTATTAGGAATTTACTAAATCGCTTAAAATCATTTGCTTTGGTTGAAAAAGTGATACATCTAGAAGTATACACTCGTCGGAAAATAATTTCGAGTCCCTGATAATTTTCAGATCCGGTACACAACGAGGAAACGGAGAGCCGAGTTCGAATTCCAGCTCAATTCCTTGCATTCACTTACGCGCAAATACCCTTAGGAAAGATATTAATCCGTCACTTCCTTCCAGTTATGGGTTAAATAACAGGACAGATTGGGTTTTATAGCCTTGGCTGGCAACCAGTCTACCGCAGAAAGCAATGACAACCTACTGCGGGATTATCTTCTGCCCAGTCAGTCATGTCTCGAAAGAGACATGATCACCCAAGCGTGTTTCACGTATGGCACTTAATTGACTGACCGAATATAATAGTTGAAATCATGATTAATGCTTCGACTGGGCATAAAGTGGGTGATCAGTTTTATATTGTTATGAAGTAATAAACTGATCTCCCACTAATTACTACTTAATAATAAAATGCATCATTTCCCCCTCTAGCTATGAGTCAAATAACAGGACAGATTGGGTTCTATAGTCTTGGCTGGCAAACAATCTGTCACAGAAAGTAATGGCAACCTACTGCGGGATAATCTTCTGCTCAGTCAATCATGTCTCTAAAGAGATATGATCGCCCAAGCGTGTATCACGTGTGGCACTTAACTAACTGAATATAATAATTGGAAATATGATTAAGACTTCTACCGGGCATAAAATGGGGGTCATTTTTTATCGTTATAAAGTAATAAACTGATCCCCCACTAATTAGTACTTAATAATATAATACATCTCTTATCTTTCAAGCTATGAGTCAAACAACAAGGCAGATTGGGTTCTATAGCCTTGGCTGGTAAGCAGTCTGCCGCAGAAAGCAATGGCCACCTACTGCATGATAATCTTCTGCCCAGGCAGTCATGTTTCTTTTGAGACATGATCGCCCAAAGCGTGTATCACATATGGCACTTAAATGACTGACTGAATATAATAGTTAAAAACATGATTAAGGTTTCTACTGGGCATGAAGTGGGGGATCAGTTTTATATTGTATTGAAGTAATAAACTGATCCCCCACTAATTACTACTTAATAATATAATACATCTTTCCCCACTTCTAGGTATGAGTCAAATAACAGGACAAATTGTGTTCTATAGCCTTGGCTGGCAACCAGTCTGCCGCAGAAAGTAATGGCAACCTACTGCGAGAAAATTTTCTGCCTAGTCAGTCATGTCTCTTTCGAGACTTGATCACTCAAAGCGTGTATCACGTATGGCACTTAACCGACTGACACAAAAATCTGACGCCTTAATATGAAAATGGTCAATTGACTAGTTGAATCTCAGCCACAGCCTTTTAGCACGTTGAAAATAATATAGAGTTAGGATTTAGATATTTATCTGATCAGTTTCTGAGACAATGTTGGTTTTAATTATATAGGTGCTAAGACGTGACATGTCTAGACGTTTGATTGAATCAGGCCTATCCGAACACCCGTCTAACCAAATTTAGGACCAGAATTTCTTTCTCTTTGGCTTGATTGACCATTTAAACCACGTGTACAACAGTAAAGAGTTGGAATTTAGATAATTATTTGATCAGCTTTTGAGACAATGTCAGGCTTAATTATATAGGTGTTAAGACGAAACATGACCAGTCGATTGATTGTATCGTGCCTATCCGACCAGCCGTCTAGCTCAAAGACAAAAAATTCTTTCTCTGGCTAGCCTGACCCCCAGCTACCGCCTTTTAGCCCGTTGAAAATAGTGGAGAGTTGCAATTTGGATCGTTCACGGATCAGTTTTTTAGAATGTCGGGTTTAAATATATAGGTGCTAAGACGTGCCATGACCAGACGTTTGATTGTATCGGACTTACCCGACCACCCGACTAGCTTAAATAAGGACCAAAGATTCTTTTTTCTATGGCTATATTGACCCTCAGCCACCACCTTTTAGCACGGAGAAAATAGTAAAGATTTAGGAATTAGATCGTTATTTGACCAGTTTCTGAGACAATGTTCGGCTTAAGGTGCTAAGATGTGACATGACTAGACTATTGATCGGGTCGGGTTTCTCCAAATGACGGTCGAGCCAAAAAAAGACCAGAGAGAGTATTGCCAATCACATGACACCTTATACACACCCGAGTTGTGGAAGCAACATCCCCCAGTTTTCCGTATTCAGGTGTAGCTGAAGATGGTTAATGTTTATTTAATTCGGCCTTGTGTCATACTTAACCGAATCCCCTACTGCTTACAGGCTTTATGCAGCATTATCATCAGAAGAATTATCAGAAAGTCTTTATCGTTATGAAGGTTGGTTGTCGGCAGAATGGAATGTGTGGAATAGTGTAAGAATAAAATATACATTTTTAATGTTAAAATAGTAATTTATTAAAGGAAATGAATAATAAGAATTCGTAGAAATTAATGTTCAGTTAGAAAGTTTAGAGTATCAAGAGTTGTAGAAAATGTTCGTAGTAATAATGTAGGTATTTAAAATGTTCGCAGAAGTTTAGAGTTCATGGTTGTGTAGTAGCGGAATGTAAGTCTTTCTTCCTTCCTCTTTTTGGTCGGTCGCGACAGGTTGAGAGAAAGAGAAGGCAAAACAAATAAAGAAGTTGTACTTAACGTGTCTATTTGTTCTCGGCGTGGAGTGAAAAGGGAGGAAAGAGAATTGGAAGAAAAGGTCGAATGAAACTGTGACGTGGCCTGCGTCCGGGTCGGCTTCTTGAATCTTCTTTCGTTACATTGCCACAAGGTCCTAGCTAACCGTCGACTGCCTTTGAAAGGTTAGCGTCGTGGCTTTTATAGTCAAGCTTCTCATTCATGAGTAAAAATACGTCATTTATAAGTTTGCTGTTTTGAATCCAATCAGCATTCAGAATTAGCTTTTCACACTGACTTCTGAATTTTGGGTTTTTCCAAAATGTTCTTTTTTTTAATTTTTTTTTATAAGCGTTTCACCCCGAGCAAGGCATGTCACTGCCACTACTGCGCAGGGGGCTACGTAGAGTGGAGAAAGGATGATTAAATATAGGAAATGTCAGAGGGTGGGTGATAGGCGGGTAAGGATACCGAGAATTAGGGTTGGGTAGATGAGAGTGTTCTGAGAATAATTGAGAGTTAGTGTGATAGGAGGTGTCTATTGACCCTACATTTAAACACCTGGAGATTGTAACTGTCGGGAAAGCAGACTTGTGGAAGGGAGTTCCAGAGGCGGGAAGCGCGAGAAAAGAAGCTGTTGGAGTAGAATTTACGGTTACATCTTATTTGTTTAACTGTAAAAGGGTGGGACCTAGTTGCTAATCTAGTATCTCGTGTAAATTCGTGCTTAGGCGGCACCAGTGAACCAAGCTCATCGGAGCAGTAGCCATGAAAGTACTTGTAGAAGAGGCATAGGGAAGCCACATCACGCCGGTGAGAGAGCGGCTGCAGCCGGTTTGCCAAGTCAGTATCAACCACGTTACAAATCTTCCTTTGTATTTTGTCAAGAAGCCCAAGGAGAACAGCAGGGGAACCCGACCAGATATGGCAGCAATATTCAATACACAGGCGGATGGTAGATTTGTATA
This sequence comes from Ascarosepion bandense, assembly GCA_037127315.1. Taxonomy (NCBI): domain Eukaryota; kingdom Metazoa; phylum Mollusca; class Cephalopoda; order Sepiida; family Sepiidae; genus Ascarosepion; species Ascarosepion bandense. The sequence continues at coordinate 1,271,971 of JBBBDQ010000934.1, forward strand.
TGTGCAGAATAGATTCAGGTGGGAAAAACTTCCGGGCCCTGCACAGGGAGCCGACTTTCATAGCAGCAGATTTGGCAATGGATTCGATATAGTCATTCCATTTGAGGTCCGCCGAAAGTGTAAGGCCAAGGAGGCGTAGTATTTTACTCTCTGGGAGGCTAGCCTGTCCCATGCTAATGGGAGGTAGGTGCGATTGTCTATGGTGGTTAGTTGATAATAGCTTCTTTTTAGAGGCATTGAAATTTACCAGCCATTTTCATTGTAATGTATGTATGGGTCGTGAATCTGATTAGCTAGGTATAGGATAGAGTACTTGTAGACCAACCCAAGTTTTGTTCCCCCTCCCCATTTTCGGCCTTGTGCCATAATTTTGTATTTTTTACAAAATAAATAAATACCAGCCATTTCCTACCTCAGGCCACTACGGATTGGAGGTCCCTTTCAAGTACGGCAGCGAGGTTCACTTTGTCGTCCACACCTGGTTTCTGATCGATGCGAGAGTAGATTGTTGAATTTCTTATCACTACACAGGCATTACTGTTCAACAAACACTGCAAACAATTGAACTAATTTGTGGAAAGGCGGACTAACAATCTGCAGAGCTGTAGTTGGCGTATTCTATAGCCCTAATCGACAGTGTGGTGGAAAACCATAAGCCAGAATAGAGTTTCACAAGCGAGAAGAGCAAATGAAGAAACAAGGCGGAACTTACGGTTACATCTAGACATTTAAAATGTAAATTGATGATAAATTAACTGTCATTATGTTTGGGTTCAGTGTAATTTATGTATTCTGGAGTTTTTTGGTGTTTGGACCAAGGGAATGCTCTATAACTACAAACCATGAAGTGGGAATGCAACTGAAAAACCTGAATCAGTCAGAAAGTTTATTGTCAAATTCATGGAAATGAAATAATGACGCAGGAAAATCTTCGGAAATTAGTACGCATCCGTTTTAAAAACTGTCCTAAAGAATTCGAATTTTTAGTTGGAATCGAACGCAGTGACTACGTTTTATTTAAATAAAATAAAAAAGTGAAAGAAAATGTTAGTAACGTAAACGCTGTAAGGAGAGTATGGAAGTCTAAGCATAGATTAGAAAAGATCCGAGTAGGAGGTAACGAATGAGACTCGAAATATTAATTCTTAGCATAGATTTGAAAGGTCCGAGTAGGAGGTAACAAATGAAACTTAAATTATTCAGAATAAGCACAGATTGGCAAAGCACCGAGTGAGTTTCAAAATATTAATTCTAAGTAAACATTGGAAAGATCCGAGTAGGAGGTAACGAATGAGACTCGAAATATTAATTCTTAGCATAGATTTGAAAGGTCCGAGTAGGAGGTAACAAATGAAACTCGAAATATTAATTCTTAGCATAGATTGGCAAAGCTCCGAGTAGGAGGTAACGAATGAGATTCAAAATATTAATTCTTAGCATAGATTTGAAAGGTCCGAGTAGGAGGTAACAAATGAAACTTAAATTATTCAGAATAAGCACAGATTGGCAAAGCTCTGAGTGAGTTTCAAAATATTAATTCTAAGTAAACATTGGAAAGATCCGAGTAGGAAGTAACGAATGAGACTTGAAATATTAATTCTAAGCATAGATTGGAAAGGTCCGAGTAGGAGGTAACAAATGAGACTCGAAATATTAATTCTTAGCATAGATTGGCAAAGCTCCGGGTAGGAGGTAACGAATGAGATTCAAAATATTAATTCTTAGCATAGATTTGAAAGGTCCGAGTAGGAGGTAACAAATGAAACTTAAATTATTCAGAATAAGCACAGATTGGCAAAGCTCCGAATGAGTTTCAAAATATTAATTCTAAGTAAACATTGGAAAGATCCGAGTAGGAGGTAACAAATGAAACTCGAAATATTAATTCTTAGCATAGATTGGAAAGGTCCGAGTAGGAGGTAACAAATGAGACTCGAAATATTAATTCTTAGCATAGATTGGCAAAGCTCCGGGTAGGAGGTAACGAATGAGATTCAAAATATTAATTCTTAGCATAGATTTGAAAGGTCCGAGTAGGAGGTAACAAATGAAACTTAAATTATTCAGAATAAGCACAGATTGGCAAAGCTCCGAATGAGTTTCAAAATATTAATTCTAAGTAAACATTGGAAAGATCCGAGTAGGAGGTAACAAATGAAACTCGAAATATTAATTCTTAGCATAGATTGGCAAAGCTCCGGGTAGGAGGAAACGAATGGGATTCAAAATATTAATTCTTAGCATAGATTTGAAAGGTCCGAGTAGGAGGTAACAAATGAAACTTAAATTATTCAGAATAAGCACAGATTGGCAAAGCTCCGAGTGATTTTCAAAATATTAATTCTAAGTAAACATTGGAAAGATCCGAGTAGGCGGTAAGGAATGAGACTCGAAATATTAATTCTTAGCATAGATTGGAAAAGCTCCGGGTAGGAGGTAACGAATGAGATTCAAAATATTAATTCTTAGCATAGATTTGAAAGGTCCGAGTAGGAGGTAACAAATGAAACTTAAATTATTCAGAATAAGCACAGATTGGCAAAGCTCCGAGTGAGTTTCAAAATATTAATTCTAAGTAAACATTGGAAAGATCCGAGTAGGAGGTAACCAATGAGACTCAAAATATTAATTCTAAACATAGATTGGAAATGTCCGAGTAGGAGGTAACAAATGAGACTCGAAATATTAATTCTTAGCATAGATTGACAAAGCTCCGGGTAGGAGGTAACGAATAAGATTCAAAATATTAACTCTTAGTATAGATTTGAAAGGTCCGAGTAGGAGGTAACAAATGAAACTTAAATTATTCAGAATAAGCACAGATTGGCAAAGCTCCGAGTACGTTTCAAAATATTAATTCTAACATTGGAAAGATCTGAGTAGGAGGTAACGAATGAGACTCGAAATATTAATTCTAAGCATAGATTGGAAAGGTCCGAGAAGAAGGTAACAAATGAGACTCGAAATATTAATTCTTAGCATAGAGTGGCAAAGCTCCGGGTAGGAGGTAACGAATAAGATTCAAAATATTAACTCTTAGCATAGATTTGAAAGGTCCGAGTAGGAGGTAACAAATGAAACTTAAATTATTCAGAATAAGCACAGATTGGCAAAGCTCCGAGTGAGTTTCAAAATATTAATTCTAAGTAAACATTGGAAAGATCCGAGTAGGAGGTAACAAATGAGACTCGAAATATTAATTCTAAGCATAGATTGGCAAAGCTCCGGGTAGGAGGTAACGAATGAGACTCAAATTAATAATTCGAAACAAAGATTGCTAGTAGGAGGTAACTAATGAAGCTCAAAATTATACGTCTAAGCAAAGATTGCACAGAGTAGAAGGTAACGAATGAGTCTAATAAATATTCATTTTAAGCATAGATTGACAAAGGTCCGTGTAGAAGGTACCGAATGAGAATCCAAATATTAAGTTTAAGAATAAATTGGCAAAGCCCTGAGTAGGAAGTAACAAACGAGACTCGAAATATTGAGTCTAAGCGTAGATTGGCAAAGTTCGGAGTAGGAGGTAACGAATGAGACACGAAATATTAGGTCTAAGCTTAGATTGACAAAGCTCCCAGCAGGAAGTAACGAATGAGACTGGAAATATTAATTCTAAGCATAGATTGGCAAAACTCTGTGTCGGAGGGAACGAATGAGATTCAGAATATTAATTCTTAGCATAGATTTGTAAGGTCCGAATAGGAGGTAACGAATGAAACTTAAATTATTCAGAATAAGCACAGATTGGCAAAGCTCCGAGTGAGTTTCAAAATATTAATTCTATGTAAACATTGGAAAGATCCGAGTAGGAGGTAACGAATGAGACTCGAAATATTAATTCTAAGCATAGATTGGAAATCTCCAAGTAGAAGAAACGAATGAGACTCGAAATATTAATTCTTAGCATAGATTGGCAAATCTCGAAGTTGGAGGTAACGAATGAGACTCGAAATATTACGTCTAAGCATCGATTGGCAAAGCTACGTGTTGGGGGTAACCAAAGAGACTTGAAATATTAATATTCAACCAAATTAGATCTATATGACAATTAGGATTGTCATATAGGAATAAATTGTTGCTGTCGACACTTGATTTTGAACACGGATCGTCTGAATGCAAGCACAGTCGATCTCGTTTTGAAGTAATTGGAGCTCTTGCGCTGTTGGGATCACGTAACCTGTAAAAACAATTAGATATGGAAATATTAAGCATTTGGTGTTTAGCATTGACAAGAATAAGTTTCTCACATAGTATTAGTTGGAGGCGTTATTATTCCTGTATCTCTGACTTTACGAAGCGACGTTACAGAAAGAGTTAACCCATGCTGAGACCTCATTCCTTGGGTTAGCATTTATCTAAACTTATGTGTGTGTTTGTGTGTGTGTGTGTGTGTCTGTTACCTATAGACTCCGAAACGGCTGAACCGATTTTCTTGAAAATTGACACAGTTGTACTATGAGCGTCTGCGAGTGTTCTTAGCTAGGTTTTTTGTCGAGGTACCCACGATAAATATCGAAAATCGATAATCGAAAAAATCAGGTTATAGAAGGAGTGATCCGATTTTAATCAAATTTGATACACTCATAGACAAAGACATAAGAAACGATATTGAGAAGTTTCAAGGTGGCAGTTCTTACAATATTGCAGAAAATCGATTATATATATATATATATATATATATATATATATATATATAAAGGCAAGATGTTTGTGTGTGTGTCTGTTTGTCTTTCTGTATGTCTGTATTTTTTTCAGCCCTTTTATTTTAGTTTTTGCTTCGGGTTTGGCTCTAAGTAGGTATAATTGTAGTTCTTAGTTTCAGCCATGATACCATTTACTCAGAGGACTTATTTAGCCTTCAAAATTCAGCTTACGACGAAAAAAACTTATTTGATATCGATACCAGGAAATGAAAATTTGACTTACATCCATTCACTTTTCTTTCAGTCTACGGTTTCGCTTTAACCGGAAACAACTATTGCTTTTTAGTCTTTCGTGCCAACGTCCAAAGAGTCTGAGCTCCAGGACCATGGACGAGTTTTAAAGCTTTCATTACACCCGAGCAACGCCGGGCTATAGTGCTAGTGGAATATAAAATTAGCATGAAATGGCAACTGAGGAGTCAACGGATTGGCGTCAAAATATAGTACCTGGTATCATCATCTCTAATGTTAATTGTATTATTATTAGTTTCTTCATAAGGAAACAAGGCATTCTTTGATCGAGCAGCCAGTCCTATTCGAAAGACGATTTCCTTTACTTACTAATCATCCGGTTGGGGTCCAAGTGTAGAAGCCGTTACCTTTATCTCAAATGGTAATATTAGCCTGTGAGGAAACATTCCGCCTTCACTGTTCAAGCAGCTGGTGCCAATCGAATTTCGATTTTTTAACCATTAGTCATCGAGGAGGGATGAATGTGTTGCCTCTGTTATCTGCATCTCTAACGGTTATGTTAGTTGTTTCTTTGTACGGAATCATTCGTTAATCATTGATAGAGCAACCCGTATTATTCGAATTATCATTTTCCTCATATTTAATGGTTATGATAATGTTAGCCGTTTCTTTATAGGGAAATATTCTGCAGAGTTACTCGAGATACGATTTTCTTCTCTCCCTCGAAATCCGAATGAGGTCAAAGTGTAATATAGTTACTTACCATAATTCGCTGAACAAAAAAACAATAAAAACAAAAAAACAACAAAAACAAAAAAAACAACAAAAAAAAAAAACAACAAAAAAAAAACAGCATAGTAAGAAGAAAAAAGACCCCAAACTTAATAAAAACGAAGTTTTTTCCATCAAAATGTTTATATTATTATTGAGAGGACAGATCAAATTATTTTTTTTATTATTTAATATTTTCAAAATCCTTTCTAACACGTTCGAAATTTTGGTAAAGAATCATGTTTTGCTTTTCGTCAGCGGGTAACCAAATTGTTACCAGACTTTACAATGGATAATGTAAAATTAATTAACTCAGCTTTTTCGGATGAAAATATAAATTTGAAAATTCTAGCAAAAATCAAACAATTGTTGCATTTTAATGAAACTTTCAGGACTTATTCACAAAAGAATTAAATTATTTTTGAAATTTTATTTTTAGAAAATCTTTGTAAAAATATTGTTTTCACATCTGTTACCCTACCACTACTTCACGTAAATTCATGAAATTTTAAGAAAGTAAACTTTATTTCGAATTTTTTTTTATTTTTTAAACGCAGGACTCCTTGGGAAATGTAAATAGCTTATTATTTGTTGTTTTTTTTTTCAAAGAATTAGCCGTTTTATCGTAAATCTGCTTCGAATAGTAAAATAAAAAATGCAATAAATGTATGATATTATTTACTTAGATAAGCAATAAGCTTTTAATTGCTTATATATATATATATATATATATATATAAAGGATATTATAGTCTAAAGAAAAACTTCGATGAATAATGAATTTTTACAAGAATTGTTTTCATTTTCTCTTTTTTTAATTATAATAGTTTATATTTATAAAATTTCAATTATTTAAAAAATTTCTACAAAGCCTTGTTGCGGTTACGTTATTTAATTATTAAGCGAAGACTATATTTACTAATCGAAAATTGAAAACTTTAATACAAATTATCGAGCTAATAAATTTTATAAAATATTTTTTTGTGTATAGGAAGTTGTTTTTAAGTTTGGTAATTTGTATGTTATATTAAAAGGTCACGTGTTGCCCGGTTTCTTCTTCTTACAGGAAAAAACTAAAAATTCTATCAATTCTGGTCAACCATATTTAGCTATCTTTTGAAAATCCAGTTGGCATCAATCATTCGCACCTTGCTCAGTTCGTACCTCGGTGATTAAGAAACGCTTTTATTCTAAATTTCATGTTATAAAAAGTAATACTTGTGTAAATCTGATTAATTTAACTTTAAATTTGCTAATTTTCCAAAAATAACTTGTCACAGATTTATATTTTAGCTTTGTAAGATTTTTAAAACCGAGAATTAACTTTTGTTTACAATTGTGTTGATCGCTCAAAAACAGCCATAAAATTGAAACATTTTAGGTTTCAATCAAGATAATTTTTTTCTTTGAAATACACCAGAGTATTTTGCTTACTGGAAATAGTAAATTTAGTCATTTAGCTTTCAATTAAAGCTAAAATAAAAGTTTCAAGAAAACTTTTTTATTTAAAAAAAAATCAATTTGAAAATAAGGTATCTAAAATGAGTAGAGATACCTGTTCTTCTCTTCTCTAATAGTAATGGTAGTATTAGCTGTTTCCTTATAAGAAAACATTTGGCATTCATTGGCAGAACATCCAGTGCTACTCGAGTTAAGTTTTTCTTTCTTTTTCTGTCCATCAGGCTGAGAGCTGTCATCATCATCATCATCATCATCATCTAATAATGGTAATATTAGCTGTTTCCTTATAAGAAAACATTTGGCATTCATTGGCAGAACATCCAGTGCTACTCGAGTTAAGTTTTTCTTTCTTTTTCTGTCCATCAGGCTGAGAGCTGTCATCATCATCATCATCATCATCTAATAATGGTAATATTAGCTGTTTCCTTATAAGAAAACATTTGGCATTCATTGGCAGAACATCCAGTGCTACTCGAGTTAAGTTTTTCTTTCTTTTTCTGTCCATCAGGCTGAGAGCTGTCATCATCATCATCATCATCATCTAATAATGGTAATATTAGCTGTTTCCTTATAAGAAAACATTTGGCATTCATTGGCAGAACATCCAGTGCTACTCGAGTTAAGTTTTTCTTTCTTTTTCTGTCCATCAGGCTGAGAGCTGTCATCATCATCATCATCATCATCATCTAATAATGGTAATATTAGCTGTTTCCTTATAAGAAAACATTTGGCATTCATTGGCAGAACATCCAGTGCTACTCGAGTTAAGTTTTTCTTTCTTTTTCTGTCCATCAGGCTGAGAGCTGTCATCATCATCATCATCATCATCATCATCTAATAATGGTAATATTAGCCTTTCCCTTACAAGGAAACATTCGACATACAATGATCAAGCAGCGACTTTTTTATTTCCTTCCTAGCTATCAGGCTGAAATCAAAGTGAAATATTTGTTCTCATCGCTAAATATAATGGTAACTGTTTCCTTATAAGGAAACATTCTGAATTCTGTGTGATCCGTGTGACGCTTTTATTCACTCCTTGGCCATCGGACCGAGATCAAATTGTAATCAGTCAGTTAAGTGCCATACGTGATAAACGCTTGGGCGATCATGTCTCAAAAGAGAACCCAATCCGTCCTGTTATTTGACTGATAGCTAAAGGTGGAATGATGTATTATATTATTAAGTAGTAATTAGTGGGGGATCAGTTTATTACTTCATAACAATAGAAAACTGATCCCCCACTTAATGCCCACTAGAAGCCTTAATCATGTTTTCAACTATTATATTTAGTCAGTCAGTTAAGTGCTATACGTGATAAACGCTTGGGCGATCATGTCTCAAAAGAGAACCCAATCCGTCCTGTTATTTGACTGATAGCTAAAGGTGGGATGATGTATTATATTATTAAGTAGTAATTAGTGGGGGATCAGTTTATTACTTCATAATAATAGAAAACTGATCCCCCACTTAATGCCTTAATCATGTTTTCAACTATTATATTTAGTCAGTCAGTTAAGTGCTATACGTGATAAACGCTTGGGCGATCATGTCTCAAAAGAGAACCCAATCCGTCCTGTTATTTGACTCATAGCTAAATGGGGAATGATGTATTATATTATTAAGTAGTAATTAATGGGGGATCAGTTTTATATTACTATAAAGTAATAAACTGATCTCCCACTTAATGCCCAGTAGAAGCCTTATTCATGTTTTCAACTATTATATTCAGTCAGTCAGTTAAGTGCCATACGTGACACTCACTTGGGCGATCATGTTTCGAATGCGACATACCTGACTGGGCAGAAGATTATCCCGCAGTAGGTTGCCATTACTTTCTGTGGTAGACTGGTTGCCAACCAATGCTATAGAACCCAATTTGTCAACCCATAGCTGGAAGGAGAAGAGATGGATTATATTATATTATTATATTAATAAGTAGTAATTAGTGGGGGTCAGTTTATTACTTCATAACTATAAAAAACAGATCTCCCACTTTATGCCCAGTAGAAGCTTTGTATTTTCAACTATTATATTCAGTCAGTCAGTCAAGTGCCATACGTGATACACGCTTGGGCAATCATGTCTCGAAAGTGACATGACTGACTGTGCAGAAGATTATCCCGCAGTAGGTTGCCATTACTTTCTGCTGTAGACTGGTTGGCAGCTAAGGCTATAGAACCCAGCCTGTCCTGTTATTTAACCCATAACTAGAGGGAAGAGACAGATTAATACCATTTCCAAGGGTATTTGCGCGTAAGTGAATGCAAGGAATTCAACTTGAATTCGAACTCCAGTTGTACTATAAGTCCTCATTTCTAATTGTACTGTTGGCCGTTTCCTTGTAAGGAAACATTCGAAATTCATTGACCGAGCAGCCAGTGCTTCTCGAGTTAAGGTTTTCTTCGCTTCCTGGCCATCGAGCCCGGAGCAGTTTCTTTATAAGGAAACATTCATTGAGCGAGTAGAGAGAAAAATTTTATTTGAAATAGTATCCATAGCTAAATCTGCTGCTAAGAAGGTCAGTTCTCTGTGCAGGGCCAGGTAGTTTTTCCCGTCTGAAACAATCCTGCACATATACAAATCTACCATCCGCCCATGCATTGAATACTGCTGCCATATCTGGTCGAGTGCTCCTGCTATCCACCTCGAGGTCCTTGAAAAAATCCAACGGAGAATCTGTAATGGGATCGATCCTGACTTGGCAGCTCGCATACAGTCACTTTCTCACCTGCGCAATGTGGCTTTCCTGTGTCTCTTTTACAAATGCTTTTATGGCTTCTGCTCATATGAACTTAGCTCAGTGGTGCCACGATATATGAATTTACTCGATCCACAAGATTAGCAACTAGGTCACACCCTTTTACTGTGAAACCAATAAATTGTAAACGCAAATTCTACTCCATCAGTTTATTTTCTCGCACTTCCCGCTTGTAGAATTCTCTTGCATATAATTGCTTCCCCGACAGCTACAATCTCCAAGAATTTAAATGTAAAGTCAACAGTCATCTCCTATCTCACTAACCTGCATCCTCTCTCTCATGCTCCTTTCTCCGTCCACTCCACTCTCATCAGTATTCTCATCCGTCTCTTACCCTCTTCCTGACACCCCCTGTAGCCTGTCACTCTTTCTTATAACTTTACTCCTATGTAATCCTCTGCAAAACAGTGACAGTAAAATGCTTTGCTTGGGGCGATATGATTATAAAAAAAATTCTATACTATTATAATGTGGTTATAAAGTGGGGGATCAATTCTACATTACAATCAATATATAAACTGATCCCTCATCCTTCTCTCGTTTTGCTTTCTCCGTCCACTCCACTCTCATCAGTATTCTCCTTCTTCTCTTACCCATTTTCTGACACCTATAATCTGTCACTCTTTCTCATAACTTTCCTCCTATGTGACCCCCTGCTCAACAGTGGCAGTAAAATGCCTTGCTTGGGGCGACATGATTATAAAAAACTAATAAAAAAAGATCTTTTATTTCAGTAAAATATTGTCTATCTCGAATGCACTAACTCTTATCGCTCTTTCCACAATTAATAGCATTTGTTGCTGCTGTTGTTGAAAGTCCTCAATAGATGTTATTTCGTACAGTTCTTTTTTGCGATTCTATAGCGTGACCTCACCATATTAAAAGAAGGAATATCCTTCCTAATACCTACAATGTCCATTCACTCGAAGTCATTATTATTTAATGATCTCAGAAACTGGTTGCATAGGGTTGACAGTTTACATGTTTCTGAACGCTCTTGTGCGATGGATGACATCCAAATCTCAGTCTATTCAGACTGTTTTAGGTCATGACTTAAGTTCTTAGGCTAATATTTTAAGCTTCGTACCAACTTGTGGTGATGGGCGAAACTACACCATGCTGAACCGATTCCATATTCAAATCATAATCAACATTATTTTTATATACGAAATTTAACATATATATATATGTGTGTGTGTGTGTGTGTGTGTGTGTGTGTGTGTTTAGGATGTATATATATATATATATATATATATATATATGTGTGTGTGTGTGTGTGTGTATGTGTGTCTGTGTGTTTAGGATGTGTATATATATGTGTGTGTGTGTGTGTGTGTGTGTGTGTGTGTGTGTGTGTGTGTGTGTGTGTGTTTAGGATGTGTAATATTAAGTTCTTAGGCCAATATTTTTAGCTTCCTACCAACTTGCGGTGATGGGCGAAACTACACCATGTTGAACCAATTCCATATTCGAATGATATAATCAACATTATTTTTATTTACGAAATTTTAGCATATATATATATATATGTGTGTGTGTGTGTGTGTGTGTGTGTTTTAGGATGTGTAATATTATCCAAAACAGAAGTGAAGATAGTGATACACGTGGAAAACGCGTCTTTAACAATTTTTTTCTCTTTGACATTTGTATTGAGAACTTTTCTTACTTAGCCTTTTCCTTTTGGCAAATGTCACTTTTGCCAAAGACCGGATTATATAAAAATATATATATATATATATATATATATATATATATATATATATATACACACACACACACACACACACACACACACACACACACACACACATATATATATATTGGCAGTAACCATCTTTTAAACATGATACATGATTTGTTAAAACGACCGACAATGAAAATTTTATTAATTTTTGATTAAATTTTTACAGGATTCTGACATGTTTTACTTTTTGCTGAAGATAAGGAGTGTAAAAATATTCCATAATTTTTTACTTTCCAAGCGCTTTCAGCCACTTTACTGGCCATTTTAAAGAATGTTATTCTACCGATATTGTTGCTTTATCTTCATGTTTTGAATGTAACGTAATTTTTGTGTTTTTGAAAAGGAGCGTTCTTTAAAGCTAACACATGATACGCGCGGCTGGACGTCGCGTGAGCATCTGTCTATTTTTTGAAAACTTAAAAAACTCCATTTCCACTGTTAAATAATGTAAGGTTGATGGTAGAAAAAATGTTAGATATATAGTGTTTCTCTTTGATATTGTTATTTAAATAGTATTTTTGTATTTTCATTTAAAATTTTTCTTAAAGTTTCTTGTAAGTTATGGGTTAATAAATTTTTTATTGCACTATTATTAGATAGGTGGCATGTAAAGGGTCTTCTTAAAGAAGTGGTAGTATGGCCAATATAGGTAATTGATTCATGACAAGAAACACAATCTTGTACAGGGCATTGAAATTCATACACTATATTAGTCATCACTAGATTAGATTTGATGGGGTTATTTTGATTAGTTACAAGATTTACATTCTTCTATTTCCTATAATATATGATAAATTTTACATGTTTTTGAGAAATTACGACAGAAACATGGTGTTTAATAATTTTTCGTATAGTAAATTCGTCCTATTTATAATCATTATGCATTTGATTACACTAAAATATGATGATGGTTTTTGTTTTATTGTTTTATTTTTAATATTGGTGTCATATTTTATTAGTTCGCTCAAAAACATTCGTTGGGAAGAGGAATTTTGATGTGCTTTATTTAAGAAGTTCGTTATTACTGGTATTTTATATCTTTCCGGGCATTGGATATATATATATATATATATATATATATATATATATATATATATTATATATATATATATATATTCGTCATCCACATACAAGCCTGTTTCGTTGTATCCCAGATCATCAGTGTGGTTAGACATCTACTTGCTTCTGGCCGGGATCGACACTCGGCTGATTTAGTGTCAGTCGGAGTCGCTAACCCCTAAGCCATAGGCGTATGGAATCAGAGAACGAAAATTTTAGCATGTTATATATAATCGGTGCATACACACGCCAGTCACCGAAAGAACTCAATTCATTGCTGAAGAGTAAAGCATAAATTACGGAAGTGGTAACTGTTTTTTTTTTAATTTCCTCTCTAGAGATCGCAATCGTATATATATATATATATATATATATATATATATATATATATATATATAATAAAATAAAGGAAGGACAAATAAAAAACGTGTTTCTCTTTTATTAAAGCTTCTTCAGAAATCGAGAGAAAAATGAATAAAAACAAAACAAAAAGACAACAACAAAAACGACATAGCATACTAGCATGTTATGATTTTGAGTTAGTAGTTATTGGTCAGATACGTGTTACTTGTATTAAACAATAAATATATATATATATAAGTATAGAAATATTTTAGATGGTAAAGTGTGTTATAGTGCATGTGTGCTTGTGAAGAAACACTTGTCTGTATAGGTATATGCTGGACTCTAACGTTAGTTTATGTGTGTGTGTGTGTATGTGTGTGTGTGTGTGTGTGTGTGTGTGTGTGAGAGAGAGAGAGAGAGAGAGAGAGAAGAGTCTGTAAATATCATTTTCGTATAGGTCGGTGAGATGTAGCAATAAACTGTAGCGAAATGTTGCGATGATTTTGTATTTTGTTGGATATTTCATATTTATGTATATATGTATATGTGTATGTGTATGTGTATGAGGAATACTATTTTCACTTCTGTGTTGGTCAGTGAAACGCATCTAGATGGGATAAACTTGGTTTGGTTGAAATTTTTCTACAAAATATTTCTTATTCATTTATTTTTATGTAGACATAAGGTAGATTCATGAAGAATGGATCTGTAAAGATCGTAATGTAATGTGTTAGGCGTGTGTTTATAGTTAGTAGTAATTATATTATTATGTTTTGAAAATGTTAGTGTCTATTAAAACACTTATATCAACCAAGATGAGAACAAAAGTTCGAAGTAATTCCAAGATTATTGAAAAATTACTCATCTTAGAAATAAATACAAATTACGACAAGTGGCACGAACCCACTAACATAATCCAGTTGTCAAAATCCATCTGACATTGAATATAAAAGGCTCCAAAAATACACCACTAAAGTCTTTCGGGACGGCGGCGTAGTGGATATAGTAGTTGGTTATACGTGTGTTAGCATCATCTAGTGGTCATGAGTTCGATTCAAATTACAACATGAAAGAACAATAATTGATTTCACAGGATATTTCGCAATAATCAATGGAATAATCCACATCAGCCAATCTATGGACACCTGATGATGATCAGAGGGTACTTGGTTGAAACGTTGTGTCTGTTATAACCAAAATGAGAACAAAAATTCGAAATGATTCCAAGATTATCACGTGACGTCTCTACCACATCGGCATTTTTGCACTGTAGACATTTTATCTGATACATTCCGGCATTTGAAATGGTAGTTGGTATATTTTTCTTTCTGATTATATTACTAATAATTTTGGAGGCGGTGGTAACAATCCTAGTGTTCGGGATGCCATTGATAAACGTTTTCTATTTGTTCATTCTTTATTTCATTATCTTGTCGGATTCCAATCCATATATTCAACATGTATATCTATCTAAACTTATTTATAAATGGAACTGTGTCTGTGTGTGTCTGTGTGTGTCTGTGTGTGTGTATGCCCGTTACCAATAGACTCAGAAACGGCTGAACCGATTTTCTTGAAAATTCACACAGTTGTACGATAAACGTCTGCGAGTGTTCTTAGCTCGGTTTTGTGTCGAGACACCCCCGATAAATATCGAAAATCGATAATCGAAAAAATCGGGTTATAGAAGGAATGATCCGATTTTAATCAAATTTGATACACTCATAGACAAAGACATAAGAAACGATATTCAGAAGTTTCAAGGTTGCAGTTCTTACAATAGTGCAGAAAATCGATGATATATATATATAAAAGGCAAGATGTTTGTGTGTGTTTGTTTATCTGCCTGTATGTCCGTATTTTTTTCAGCCCTTTTATTTTAGTTTTTGCTTCGGGTTTGGCTCTAAGTAGGTATAATTGTAGTTCTTAGTTTCAGCCATGATACCATTTACTCAGAGGACTTATTTAGCCTTCAAAATTCAGTTTACGACGAAAAACATATTTGATAATGATATCAGGAAATGAAAATTTGACTTACATCCATTCATTTTTCTTTCAGTCTCCGGTTTCTCATTAACCGGAAACAACTATTGCTTTTTAGTCGTTCGTGCCAACGTCCAAAGAGTCTGAGCTCCAGGACCATGGATTAGTTTTAAAGCTTTCATTACACCCGAGCAACACCGGGCTATACTGCTAGTCTCTATATATAAAAGGCAAGATGTTTGTGTGTCTGTCTGTCTATTTGTCTGTATGTCCTTTATACAAATCCACAATTTTTATCCGATTCTCACCAAACGTCACACAAATATTCTTTAGGCTTCCGGTCAGGTCATGGGTTTCTTGTATTTTCCGATTTACCTCCGATATCGGAAATCGATAACCAGATATCCAATCAGGTCTGATCAAGATCAGAATTTCAGCTCTTTTATTGTGGTTCTTGCTGCAGAATTTGCACTAACTAGGTAAAAGTTTTTAGTCGCAAAAATTAGTAGATCTTCTCAGACGACTCATTTTTCTTGATATCGAAAATCGATATCCCCATTATTCTATCGAATCTGATCAAAAACCGATATTCAGCCATCAATATGGCTCATTTTCATTAATTTTACTCTTGATGGGTACGATAAGTTTTCATGGAATTACTTAGGTTAGTTTATCCTTGGATGACTTATTTTACTCCGATATTGGAAATCCGTACCCCGATATCCTATCGGGTCTGATCAAAATCAGCCCTTTTATTTTGGTTTTTGCTTCGGGTTTTGTTCTAAGTAGATATAATTGTAGTTCTTAGTCTCAGCCATAATACCATTTACTTAGAGGAGAGGATTTATTTAGCCTTCCAAATTCAGTTTGCGACGGAAAACTTATTTAACATCGATACCGGAAATCAAAATTTGACTTATATCCATTCATTTATCTTTCAATCTACGGTTTCGCTTTGACTGGAAACAACTACTGCTTTTTAGTTTTTCGTGCCAACGTCCAAAGAGTCTGAGCTTCAAGACAATGGATTAGTTTTAAAACTTTCATTTCATTAATTTTGTGCAGTTTATAGATGCCTTACATAATACTGCTCAATGAAACTAATAAAACAAAATGTACACTTTGAGCTCCTAACCATGTCGAAATATATAGATATTTCAAACATACGCACCGTAGTGGGGGTGCTAGAGGGTTTCGTCAGTGATGTCTTTACGTGGATCACTAGGGGGTTTAGGGTCTCTCAACATCATACCCTCTTCACCACGCCGACCCGACCAGAAATGATCAGTCTCCGGTCCACCTTCAATGAGCGCTTTCAGACATTAGAAACAAAATTTATAAAGTTTAGGCCCCGTACAAGGTCTTGCACACGCTTCCGATTGGCGACAGTCAAAGCCAGTTTGCATAAAGAGTCGAACCGTACATGAACTCGTCCTAAATTAAAAAAAAAAAATGAAATAAAATAAAATAAAATAAAAGTATGAAGCTATGTACTTGTGGGTGGGGGGAAACAAAAAAAAAAAGAAAAGAAAAAAAAAACCCGACTAAGAATTAATTACGGTTCGTTTAAAATAACTACAAATCTACAATTGTATACAATTTGTCGTATCTAAAAAAAAAAATAATCTCTTCGAGACGTCATTGCCCAAAGCGTGTATCACGTGTGGCACTCATATATATAGATATATAGATTATTATATATATAGAGAGAGATATATATATAGATATATTTATATATAGATATATAGATATATTTATATACAGATATGTAGATATTAGCTATTAAAAATTAGCTATTATGTTGTTCCCAGAACGAAAAGAGTTACTAAATGAAAGATCAGAAATCATAACCAGATGTAATCATACCAGATGTAATCATACCAGATGTAATCATACCTATAAATACATACTAAGATCAGACAAACACGGATTTAAATCCAAAGAATCAGCAATATTATAGATCTTGATCTGGCGACTCGGCTTTAGTCACTTTCTTATCAGCGCATGGTTGACTCTTTGTGCCTTTTCTATAGATACTTTTATGGTAGCTGTTCGGATAAGCTCTTCGTTTTGGTAAATAGACCTTTTGAATTTAAACGCAGTGCTAGACTGGACTCTAGACATTATCAATTTACAGTTAAGCTGGTTAGTTGTAGCCGTAAGTTCTATGCTAACGGTTTCTTTTCTCGCAATTCTCGCTCGTGGATCTCCCTTCCGACTCCATGTTTTCCATCTTATTTTAATCTGCAAAAAATTTAAATGCAATATCAATCGCTATCTACTTTTCTCTTGATTACTTTTTTCTCTTCCAGCCCACTATTAATGCTTCTGTTACTAATTCTTCCACACCCTGTAACTCCTTGTGTCTTAGTGGCTTTACAGCCTTGCATGGGGTGATACGAATAAAAACAATTATATGTATGCGTGTGTAGGTATATTCTATGTTTAGTTGAATTTTGCTCGAGGCCGAAGAGGAAAAACCCTGATGATAATTCTCTGAAATCATATTTAATAAGAACTAAGTAAAATGCCCGGTTTGCACTCCTTCCGGAATATTTCGAATAGGTGTAGTTTATCCTATGTTTCCTGTTTAGGATTAGATGTTCGGTTCCTTTTGAAGTCGTTTCCGTCTCTTTTACTTCCATGTGCGTTGTGGTGCAGTGGATATCGACTCGGAACGACAAATCGGGGTGCCGAGTTCGAATTCCAGTTGAATTTCTGGCATTCACTTACGCATAAATATTCTTGGGAAAAGTATTAATTCGTCTCGCCTCTCCAGTTATAGGTTAAATAACAGGACAGATTAGATTCTGTAGGCATGGCTGGCAACCAATCTACCACAGAAAACAATGGCAACCTACTGCGGGATAATCTTCTGCCCAGTCAGTCATGTCTCTTTCGAAACATGATTGCCCAAAGCGTGTATCACTTAACTGACTGACTGAATATAATAGTTGAAAACATGATCAAGGCTTCTGTTGGGCATAAAGTGGGGGATCAGTTTTATATTGTTATGAAGTAATAAACTTATACCCCACTAATTACTACTTAATAATATAATACATCTCTTCCCCCTCTAGCTATGAGTCAAATAACAGGACAGATTAGGTTCTGTAGCCTTGGCTGGCAACCAGTCTATCGCAGAAAGTAATGGTAACCTACTGCGAGATAATCTTCTGCACAGTCAGTCATGTCTCTTTCAAGACATGATCGCCCAAGCGTGTATCACGTATGGTACTTAACCGATTCCCCTTGTGTCTTAGTGGCGGTTTCATTTATGTATTTCAGTTTAAATGATGAGATCTAGCTGCTAATCTAGTATTATGTTTGAATTCATGAATTCGTAGTATCAAAGAAAGCTTAATAGAACAGTTAATATGTTCATATAAAGTGGAAAAGTGGTACATTGTAAAGTGTCATCATATTTTTTAATTGAATCGGATTTAGTTGCAATTCGTTTCAGCAGATTTCAGCAAAAGGTGGGTGCAAATTGAGAGCCTAGTTCGCGTGAATCGGGCTAATCTTGAGTTTTCCTCTCAAATCACAACGGGACGGATTCCTAGAATCCTTTGTTCACCTAGTTAACGTGAATAACAGTCGTTTCTGGTCTCGTCCCGGACTCCTGTTTTGTTATGGTCCTTTTCAAGATTCACTAGTTCCCAGTTTTTTTCCCACTTTTTATTTTGGTTGGACCAGTCTTTGACATTTTCTCACTTCCAAACTGTTTTCATCCTTCCCCTAGCAAATGTGATTTTGTCTATTCTCAGAATAAAGGGATTATTCTCTTTTGTGCTGGGTAGACGGTTCCTCACTAACACAGATTTAATTTATTTTAAATGTTTAGTTTTTCTTTTGTTTTCCTTAAATGGGTTCACCTCCTTCTTTCATGTCACTGAAAACTTTTATACATTTTTGTTAAAATATATTTGTGCATATATATTCAGAAGTTTTTTACAGCCATGGGTGTAATATGAGGTCCTCTGTGAAAATGCGGTATTTTGGTGAATGTCCAGATTGAATGGAGATAGATGAGTTCTTGTAGTGTTTGTGTTACTTCTTAGAATAAATGGGTCAGGAATTCAATTAGCTCATAGTAGGATAGAACAGCCTTTCCCACTCTCCTTATACAATATAAAATAAACTCCTATATGGCAGTGAATGCTGAAAAATCTCATCACAGATGAAGAAAAAACTTGAAGCAACAGAAATATGGTTATACAGAAGGATATTGAGCATACCATGGACTGAACATGTGAGAAACGACAAAGTTTTAAAGAAAATGGAAACAAAAGTGTTACAAAAAGGAAGCTTAAACTTAGCATCAGAAAAAGAGAGTTGAAACCTCTAGGGCATATAATGAGAAAAGAAGACTTGGAAAATTTGACACTCACAGAACCTATTGAAGGCTAAAGGGACAGAGGAAATCAGCATATAACTTACTTAATCAGCATATGTAAATGATTGGCAGAACAGGGTGAGATAACAGAAAGACAAAATTTACTAAGAGTTACAAATAACAGGAAATTGTGGAGAGCCGTGATCGCTAATGCTCTGAGTGGGAGCGGCACAGAAAAATAGAAGATGAGTTTGAGTCAATGGGTGGCAGATCAATGTTTAAGAGAGATAACAAAAAGACAATCCTTATTAAGAGCTGCAAATGATGGGAAATTGTGGAGAGTCATGATTGACCACATCCTAAGTCAACATATCTCATAGAAGAACGAGCCTTTGCAAATGGTTGGCAGAACAGGAATTAGGAGAGATAACCAAAAGACAAAATTTATTAGAAGCTACAAAGAGCAGGAAGGTGCATTGAGATAACAAAAATGCCTTCCAAAAGTTAAGCAAAGTATTAAGAAGTAGGAAAATGTTGTTAGAAACAAAGAAAAGCATACTGAACTATTATGTAATAACAGTGAATCCTGGACAATCTCGTTAATGATGAAGAAGAGAATTGATGCAACAGAAATATGGTCCTACAGAAGGATGTTGAGCATACCATGAACTGAACCTGTGAGAAATGACAAATTTTTACAGAAATGGAATCAAAAAGAATACTTATGCATAACAGCGAAAAGAGATGGCTGAAATTTCTATGGCACATAATGAGGAAAGAGAGCTTGGAAAATTTGACACTCACAGGACATCTTGAAGGCAACAGGGGCAGACGAAAACCGTGCATAACTTATCTAATGAGCTTGTGTTGATAGAACAGGGTTTAGGGGAAATAACAAAAAGACAAAATTATTAAAAGCTACAAAAGACAGAATCTACCACAGAATCTGTTATCACCAACACCCAGAAGGGACGACATGCCACAGAGAAGGATAGTATTGTGTGAGAAAAAAAAAAACCCTCTTTCTTTCTTTTCTCTCTTTCGCTCTCTGTTCCTCTTTACACACCGTCCCTTTTCCTTCCTCTACGGGACTTTACATAATAATGTTTTCTTTTCTTGTTTTAGGAACATTTCACAAGATGAATGGGACGACATTAAACGAAACACATACTTCAGAAATTCTTTATCGTCTTAACAAGGAACAAACGTTAATTATGATTCCATCAACAATCCTGGCCATCATTACTATGTCGGTAGGATGTGTTGGTAACTCTCTCACCTGTTATGTCTACGGCTTCCGACTAAAGATGACACCAACATACCTCTTCGTTGTCATGCTGGCTGTAGTAGATTTGATTACCTGTGTTGTTATCACACCTGGAAGAATTGTTCAGAATGTCTTTCCAATGATGACCCCGTGGGACGTTTTATGTAAGGTCCATATGGGCCTGTTGATTTTCACCGGTTTCTGTACCTGCGGGTTTGTTGTAGCCATCGCTCTCGACCGGTATAGAAGAATGTGTTGTCCCCTAAAAAGTCAAGTCACAATGACGGGTGCGAAAATCATCACTTTAGTCATCTGTTTGATTGCCGCTGCACAGGGGGGTGCTGTAACCTTATATTACGGGAGTGTCAAAAAGCCCACAATGCACCCCAATGTGTTTAGACAGTCTTGTTCTGTGTTGACAACGAAGAAGGTTAATTATTATCTGTTGGGTTTTTTTACTTCTTACTTCTTCGTCGCAGTATCCACCATATTTCTGCTGGTCGGATTGTATTCAATTGTATTGCGCACGATGAAAAATATAGTTAATGAAAGCATAATAGTGCGCGTCATTTCGCCATCTGAAACAGAAAACCATTGCCAAAATGTGGATGCTGATCAGAGTACTATTTGCAATAACAATATGAAAACGACTGGTGGAAAGATCAAGACTCTGGATAAGGGGAATAACACAGCGGAAAAAACCCTGTCAATCAGATCTCTTCCACGTTTTCTTTCTTCTTCGGGAATATCGTTCGCTGACGGTGAGCGTCCGGTTGCATCCAAAGAATCGGCTAGGAGGAAATCGAGCATCCAAAGCGTGAAACGAATGGACGACAACAAAAAAAGATTGAACCGTACAACTGTGACGATGATGATGATAACTGCAGTGTTTATTGTGGCATCCATCCCGAGCCTAACCGCGATGATAGTGAATGCATTTATGAAAAGCGAACAGCAGATGGGAACAGTAGCCGCCATCTTTTATTGGTTGGCCAGACACGCCTTTTACATCAGCTCGTGTCTAAATCCAGTCATTTACGGCTACAGAAACGAAAATTTCAAGGTGGAAGTTCGGCGACTGTTTTGCAAGTTTAAATAAAATGTTTTCTTAAACTCGAAAGAAGTATTCACTGAAATAATATCTCTTGAGAAATGCAATATCTTGATGGGTCCTTCGAAATTGTGATCTTGTCGAAAGTTTTTTTTCGCTTGTTGCATAAGTTTAAAGTTAATCAGCTACTGTGTAGCCTTTATATTCCGAACTATAGTTTTTAGCCTCCGTTTTTGGAGAGTCTCTTATCCATGAAGGCTTAGAACTAAACACATCGATATTTTATTTGGGTGTTGCAATTTTGATTTCTGCTTATACGAACGAAAGATCCGTATGTAGACATGAAAAAGTGTAGGTCGGTAAGTATGTTTATGCATAAACACAGTCACATTTGTATGTATATGTGGGAATGTGTGCGCATATGTGTATATGGATATAAGTTAGTGTACATGGGTGGGTTAATTTGCGGGATTACACATACATACGTATCCATGGAATGAGAAGTAAGCGGTTAATGAATTAGCGGGAAGGATTTTCACGACTGGTCTGAATACCCCCGGATGATCTGAAGCCAATGCCTCTGTCCTGACTCTCTTTTCTTTTTTGTTTTTTTGTTTTTTCGTTTTTTCTTATATTTTTATATTTTTATTTTTTTGTTATCATTCTCTTCAGTTAAAGGAAATGCTTATTCCGGCAAAAGTTTTTGTACCAAATGGAAGGAATATTGTAAGGTCTGATGAAATGAGCTAATTAAGCTCATAGAAATTAATTATAATTTATAATCAATTTAAAAGACGTGTTGAGTTTTTCTTTATATATATATATATATATATATATATATTATTTGAAAATGGGTTACTTCCGCAACCTAGGTTTTAATCTGTCGGTATCTTCAGGCTTTTTACAATAACTGATTTGTCCATTTTTCAAAAGCACGAACAGGAATTTTTTTACGAACGCGCGACTAGAGTTTTCAAAAAACCGAAAATGTTTCAAAATTAGGAAGGAGTTATTCAAGCATCCGACAACACTCATCCATGTTTGTATAATCCTAGTATGTATTTATAATTATGATTACATCTGGTCATAAATTCTGATCTTTCATTTAGTAATTCTTTTCGTTTTGGGAACAACATAACAGATAATTTTTAATAGCTGATATGTATATATCTATATATAAATCTATCTATATATCTGTATATAAATATATCTTTAAATCTCTCTCTCTCTCTCTCTCTCTATATATATATATATATATATATATATATATATATATATGAGTGCCACACGTGATACACGCTTTGGGCAATCATGTCTCGAAGAGATTATTTTTTTTTAGATACGACAAATTATATATATATATATATATATATATATATATATATATATATATTTAGACACGACAAATTATATACAATTGTAGATTTGTAATTATTTTAAACGAACTGTGATTAATTCTTAGTCGAGGGTCTTTTTTTGTGTTTTTTCCCCCACAAGTAAATAGCTTCATACTTTTATTTTATTTTATTTTTATTTTTATTTTTATTTAAAAAAAAAAAATTAGGACTAGTTCATGTAAGGTTCGACTCTTTATGCAAACTGGCTTTGACTGTCGCCAATCGGAAGCGTGTGCAAGACTTTGTACGGGGCCTAAACTTTATAAATTTTGTTTCTAATGTCTGAAAGCGCTCATTGAGGGTGGACCGGAGACTGATCATTTCTGATCGGGTCGGTGCGGTGAAGGGGGTATGATGTTGAGAGACCCTAAACCCCCTAGTGATCCATGTAAAGACATCACTGACGACACCCTCTAGAGCCTCTAGCGCCCCCACTACGTTGCGTATGTTTGAAATATCTATATATTTCGACATGGTTAGGAGCTCAAAGTGTACATTTTGTTTTATTAGTTTCATTGAGCAGTATTATGTAAGGCATCTATAAACTGCACAAAATTATTGGTTCTTATCAAGGTTAATGATAAGTGAAACGGTTTTGCAGATAAGGTTGTTATTAGAATAAACTAATATAGCAAGCTAGGGACAATACCTTTTTTTTTTTAATATACCTGATTCTCGGTAGTATAGTGGTAAGTATCCCCGCCTGTCACGCGGGAGACAGGGGTTCGATTCCCCACCGGGGCCGCTACAATGTGTTTTTTAAGGATGTGCGTTGTGGCGCAGTGGATATCGGCTCGGAACGAGAAATCGGGGAACCGAGTTCGAATTCCAGTTGAATTCATTGCATTCACTTACGCGCAAATACCCTTGGGAAAGGTATTAATCCGTCTCTTCCCTCCAGTTATGGGTTAAATAATAGTACAGATTGGGTTCTATAGCCTTGGTCGGCAACCAGTCTACCGCAGAAAGCAATGTCAACCTACTGCGGGATAATCTTCTGCCCAGTCAGTCATGTCTCTTTCGAGACATGATCGCCCAAGCGTGTATCGCGCATGGCACTTAACTGACTGACTGATTATTGATTTGGTATCTCTTAGGGTGAATCCAGAATATACTGGGGTCACAACAGATTAACTTCTTTTAGTTCAGGGTATCTGATGTATGTTAAAGTTTATTCAAACGTGTTTCCTGGTGTGAATTGCATACACAGTCTGTCAGTTAAATGCCATACGTGATACATGCTTGGACGATCATGTCCTGGAAGAGACATGACTGACTTGACAGAATATTTTCCCGCTGTAGGTTGCCTTACTTTCTGCGGATGACTTTGTTGCCATCCAAGGCTATAGAACCTAATCCGTCTTGCTTCTTCTTCTTCTTCTTCTTCTTCTTCTTCTTCTTCTTCTATGTGCCATGTCCCTTCAGGACGTAGGCGATCATGGCTCTCCACGTCTCCCTATCCCTTGTGGTTCTTGATTAATACCTTTCCCAAGGGTATTTGCGCGTATGTGAATGCAAGGAATTCAAACTGGAATTTTGAAGTTGGCTCGAATCTGTGGAAGGTGTTATTTCAATGATTAAGTAAGATAAAAAACAAAAAAAAAAAAAGAAACAAAAAAAATTTTAAATAAGTTAATTTTTTACTATTCTGAATCTCTATCACTGAAACAATTTCTCTAGAGAAATGCAATATCTTGATGTGCCCTTCGAGATTGTGATCTCGTTGAAAGTTTTTTCGCAACTTACATAAATTCGAGATCCAGTCAAATTCGTTCCATTCACTTACGCGCAAATACCCTTGGGAAATTTATTAATCCGTCACTTTCCTCCAATTATGGGTTAAATAACAGGACAGTTTGTGTTCTATAGCCTTGGTAGGCAACCAGTCTACCGCAGAAAGCAATGTCAACCTACTGCGGAATTACGTCCTACCCAGTCAGTCATGTCTCTCTCGACTAAGGCTTCTACTGGGTATAGATTGGGGTGTCAGTTTTATATATTGTTATGAAGTAATAAAGTGATCTCACATTAAGTACTGCTTATTAGTATAATGCATCTCTTCCCCCTCTAGCTATGAGTCAAATAATAGGACAGATTGGGTTCTATAACCTTGGTTGGTAACCCGTCTACAGCCGTAACAACGGCAACCTACTGCGGGATAATCTTCTGTCCAGTCAGTCATGTCTCTTTCGAGAAATGATCGCCCAAGCGTGGATCACGTATGGCACTCAACTGACTGACTGAATATAATAGTTGAAACCTGACTAAGGCTTCTACTGGGTATAAAATGGGGGGTCAGATTTATATTGATATGAAGTAATAAAGTGATCTCCCATTAAGTACTACTTATTAATATAATACATCTCTTCCCTCTCTAGCTATGAGTCAAATAATAGGACAGATTAGGTTCTATATCTTTGGTTGGTAACCCGTCTACAGTAGTAACAATGGCAACCTACTGCGGGATAATCTTCTGTCCAGTCAATCATGTCTCTTTCGAGACATGATCGCCCAAGCGTGTATCACGTATGGCACTTAACTGGCTGACTGAATATAATAGTTGAAAACATGATTAAGGCTTCTACTGTGCATAAAGTCTGGGATCAGTTTTATATTGTTATAAAGTAATAAACTGATCTCCCACTAATTACTACTTAATAATATAATACATCTCTTCCCCCTCTAGCTTTGAGTCAACAGGACAGATTGGGTACTTTAGTCTTGGTCGGCAACCAATCTACCGCAGAAAGCAATAGCAACCTACTGCGGGATATTTTGCCCAGTCAGTCATGCCTCTTTCGAGACATGATCACCCAAAGCCTGTATCACGTGTGGCACTCAACTGACTGACTGACATAAGTTGAAGGTGAGAGCGGAATATGTTACTGTTGCTTAGCTTCTGGATTCCGAACCATAGTTTTTTAGCCTCCTGTTTTGGAATGTCTGTCATCATGAAGCCTTAGGACTAATCATATTTATTCAGGGACTAGCAGTATAGCCCGACGTTGCTCGGGTGTAATGAAAGCTTTAAAACTAATCCATGGTCCTGGAGCTCAGAATAAAGTATATTTGTGTGAAGTTTGTTGAGAATCGGATAAAAATTGTGGATGTGTATAAAGGACATCCTGAAAGATAAAAAGACACACACACAAACATCTTGCCTTATATATATATATATATATATATATATATATATATATATATATATTATCGATTTTCTGCACTATTGTAAGAACTGCAAACTTGAAACTTCTGAATATCGTTTCTTATGTCTTTGTCTATGAGTCTATTAAATTTGATTAAAATCGGATCACTCCTTCTATAACCCGATTTTTTCAATTATCGATTTTCGATATTTATCGCGGGTACTTCGACACAAAACCTAGCTAAGAACACTCGCAGACGCTTATCGTACAACTGTGTAAATTTTCAAGAAAATCGGTTCAGCCGTTTCGGATTCTATATGTAACGGATACAACAGGACTATTTCGCTAGAAACAAAGCAGAGAGTACTGGATTGCTATGTGATGTCAGTTCTTCAATATGGCAGTGAATGCTGGACAATATCATCAAAGATGAAGGAAAGACTTGAAGCAACCGAAATGAGGTTATACAAAAAACTACTGGATAGAAAGTGGGGGATCAATTCCATATTACAATCAATATATAAACTGATCCCTCACTTTGTGATCACAGCAGTTTCTATACATTTATATTCCTGAGATCCAAAAGCACAAGGATGCATTCCAGGAGCTGAGTAGAGTATTAAGAAACAGGACAATTTCGCTAGAAACAAAGAAGAGAGTACAGGATTGCTATGTGATGTCAGTTCTTCAATATGGCAGTGAATGCTGGACAATATCATCAAAGATGAATGAAAAACTTGAAGCAACTGAAATGTGGTTCTGCAGAAGGATGCTGCGGATATCATGGATCGAGCATGTGAGCAATGATGAGGTCTTGGAAAGGATGGAAACGAAAAGGAAATTAATACTGAGCACCAGAAAGAGACAGCTAAAGTTCCTGGGACATGCAATGAGGAAGGAGGGCTTGGAGAACCTGATATCTACAGTTCAGATAGAGGGAAAAAGAGACAGGGGGAAGCTGCGGATAACATATTTGAAGGACTTAATCCGGTGGATGATGGAACGAGGGTTGCATGGTGCAAAAAGAGGAGGTCTATTAAGAGCCACCAGGGATAGGGAGACGTGGAAAACCATAATCGTCTACGTCCTGAAATGACAGGGCACATAGAAGAAGAATATATATGCCAACTGTTTATAAGATATTATAATGTGGATATAAAATGGGGGATCAATTCTAAATTATAAACAATATATAAACTGATCCCTCATTTTGTAGCCATGTTGGTTTCTATAAATTTATATTCTAGATTTATGGGCTTCAGCTAGTGGACGGCAGAGCGGGGTTTGGGTGGTGTAACGAGAAAGCGTGCTAGGAGCCACCAGGGATAGGGAGACGTGGAAAGCCATGATCGCCTACGTCCTGAAGGGACACGGCACATAGAAGAAGAAAAAGTGGTATTTTGCGATTTTGTGCCGATAATGGCTGGTTTGGGCTGATGTCTCTTATACTGTAAATTTCTACTTCGAGTACCTCTTGGGTCTTCTTCAG
This sequence comes from Ascarosepion bandense, assembly GCA_037127315.1. Taxonomy (NCBI): domain Eukaryota; kingdom Metazoa; phylum Mollusca; class Cephalopoda; order Sepiida; family Sepiidae; genus Ascarosepion; species Ascarosepion bandense. The sequence goes on from JBBBDQ010000934.1 coordinate 1,299,678, forward strand.
GATGAACATTATCATAAAAAGAAAATAAAGACAAACAAATACAAGATCAGGACATTTCAACAGCTGAGTGTAGGCCTCCCTCAAATTCAGTGGCGGTGGTGGGGAATAGATCCTTTTCACTACCGTACGAGTTCAATGCTTGTTGGATGTAACACACTCGACTGCTAATTTCTCTTGTCAATTCTTGAATTCCTAAATGTGCAAGTGAATCTAAAGAACACGATTGGAATTCGAACTGAAGCAAGAAGTGGTTTGATAATTTGAATGTCCCCAAAACGAATTTGTTCTCGTTTTGTCTTCCGTCATCATGGCTGATGATGTTGATTTTTTTATCGGGTCTAATAATGATAATGGCTTATGTGAGCCGAAATCTTAGACCCGATAAAAAAAATCAACAATTAATGTGATTTTTTGTTGTCTTTCAACGACATCACCATCAAGTATATCAGACGGTATGAACGGAACCTACACAAAATTAATAGACAAAACTTGTCTATATTATTCAATGAAACCTGCATTAATATATATATATATATATATATATATATATATATATATATATATATATATATATAATATTGAGTTGTAATGATGCTTAGTGCCAAAATTGTTTTTTCAGTAATAATTTAATGGGGCTTTACAATACACACAAACAGAACTATCACAGCTGATTGCCCAGCATCGTTCGTGATGAAAATCCACAAGAACAAAATGTTGGTTGGTTGTTTTATGGCATATCAACGCCTCGGTGGGTCATTTATTGCCAACTAAATTTTATTTATTTATTGCTGGTAATACCTTTTTTTTCTTTCAACAATTTATTGTTGTTTTTATAAAAGTTTTGTGTCTAGTAATACTTTTTTCTTTTCGAGTAACAAGATTCATTGGAATTTGTTTTTAAGGGCAGAGTTCCCATGTGCTATTTAACCCATAACTGGAGGGAAGGGACGGATTAATAACTTTCCCAAGGGTACCAGTGCTTAAGTGAATGCAGGGTATTCAACTGGAATTCGAACTCGGCTCACTGATTTCTCTTTCTGAGCCGATATCCACTGCACCACTACGCACATCCGTCACTAAACGCTTATAGCACCTGGTAGCCTCAAGCGGTCACCCATCAAAGTACTGACCAGGCTCAACGTTGCTTAATTCCGGTGATCGAGCGAGAACCGGTGTATTCAACGTGATATGGCCGTAAGCAATAAACGCTTACAGCACCTGGTATTCCCAAGCGGTCACCCATCTAAGTACTGCCCAGGCTCAACGTTGCTTAACTTCGGTGATTGAGCGAGAACCGGTATATTCAACGTGATATGGCCGTAAGCAATAAACGCTTACAGCACCTGGTATTCCCAAGTGGTCACCCATCTAAGTACTGCCCAGGCTCAACTTCGGTGATCGAGCGAGAACCGGTGTATTCAACGTGATATGGCCGTAAGCAATAAACGCTTACAGCACCTGGTATTCCCAAGCGGTCACCCATCTAAGTACTGCCGAGGCTCAACGTTGCTCAACTTCGGTGATCGAGCGAGAACCGGTGTATTCAACGTGATATGGCCGAAAGCACAGAACAAAATGTACTTTCTTATTGACATGGCAGTCCCGACAGATTGTAAAGTATTTTTGAAGATCTTCAAAAAGTAGGAAAATACAACGATCTAGAAATGGAAACCTAAACGATATGACACGTGAGGAAAACAATAATTACAGTTGTAGTTGCAGTCCTCGTTTTAATTGAAAACGGTTCCGATTGAGTCATTGAAGGATTTCTGTTACCACACATTGAAGAAACACAAAAAACTGAGCTCAAAATTACAGCTCACGCATTACAAAAAAAATTATCTTTGTAATATGTTTGACTAGCAGTATAGACCGACGTTGCTCGGGTGTGCTGAAAGCTTTAAAACAAGTCCATGGTCCTGGAGCTCAGAATAAAGAATATTTGTGTGAAGTTTGGTGAGAATCGGATAAAAATTGTGGATTTGTATAAAGGACATACAGACAGATAAACAGACACACACACAAACATCGTGCCTTATATATATATATATATATAATCGATTTTCTGCACTATTGTAAGAACTGCAACCTTGAAACTTCTGAATATCGTTTCTTATGTCTTTGTCTATGAGTCTATTAAATTTGATTAAAATCGGATCACTCCTTCTATAACCCGATTTTTTCAATTATCGATTTTCGATATTTATCGCGGGTACTTCGACACAAAACCTAGCTAAGAACACTCGCAGCCGCTTATAGTACAACTGTGTAAATATTCAAGAAAATTGGTTCAGCCGTTTCGGAGTCTATAGGTAACGGATGCACACACACACACACACACACACACACACACACACACACACACACACACACACACAGAGAGAAATGGATTTAAAACCAGAAGAAGCTTTTAAATACCTAGGTGTAAAGGAGAGTGAAAGAATTAACCATGAGAAAATGAAAGAAATAGTGCGTAAAGAGTACTATAGAAGGCTACGGCTGATATTAAAAACTGAATTGAATTCTAAGAACAAAATTATAGTCATTAATAACCTTGCCATCCCAGTGGTCCAATATAGCTTCAACATCTTGAACTGGACTCTAAATGACATTAGAGGAATGGATTCTAAGACAAAAAAGCTCCTTTCTAAACATAAGATGCATCATCCAAAGGCTGATGTAGACCGCCTATACATACCCGTAAAGAAGGAGGAAGGTGTCTTATTCAGCTAGAATTGTCATACAGGACAACAACTATTGGCTTACTAACATACACAGAAACAACAAAGGACTGGATGATACAATTAGTCAAGCAACATGAAAACAAAAAAAAATATTCAGTAATGAAAGAAGGCAGTAAATACAAACAAGAATTACATTTAGTAGATTTTGTAGAAAAGCAAAACAGAAGCCAAGAACCAACTATTGCGGCAAAACATATGAAAAAGAAAGCCAAGGATAATGCTCTTGAACAGATGAAACAACGCTGGTCAGACAATGAGGATGTTTGTTGTAGCGATCCTCGTAAAACTGTAGCGTTAGCACATTTATTCAAATTGAATTTCATTCCAGTGTCTTCATCCTCAATTAGCTTTGACGCTGCTGTAAAAATAAAAGATTTAGTGCAAGAAAAAGCTTATAAGTACCTCGGGATAAATGAGAGTGACAAAATTCACCATAAGTAAATGAAAGAAATAGTGCGTAAAGAGTACTATAGAAGGATACGAATGATATTAAAAACTGAATTGAATTCTCAGAACAGAGTTATGGCCATTAATAGCCTTGCAATCCCAGTTGTCCAATATAGCTTTAACATCTTAAACTGGACTCTAAACGACATCAGGCGAATGGATGCTAAAACAAGAAAGCTTCTTTCTAAGCATAAGATGCATCATCCAAATGCTGATGTACACCGTCTATAACCGACAATATATAAACTATTAACATCTATTTTAACAAAACAGACATATTTATTCTTAGAAAAAAAATGACATGATACCGCTTGAACAAAAAGGGTGCAAACGTGGCTGTTATGGATGTAAAGACCAATTGCTAATTAACAAAATGATCCTGGAAAACTGCTACAGTACAAAGAAAAATCTTAGTACTGCCTGGATAGATTATCGAAAGGCATTCGATAGTGTGCCACATCCATGGATTTTAAAGACTTTAAATATATACAAGATATCGCCCGTCATCATCAATTTCATCAAACAGTGCATATCTATATGGAAAACAACCCTTTACCTCAATCATATAAATGGAACCTATAAGTCTGATGAAATAAACATCAAAAGAGGTATATTTCAAGGTGATTCTTTATCTCCCTTACTATTCTGCATATCATTAATAGCACTAACCAGTCAACTTAATAAGACAGAATATGGTTATAAAATAGGCCAAAAGAAAATAAGCCATCTATTTTACATGAATGACTTAAAGTTATACGCTAAGAATGATAATGAGCTGGAAGGTCTTCTGCAAACTGCAAAATGCTTCAGCGAAGACATTGGAATGAAATTTAATTTGAATAAATGTGCTAAAGCTACAGTTTTACGTGGATCAATACAAGAAACATCCTCAATTAGCTTAGACCCTGCTGTAACAATAAAAGAATTGAAACCAGAAGAAGCTTATAAATACCTAGGTGTAAATGAGAGTGAAAACATTCACCATAAAAAAATGAAAGAAATAGTGCGTAAAGAGTACTATAGAAGGCTACGACTGGTATTAAAAACTGAATTGAATTCTTAGAACAAAATTATGATCATTAATAACCTTGCCATCACAATGGTCCAATATAGTTTCAACATCTTAAACTGGACTTTAAATGACATCAGACGAATGGATTATATGACAAGAAAGCTCCTTTCTAAACATAAGATGCATCATCCGAAGGCTGATGTAGATCGCCTATACATACCTCCTAAAGAAGGAGGAAGAGGCCTTATTCAGCTAGAGATGTCACACAAGACAACAACTATTGGCTTGCTAACATACATAGAAACAACGAAAGACTGGATGATACAATTAGTTAAATAACATAAAAACAGAAAGAAAAATATTCAATAATAAAAGAAGGCAGTAAAGACAAACAAAATTTACATTTAGTAGATTCTGTAGAAAAGAAAAACAGAAGCCAAGAACCAACTATTGCGGCAAAAAATATGAAAAAAAAGTATTTTTACTAGAAACTTTCAGGCAAATATTATACATAATAATGTGGATCCAAAATGCAGGTTATGTGAAAAATACCAAGAAACAATAGGCCATCTAATCACAGGATGTTTTGTACTTGCCCCAAATGAATATAAAAATCGTCACGATAGAGTGGGACAATATTTACACTAGACAATGTGCAAGCTCTATGGAAAATATGTAAACAAACACTGGTATGAAATAGGTGCACTTGGAACGATAAAAATGGAACAAAACAACACATTGAAAGAATCCCTGGAAACCCCAGCTTAAGAGATATACAAAAAATTGTCTTGTTAAGTACAGCCCACACACTAAGGAGAACGTTGTCTATGTAACGCTAGGGATGTTAGGGAGATATGAAAAAAAAAACATGCAACGGAGCCACAACAACACACCACGACTTGCCTTAGGTCTTTCCACAGACTTGGTAGGTAGTGCGACCATAGCAGAAATCGAATTATGATGAAAAATGACATAACAATAATCTGTTGTGAGACAGGATGGGTAATTGTTTTTATAACTTATAATTGTTTTGTCATAAAAAATGTTGTAAGGACTCAAGTAAATTTTTGTAAAAAAGGTTCGAAAATATAATAGTGACCAAGGTTGTCAGCAGTTCTCTCTCTCTCTCTCTTTATATATATATATATATATATATATATATAGAGAGAGAGAGAGAGAGAGAGAAAGGAAAAGAGAGAGAGAGACTCTAGTGAAACATAGTGCTTAATGTCTCTTCGTCATGACCGTCTACTTTTTTTTAGCTAAGAAATTAGGTTAAATAAGTATAAGCATCTTCTTCATAGTCGAGCTAAAGTCAGCCTTGTGCAGAGTTTGAACAACCAAGGAAGACTTTTAAGCTAGCATGTCTCGAAAAAGTCATGATCGCCCAAAGCGTGTATCACGTATGGCACTTAACTGACTGACTGAATATAATAGTTGAAAACATGATTAAGGCTTCTTCTGGTCATAAAGTGAGGGATCAGTTTTATGTTGTTATGAAGTAATAAACTGATCCCTCACCTAATTACTATTTAATAATATAATACATCTCTTCACATTCTAACTATGAGTCAAATAACAGGACAAATTGGGTTCTATAGCCTTGGTTGGCAACTAGTCTGCTGCAGAAAAAAGGGCAACCTACTGTGTGAAAATCTTCTGCCTATTGGTCATGAATTGAAAGGAACATGATCGCCCAAAGCGTGTATCACGTATGGCACTTTACTGACTGACTGATCGTTAGAAACGAAAGAATGAGTACTTAACTCTGATATAATATCGCTCTTCTTATATGGTAGTGAATGCTGAACAATTTCATCGAGGATGAAGAAAAGACCCGAAGCGAGAAACATGCGGTTCTACAGAAGGATGCTGAGAATACTATGAACCGAACATGTGAGCTATGATGAAGTTTTAGAGAAAATGGAAGCAAAATGCACGCATATATTTTAAAGCGAAAAGAGACAGATAATATTTCTAGGTACACAGTGAAGAAAGAGGGCTTGAGAAAATTGTTACTCACATTAAGCAAGATGGACAGAAGAAAAACAGTGCGCAACCGACATAATGGGTTTGCTAAATGGATGCTGAAACAGCGTTTAAGGGAGATTACCAAAAGACAACATTTCGTAAGAGCTACATAGGAGAGAAAACTTTGCAGAATCTTGATTCCCTACGTCTTAAAGGACACGGCACATAGAAAAAAGAATATAGTGATAAGGATTCTTGTTTTTTCTTTTTTTATATCTATCTATCTATCTATCTATCTATCTATCTATCTATCTATCTATCTATCTCATTCTTTTAATATCTATCTATCTATCTATCTATCTATCTATCTATCTATCTATCTATCTATCTCACTCTTTTAATATCTATCTATCTATCTATCTATCTATCTATCTATCTATCTATCTATCTCACTCTTTTATTATCTATCTATCTATCTATCTATCTATCTATCTATCTCATCTTTTCATTCTATATCTATCTATCTATCTATCTATCTATCTATCTATCTCACTCTTTTATTATCTATCTATCTATCTATCTATCTATCTATCTATCTATCTATCTATCTATCTATATTCTTTTAATATCTATCTATCTATCTATCTATCTATCTATCTTTTAATATCATTCTATCTATCTATCTATCTATCTATCTATCTATCTATCTATCTATCTATTCTTCAGAGTCTGTTCATATCTATCTATCTATCTATCTATCTATCTATCTATCTATCTATCTATCTCCGTCTATTCATTATCTATCTGTCTATCAATATATTGCTTTACCCACTGCCCTCCACTCCGTCTCTCATTCTACGGGATTTTTCATAATAATATTTTCTTTTCTTGTTTTAGGAACATTTCTCATGATGGCAACATTAAACGAAACGGAAGCTTCAGAAATTCTTTCTCGTATTAACAAGAAAGAAGCCTTAATTATTCTGCCCTCAACAATCCTGGTAACCATCACAATGTTGGTAGGATTTATTGGCAACCTCCTCACCTGTTATGTCTACGGTGTCCGATTGAAGATGACACCAACATATCTCTTCGTTGTCATGCTGGCTGTTGTAGATTTCATTACCTGTGCTGTCATCACACCCGCAAGAATTGTTCAGAATGTCTTTCCAGTGATGACACCGTGGGACGTTTTATGTAAGGTCCATATGGGCCTGTTGATTTTCGTCGGTTACTGTACCTGTGGATTTCTTTTATCTATCGCTGTCGACCGATACAGAAGAATGTGCTGTCCCCTAAAAAGGCAAATCACCATGAAGGGTGCGAAAATCATAACTGTTATAATCTATTTGATTTCTATAGCACAAGGAAGTTCTGTGCAATTATATTACGGGAGTGTGAGAAATCCTACGAAGTACCCTAATGTCTTTACGAAGTGTTGTTCTGCGACGGTCCGTCATTATAAATTGGGATTTTTTTTCTTTTTATCTCTTCCTTGCAATATCAACCATAATTCTGCTGATCGGATTTTATTCGGTCGTGCTGCACACCATGAAGAGGATTGTTAATGAAAACAAGGCACTGTTCAACCCTTCTGAATCCGATAGCCCTCAACAAAATTTGGGGCTAGTAAGCATGACAAAAGGAAGTATGATCACACACGGCATAGTAGAGGATGACATCCAAGGAAGAACATCGTTTGTCAGATCCGTTCCACATTTATCAGCTACAAGTGTCTCTGCAAGAACACCGTCCGTTAATAAAGAGCTTCCATTTGCATTTATTGCCTCGCGGAAGAGAACCTCGAGTGTCAAACGAGCAGAAGATTACAGGAAAAGATTGAACCGTACGACTGTAACGATGATGCTGATAACAGTGGTGTTTATTGCGGCGTCCGTTCCGAGTTTATCCGGGATAATTGCGGAAACGATTTTAAAAAACGAGCCGAACATGGGAACGGCTGCCGCCACCTTTTATTGGCTGGCCAGGCACTCCTTTTACATCAACTCGTGTGTAAATCCAATCATTTATGGCTTCAGAAACGAAAATTTCAAGCACGAAGTTCGAAAACTGTTTTGCAAGTTCAAATAAAATATTTCCTTTAATTTGAAAGAAGCACTCACTGAAATAATTTCTCTAGAGAAATGCAATATTTTGATGGGTCCTTCGAGACTCTGATCCCGTCGAAAGTCTTTTCACCTGTTACATAAGTTGAAAGGGAGAGTAGAATCAGCTACTTTTGTGTAGTCTTTATATTCCAAACCATAGTTTTTAGTATCCTGTTTTGGAGACACAATGATATTTTAATTGGGCGTTACTATTTTCATTTGAGCTTGTATATATATTTACACTAGCAGTATAGCCCGGCGTTGCTCGGGTGTAATGAAAGCTTTAAAACTAATCCATGGTCCTGGAGCTCAGACTCTTTGAACGTTGGCACGAAAGACTAAAAAGCAATAGTTGTTTCTAGTTAAAGCGAAACCGTAGACTGAAAGAAAAATGTCAAATTTGTCAAAGTCAAATTTTGATTTCCTGCTATCGATATCAAATATGTTTTTGAATTTTGAAGGCTAAATAAGTCCTCTGAGTAAATGGTATCATGGCTGAAACTAAGTACTACAATTATACCTACTTAGAACCAAACCTGAAGCAAAAACTAAAATAAAAGGGCTGAAAAAAAATACAAACATACAGACAGATAAACAGACACACACAAACATCTTGCCTTATATATATATATATATATATATTATCGATTTTCTGCACTATTGTAAGAACTGCATCCTTGAGACTTCTGAATATCGTTTCTTATGTCTTTGTCTATAAGTATATCAAATTTGATTAAAATCGGACCACTCCTTCTAAAACCCGATTTTTTCGATTATAGATTTTCGATATTTATCGAGGGTACCTCGACACAAAACCTAGCTAAGAACACTCACAGACGCTTATAGTACAACTGTGTAAATTTGCAAGAAAATCGGTTCAGCCGTTTCGGAGTCTATAGGTAACGGACACACACGCATAGGCACACACACACAGACAAAGTTCCATTTATAAATAAGTTTAGATATTTGTACATGGTTAGAAGGTCAAAGTGTACATTTTTATTAGTTTCATTTAGCAATATCTGGTAAGGCATCTGTTAGCTGCACAAAATTATTGGTTTTTATCACAGTTAATGATAAGTGAAACAGCTTAGCAGATAAGGTAGTTATCACATTAAACTAATATGGCAAGCAAGGGACAATACCTTTATTTAATATACTTGATTATTGATTTGGTATCTCTTAGAGTGAATCCAGTAAATAATGGGATCACAGTAGATTAACACTTTTTAGATAAAGATTCCTGTCCATCGTTAGCCAAAACTTTTTCCCATATTTCTAGCAAGCATTTGAATGCCAGGTTAGAACAACGACATGTAATTTGAGGCTAGTAACAAGTCAACTCATTTTTTTCAATAAGAATTAAAGTGCCGCTCAGCCAGGCCATATGCCATCGATCAAAACAAGTGATAATCGGACGGGGCAATGTTTGGTGAATACGGCGGGTGGGGGTAGGACTTCCCATTTAAGCGTTCTTTTTTAAGTAGGTTTTCACCCGTTTTGCAACATGTGGCCGTTGTCATGTTGCAAAATCCCTTTGTCGTGTCTCTACTCATATAGCGGTCGTTTTTTCTTCAATACTCGGTTCAAACGCATCAATTGTATTAGATAGCGATCTCCCGTGATGGTTTCGGTCGGTTTGAGTAGCTCATAATAAACTCCACCCAGCTGATCCCACCATTTTTTTTTTAATCGTATCACCCCGAGCAAGGTAGTAGCGCCACTGATGTGCAGGGGGCTATGTAATAGTGAAAAGATTGGATTATTTCTATCACAAATACAAATAAATACTTTTTTTAATAGTGCACACAGACTTTATGGACACCCTGTATATATATATATATATATATATATATATATTTTAATCATATCACCCCAAGCAAGGCAGTGACGCCACTGATGCGCATGGGGCTACTTAAGAGTAAAATGACTGGAAAAGAGAAAACCGGAAACCACACCCTAAACAGGGAACAAGGGATGAGCCTCTTAACCTGTTCAATGGACGTGGGTGGAGTGTGTACAGGGCAGAAGATTCGAACCATGAATATTCGGCTTTGTCGCCGATGTTGCTGCATGGCCGGGCTTACCCCACGATCTACTACGCTTAGGGTTATCGTAGTGTATGCACTTTTCATATATATATATATATATATATATATATATATATACAAATGAAATATATATAGTCATCCGCAGACAGATCTGTTTCGTTGTATCACAGCTCATCAGTACGGTTAGACTCCGATTGTTTTTACCCAGGATTGAAACCCGACCGAATTGGCATCAGTCGGCGATTCTATGGGCGCTCGGTAGAAGAAGGCAAACTTTTTAGCGTATACATTATCATTATACACGCCCAATAGTATACATATATATATATACACAAATGAAATATATATATATATATATATTTCATTTGTAAATGATATTTATATACCGTCAAAAGTTTGCTAACAAATAACCATACATGGTAAGAAAATGTCCCAAAGTTATTAAAAACAAAATTTTATCAAAATGGCTACGTTATTAGAGGAAATACCAAAATATTTTTTGATTATTCGATTATATTTTTAATCCCTTTTAGAACGTTCAAAATTTTGATTAAATCTTTTTCTTGCGTCAGCGTGAAAGATTAGGAAATGTGAATGTCTTTGCCGTGAAAAACCACACCGATTTGGAAGTTCTTGCAAAAATTAAATAATTGTCAGATGTTAATGAAACTTTCTGAACTTATACAGAAATGATTTAAACTATTTTAGATATATTCCTTTTTTTCAAAAAGAGTGGTAAAAATATTTATTGTACATCTGTTAGCTCCTGAATTTAATTTTATGAAATTTTGAGATATTCATTTTTGTATGGTTTAATTTTGATATCAAAACATGTTTTTGAAGAATTTAAATCCTCATGCTTTGTTTTGTCTAAGGCTAAGCCCCAAGTTACCGAAAATCTTCACTGAATCGTAAAATAAAAAAAATACAATAAAACTTTTAATTCGAAATGCTTTTCTACTACATCTGAAGCAGGCATTCGGCAAATCATGGGAAGAGATTTACCTGTATGGCTTTTCAATCTCACCCGTCTCAAAGCCAAGACTAAGGTACGAAAATTCCTTATCAGGGACATATTGTTTGCTGATGATACAGCATTAGCATCCTACACCCAAAGTGAACTTCAAACACTGATAGATCATTTCTCTCACGCAAGCAGAGACTTTGGGCTGACCATTAGCTTGATAAAAACAAGCGACCTGGGTCAGGGTATCCCAGCACCACCAGTAATTAACATCAATGACTATGAGCTGGATGTGGTCCATCAGTTTACCTACCTTGGCTCTACCATCACTGGTAACCTCTCCCTGGACGCAGAGCACGACAAGAGAATTGGGAAGGCAGCCATAACCTTTGCGCGCCTCACAACACGTGTTTGGACGAACTCCAAGCTGACAGGGAAGACAAAGATAGTAGTGTACAACGCCTGTCATCAGTACACTGCTATATGGCAGTGAAACATTGACCACGTACGCCAGGCAAGAGAGGCACTTGGACACCTTTCACGTGAGAAGTATCAGACGTATATTGGGAATGTCATGGTAAGACAAGTTGCCCAACACTGAGGTCCTGTTTCGAGCCGGTCTGCTTACCGTGTTCCCACTCATTAAACAGCGCAGACTCCGCTGGCTAGGCTATGTCCACCGCATGCCAGACGATCGCATTCCAAAAGACATCCTGTAGGGAGAGCTGGCCTCTGGGCCGCCACATCTGCGGTATCATGACATCAAAAAACGCGATATGAAAGCTGTGGGCATCAACACAGAGTCATGGGAAAGCTTTAGCAGTCAACCGGTTCAAATGGAGAGGAACCCTGGCCCAACAACTCAAATCAAGGGAAGAGCAACTAACACAAGTCACCTTGGAGAGGCGGGTTCGCAGAAAGGAGAATGACAGCTCTGACAGATCAGAAAGAAAACATAAATGTAGCCTCTGCGAAAAAGACTGTCACTCCTACATCGGTTTCTACAGTCACCGACGCCGATGCTCCAGCCAAGCAAACAATTAGGATGCTACCCATGGCCAACCCTGACCAACGGAGGCCTAATACTACTACTACTTTTTCTAATAAGATATTTTTCCATGAATTATGGATTATTACGAGAATTAGTTTCATTTTCTAAAATTTTAATATAATAATTTATAAAGTTTTAAATCTTTCGAATTAATCCGTCTATTCCCTTCAGTTATGGGTTAAATAATAGGACAGATTGGGTTCTATAGCCTTGGTCGACAGTCAGTCTACCACAGAAAGTAATAGCAACCTACTGCGGGATAATCTTCTGCCCAGGCAGTCATGTCTCTTTCAAGACATGATCGCCCAAGCGTGTATCACATATGGCACTTAACTGACTGACCGACAGCTTTATTGACAGTCTGATGTTAGGTAAATTTAACTGCTTTTTTTCTACAGGGGATATATACGTAAGAATTAGTTGTTGAATATAACGTCAGAGCCTTCTTTCTATACTTTTAACTAGCCAGTTATCTTGAAAATTTAGTAAAATATTCAAAATAATCTAATGTTTTATTAAATTTTAGGTACTTTGACTTTTAAATTTACTATAGTGACTGCTCTTATTTTCTGATAATGTTGTGTATGGACGTTCGTATTTACAAAATTCGGCATGTTTTGCACACAGAAAAAATTAATAATTATTTTCCATTTATCATTCATAAATATAGTTTTTACGTATTAACAATATTACCAAACCGCTACAAATTAAATAAATTTTCAGAAAAGTATATTTGTATGTAAATTTCCTTAAATATAATATGAAACTGTGGAAAATCACATTAAATTTAAATTACACAAAACTCCACCCTCATCTATTGAACAGGTGAAGAGGCTCATCCCTTGTTTCCTGTTTAGGATGTGGTTTCCGGTTTTCTCTTTTCCAATCTTTTCACTCTTTTTTTATTTATTTTTTTCAATTGGAGTAGATAGACTAAACTATCGCCCGGTTCACACTCCACCCACGTCTATTGAACAGGTGAAGAGGCTCATCCCTTGTTTCCTGTTTAGGATGTGGTTTCCGGTTTTCTCTTTTCCAATCTTTTCACTCTCACGTAGCCCCCTGCGCATCAGTGGTGTTTTCGCCTTGCTTGGGGTGATATGATTAAAAAAAAAAAAAAAATACCGCCACTTCCAATTGTTTGAATATACGACAACTATTCTTTCAAGGAGACTCTCTGTCGCCCCCCACCCTGTTCTGTTTGTCCTTAATCTCCTTCCGCATGAACTAAACAGTAATAACTCTTGATCGTTCAGTCAGTTAAGTGCCATACGGGATACACGCTTTGGGCGATCACGTCTCGAAAGAGACATGACTGACTAAGCAGAAGATTATCCCGCAGTAGGTTGTCATTGCTTTCTGCAGTAGACTGGTTGCCAGCCAAGGCTATATAATTCAATCTGTTCTGTAACCCATAATTGGAGGGAAGAGACGGATTAATACCTTATTTGCATGTAAGTGAATGCAAGGAATTCAACCAGAATTCGAACTCGGCTCCTCGATTTCTCTGCACCACAACGCACATCAACTATTGATAGAAAGTCAAAAAGAAAGTGTTTAATCACCTATTCTACATCGATGATATCAAACTCATTGCCAAAGACGACAATGAATGGAAGAGTATCCTCAATAGTGTAAAATATTTCAGTGGTGACATTGGTGTGGATTTTAGATTAAATAAATTCAAAAAATTAACATTAAAAAAAGAAAGAATTACAGAGACATTCAATAGATCTAGATTTTGTCACAAAGATTAGGAACCCGGAACAAGAAGAACCCTATAAATACCTATTAGTCAGCGAAAGTGATAGAAAACAGTATACCGAAATGAAAGAGAAAGTAAGAAAATAATACTACAGGCGTGTGTGTCTGGTAATGAATACTAAATTGAATTCAAATAACAAAATATCAACCATACACTCTTTGGTCCTCCCCCCCCCCCCGGTGCAATGCAATTTCCACATCGTTAATTGGACCATAGCTGACATTAGCTGAATGTGTAGCGGCCTAACTACTTTTTTTATTTGTTATGTAATAATGTTAGCTTCTCAATTCAATGTGTACCAAAAAGTGAACAAACAAGACATAAGTAGACACTATTTTAATTATAACAATAATCGGTTAAAGGGAGAGAACTTATTTATACCCTTTTAATAATTAACTGGAGATGTATGAAACACTTTTTGTATGTGTTTAAGAAAATAATTTAAACAGTTCAAAGATGATGAGTTGGTAAAATAGTTTGTAATTTGTTCCAGTTTCAAGTGATGAGTTGGAAAATAGTCTGTATGTCCAAATAATTGAAATAGCACAAAATGATGAGTTAGAAGAATAGACTGTATTTCCAAATAATTGAAATAGTTCAAAATGATGAGTTGGAAGAATAGACTGTATGTCCAAATAATTGAAATAGCACAAAATGATGAGTTGAAAGAATAAACAGCAAGCAAGGTGTGTGTGAAAGAATGTTAAAAAAAATACTTGCGTTTAAGTCGATAAGTTGAAGTAATATAATTATTTACCAGGAGAAAAATATTAGGTGCAACAGGTTGTTATTGCACAGTTTGAATATTTAATTTAGTTTCTCAGGCAGGTAAAAAAAATGTATCCGGCTTACTTTCTTTTTTATAAGTAGGCGAAAATATATATGCCTTAAAAGAAAAGTGGTTTTCTTTTTAACGAGTAGGCGAAAATATATATATGCCTTAAAAGATAAGTGAGCTGGAAATAATAGGTCTGGTAGCTTCAAAATCTTCTTTCCAACTGGAGCTTCAAGAGCGGGAAGATTCCCGCTTTTTCGAAAGAGAGGCAAAATGCTGCTGCTGATGCAGAACGAACCAATGAAAAGTTTGGTTACAAAAAGAAGATGGTTTGATTTATTTTACAATTTTCTTTCTCGAACTTTTTATAAATATAGGTGATACGAGGGTATCGTAGAGAGCTCGACAAATGGACGTCAAAGCGAGAAAGCTTTTCACTTGACACTTTTTGCAACATCCTTAGGCTGATTTCGATCACCTGTATGTAGTCAGATCTGAAGGAGTCAGAGGATTGGTTCAACTACAACTGTCTTACAAACCCACAACAATTGATCTTTAAAAATACCTGGAAACCACAGAAGATTGAATTATGATCTTTGTCAAAGAACACGAAATAAATAAGAAATTTTATTTAGTAATAAAAGAAACCAATAAACTGAAATCAGAATTTAAAGTGGGTGAAAAAAGGGTAAATAATAAATAATAAATAACAAATCTATTGCATCGCCAAAGAAGTTAAAAAAGAAAGCAAATGAAATGTCAGTCAGTTAAATGCCGTACGTGATACACGCTTTGGGCGATCATGGAGTAGATAGACTAGACTATCGCCCGGTTCACACTCCACCCACACCTATTGAACAGGTGAAGAGGCTCATCCCTTGTTTCCTGTTTAGAATGCGGTTTTCGGTTTTTGTCTTTTCTAATCTTCTCACTTTGTTTTTTTTTTCTTTTAATTGGAGTAGATAGACTAAACTATCGCCCGGTTCACACTCTACCCACACCTATTGAACAGGTGAAGAGGCTCATCCCTTGTTTCCTGTTTAGAATGCGGTTTCCGGTTTTTCTCTTTTCTAATCTTCTCACTTTGTTTTTTTTTCTTTCAATTGGAGTAGATAGACTAAACTATCGCCCGGTTCACACTCCACCCACACCTATTGAACAGGTGAAGAGGCTCATTCTTTGTTTCCTGTTTAGGATGCGGTTTCCGATTTTCTCTTTTCTAATCTTCTCACTCTTATGTAGTCCCCTGCACATCAGTGGCGTTACCGCTTTGCTTGGGGTGATATGATTAAAAAAAAATGTCTCGAAACGGACGACTATCTCGCAGTAAGTTGCCATTGCTTTCTGCGGTAGAATGGTTGCTGACCAAGGCTATAGAACCCAATCTGTCCTGTGATTTGACTCATAGCTAGAGGGAGAACAGATGTATTATATTATTAAGCAATAATTAATGGGGGGTCAGTTTATTACTTCACAACAATATAAAACTGATCTCCAACTTTATGTCCAGTAGAAGCGTTAATCATGTTTCAACTATTATATTCAGTCAGGCAGTTAAGTGCCATACGGGATACACGCTTTGGGTGATCATGTTTCGAAAGAGACATGACTGACTGGGCAGAAGATTATCCCGCAGTAGGTTGCCATTGCTTTCTGCGGTAGACTCTTTGTCAGGCAAGGCTATAGAACCGAATCTGTCCTGTTATTTGACCAAATACTTGAGTGGAGGAACGGATCAATACCTTTTCCAAGGGTATTTGTGTGTAAGTGAATACAAGGAATTTAGCTGGAATTTGAACTTGGCTCCACGATTTGTCCTTCTGAGCCGATATCCACTGCACCACAACGCACATCCATACATCTACTGCAGCGCTAAAGAATTTTAAAAAAGGAAGCACATGCAAAAACGATGAAAAAAGCTAGAGTTACAGAACTAGGAGGCGTCACCAGTCTATGAGATTACACTATCTACACAAACAGTAAAATTGAAGCAAATAGGCCGGACATTATTGTTAAAAACCAGAAAGAAAAAACTTGCCTATTAATTGATATGGCTTCACCAGCGGATTGTAACATAGCAACCAAGGAATTTGAAAAACTGTCAAAATATAAAGACCTGGAAATTGAAATAGAAAAAAATGTGGAAACTGAAAACAAGTATCATGCCAGTGATAGTGGGTGCACTTGGAATGATAAAAAATGGAACAAAACAACACATTGAAAGAATCCCTGGAAACCCCAGCTTAAGAGATATATAAAAAATTGTCTTGTTAAGTACAGCCCAAACACTAAGGATAACTTTGTCTATGTAACGCTGCGGATGTTAGGGCAGATAGAAAAAACATAAAATGGAGCCATAACAACACACCACTACCTGCCTTAGGTCTTTCCGCAGACTTGGTAGGAAGTGCGACCATAGCAGAAATCGAATTATAATGAAAAATGATATTAATAATAATAATAATAATAATAATAATAATGATAATAATAATCTGTTGTGACATAGGATGGAATGTTGTAAGAACTCATGTACGTTTTTGTCAATAAGATTCGAAGATATAATGAAATGGACAACATTTTCAGCATTTTCTGTCTCTCCCCCTTCTCTCTCTCTATGTGTGTGTGTGTGTGTGTTTGTCCCTCCCTCTCTCTCTCTCTCTCTCTCTCTCTCTCTCTATATATATATATATATATATATATATATATATATATACGTGTGTGTGTGTGTGTGTGTGTACTAAATGGTTAAAATGAAAGGCTTTTTCAGAAGTTAAAAGGTCGCATGTTAGTGTATTTTAGGCGTGGCGTGTTCTAATATGATAGACAAAGAAGAAACATGCAAAAACATACACGTCTGTTTATTTACTTTATATATATATATATATATATATATATATATATATATATATATATATCCCAATAAATAAGGAACGAAGAAAATATTAACAACGTTCAAAATATTAATTTAAAACAGTACTCAATAAAGAAATAGACCTATGAATATTTATTATAAATTATAATTTTGAACATGTTCAAATTACAATTGGCTACAAAGTGTACATTTTGTTTCGACATTGAAGGGACACTGTCTCATCATGGAGTAAACGCTATTTTTTGAAAGGAGATGAAAAATTCGTTTCTTCATATTGTTATCTTCTCCCATCCCCTCTCACTTCCTTCTTCCCTCTATGCATTTTCTTACTAATTCCTCTTGTTAAACCCAACGCCGGGTCATCGAAGGTTGTATATGACTTTACTTCCTATTTTTAAACCTTGCGTCTGTCTCTGAGCTATAGCGGGTATCTCTTCTCTTATTTCATTTGTAGTGAGGGGTAGTAGCATTCCGTAGTTGGTCAACGGAATCTGGCCTTGTGGGAAGATAGCCCACTATAATTCATAAAAGATTATAAATTCAAGAAAGGCAATTTTGAGTGTAAAATAACATTTATACATTTCAATTAATGTTTTACAATTAAAACAATACTTGGAATAAAGGTCCAACGAAGTTAGAAAGTGTTTATGGCGGATAATAATGAGCTGAAGGAGATAAAAGAATGTTCAAGGAAGATATAACGCTGAAAGGTAAAAAGCTTGGTAGTATGATTAATGTTCATTATCAAGTTGCCGCTTCTAAGGTCAGTAGGTCAGCAAGTTGGTTTGTGGAATGTCTTAGAAAAGGTCAGTTAGTACTTGGAGAACAGGGGAGGAAGAAGGAGACGTACATAGTAGACGCTCGACATATGTCAAGGAAGAAACTAATTACACTCTTCTCCTCTGTCTGTGCCTGTCTGACGAAGCGTCTATGTCTTCGCTTTTTATATCGGCTTTTTTGGATCAAACGCAGCTAGTTTCGAATTTCATCCTTGTATTTGATTCCGGGCTTCTCATTGGCTGATAAATAAAAGTGGTAATTTGATCTTTGATTAATTTTAATTTTTCAACCGGAACATCTGCGCGAACTCGGATGCGCACAACGATTTTTATTCATTTGCTTTTTAGTTATGAGAGAGCACACATCCGGTTCATCGCTTTTGTTCGGTCGGTATCACCACAAAGCCACTCACCATGTCTTTTTTTAGTTCTCTCTTTTTCTCTATCGTTCTCATCTTTTTGTTCTTTATTTCCTCAATGTCTCCTTTACGATTCTCCATTCTGGTTCCTCATTTTCCCTACCCACTTTACCACGTACACAAAAATTTACCAATGTAAGGAAGCGAATTTTCCATCTCCCTTCAAAAAATAGCGTTTACTCCATGATGAGACATTGTCCCTTCAATGTCGAAACAAAATGTACACTTTGTAGCCAATTGTAATTTGAACATGTTCAAAATTATGATTTATAATAAATACTTTATATATATATATACAGTACTGTGCAAAAGTATTAGGACAAGAACTATTTTATCTTTTATGAGGCATATTGACAGAAAAAAAAATTAAATTAAAGTAATTTTATTTTATTTAATCAACAAATGTTTTAACAAGAAAAATATTTTGTTACAAAATAAATTTAATATTTAGTATAATAGCCTTTTGCTTTGACCACAGCCTTCATTCTGTCAGGCATTGACATCACAAGCTTCTTCAATTTATCTAATGGTATCTTCTGCCAAGAAGCTTGTATTTGTTACCAAAGCCTGTCTTGCGAAGTAACATTAGATTTATCAATTTTTTTTTTATCCAAAATATCCCATAGATGTTCAATAGGATTGAGATCAGCGCTTTGTGGGGGCCAATTCAAATTCCGAAGCCCTCCTTACTCTTCCTTTTTAGTTAAATAATTCTTACAAAGATTTGGCTTTTCACCCTGTATTTGACTTTCAGTGAGTTTTTTTTAGGAAAATCATCCCTGTCCTAATACTTCTACACACTACCGGTAGTGTTCAAAAGTGTTAGGACAGGAGTGATTTTAAACTTTATTTTGATGCCTCATAAAAGATAAAAAGTTCTTGTCCTAATACTTTTGCACAGTATTGTGCATATATATATATATATATATTGTATCGAGGCAGCAAATAATTTTCTAAACATATACTGTTAAATATAACAACATAAAAAAACAGCCCACACTTAATAAAATTACGTTTAAATCTGGCAATAACACATTACATTGCATTTGAATACATGGTTCTGTTGTCATTTCGCGCTATCACGCGGTGTGACGTCATAGAACCGCATTGCAAATTTGTGAACTGCGTTTGTTATTTTTGGTAGCTATTGCCGTTGCCTAGCGGAGTTTTATGTCAACACAATATAAAATCGTCGGTGATGGTGGATGTTATTGTATTACCGTCTTAATAACCTCTCTGAAGTTGGCTCATGTGAGCCGAAAGCTAAGAACCAAATTTATAAAAAATTATCCAAATGTTGGAGAATTTTTGTTTTTATTTTCAACTGAAATTAAAGCCAAAATACGGCGTTTAGAACGGCTCACGATTAAACATAATAGACATTCATTGTCTCTTATATTTAACAATATATATATATATATATATATATATATATATATATATAAGACACAATGAATGTCTATTATGTTTAATCATGAACCGTTCTAAACATCGTATTTTGGCTTTAATTTCAGCTGAAAATAAAGACAAAAATTCTTTAACATTTGGATAATTTTTTATTAATTTGTTTCTAAGCTTTCGGTTCACATGAGCCATCTTCAGAGTGGTTACAAGGACGTTAACATAAAGCCATCCACCATCACCGACGATTTTATCTTGTGTTGACATAAAACTTTGCTAGGCAACGATAACAGTTAACAAAAATAGCAAACGCAGTTCGTAAATTTGTAATGTGTTTCTATGACTTAGAACCAACTTAATAAAAAAATTATCTAAATGTTGGAGAATTTTTGTCTTTATTTTCAGCTGAAATTCAAGCTAAGATACAATGTTTAGAACGGCTCATGATTAAACATAATAGACATTCATTGTCGCGCTTATATTTAACAGTATATGTTTAGAAAATTATCTGCTGCCTCGATACACTATATATATATATATATATATATATATATATATATATATATATATATATCCAAGTGAATACAGAACGAAGAATTCTGACAACGTCCCAAAACAATGGATAATTAAAATTTACAACTGTCTAGAATCAAAGACTCTCATTAATCAACCACGTCAGAAAAAAACCCAGATAAATTCCAACGGTCATAGACTTATTCCCCTATCTCGCTAACTCCCACCAACACCTCTAACTAAACACTCTCCCCCAAAATTACAACTGTCAAGGACATATCACCCTATCACTTAACCCCAGCCAACACCTCTAACAAAACTAAATAAATATAAAGAAAAAGGATTTCCAGTATTTTACACTTCGAGACTCCGACTGACACCAAATCGGTCGAGTTTCGATCCCGGCCAGAGGAGAGTGGATGCGTCTAGCCACGCTGATGAGCTGCGAAACAGGCTTGTATGTGGATGACTAATATATATATATTACAATTAATTCAGAAGTATATAGAGAGAGGAGAAAGAGGGCGACTGTAGTGAAACAAAGCTTTTTATGTTTCTTCGACATATCCATTCTCTTGATTTAGAAATTAGGGTAAGTAAATATAAACATCACTGAGCTCAACTCAGAGTAGAGCTGGGACAACAAAAGGATGTTTTTGTATTTATTTTATCACTGGGAGATTTAAAGAGGGTAACATGACACCCATTTTCTTTTTATTTGTCCAGAGATTAGGGTAAGTCAGTCTAAGCATTGTTACAATAGCCGTGTCAAGTCAGCTTTGCACTGAGATGAAACAACCAAAAAGAGATCTTGACTTACTTCATAGGCGGAGGTGTTTTTGAAGACACCCGCGACTGCCATAAGTTCGAAAGTGAAAAGTGATTTTATTTTTTAGTGGAACAGGGAAACTAAAATTCCCCAGTGGGAAAACAATTACCACGTGGTTCTACATTGCCCGGTTCACACTCCACCCACGTCTATAGAACAAGTGAAGAGGCTCATCCCTTGTTCCCTGTTTAGGATGTGGTTTCTGGTTTTCTCTTCAATCTTTTGACTCCTTTTTTCTTTCTTTTCAATTGGAGCAGATAGACTAAACTATCGCTCGGTTCACACACCACCCACGTCTATTGAACAGGTGAAGAGGCTCATCCCTTGTTCCCTGCTTAGAATGTGGTTTCCGATTTTCTCTTTTCCAATCTTTTCGCTCTTACGTAGCCCTCTGCACATCAGTGGCGTTACAGCCTTGCTCGGGGTGATATGATTAAAAAAACATCTTAGAACAAGAAGGAAGAAGACAGAGTGAGGGAGAGGAACATGTTTCTCATTTTATAGAGAGGAAGTGGAAAATGTTTCTCATTTTATAGAGAGGGAGTGGAAAATTTTTCTCATTTTATAGAGAGGGAGATGAAAATGTTTCTCATTTTATAGAGAGGGAGTGGAAAATGTTTCTCATTTTATAGAGAGGGAGAGGAAAATGTTTCTCATTTTATAACAGCGTCCCCTATAGGCGTTTGACCAAACTAAGTGCGGTAATCACATTTACGGTTCCTTTACTCTTAACAGCATGAGAAAATTTTTTTTTCAATTTTATTATTATTGTGTTGTCATTTTTCATCATATTTTGATTTCTGCTATGGTCGCACTACCTACTAAGTCCGCGGGAAGACCTAAGGCATGTCGTGGTGTGTTGTTATGGCTCCATTTCATGTTTTTTCTATCTCCTCTATCATCCCTAGCGTTACATAGACAAAGTTCTTCTTAGTGTTTGGGCTGTACTTAAAACGATATTTTTTGTATATCTCTTAAACTGGGGCTTCCAGGGATTCTTTCAATGTGTTTTTTGTTCCATTTTTTTTTTATTTTATCATTCCAAGTGCACCTACTATCACTGGCACGACTCATTATTATTATTATTATTATTATTATTATTATTATTATTATTATTATTATCTTTTTTTTTTTTAAATTTTCTCACAATCTTCATGCTTTTTGTCAGAGATCGAAATATTGCCACCAAATTCAAAAAGCTATTTGCATTGTAACAGGAGCTTATTTATTTATTTATTTTCCGGTTCTTTTTTCTTCTCTCACTATTTCGCCACTTCTCCATATGTCATTTTCTATCCCTCGTCTCTCTCTCTCTCTCTCTCTCTTTCTCTCTCTCTTTCTCTCTTTCTCTTTCTCTCTCTCTCTTTCTCTCTCTCTGTCTCTCTTTCTCTCTGTCTCTCTTTCTCTCTCTGTCATTTCTTCTTATCTGTCTCTCCCATCGCTTTTCCTAATAATTGTTATTATCAGATTAAATATAACAGATAATACTGACGTTGCATTTTAAATGTTTTGAAGATCATACTTACAGGAAAGCAAGAAATTAGAAAAGAGTTTAGAAATTCAAGAGAAGAAACTATAAAAATAAAAGTTTCGATTACATCTAGCGATTTCAACAATAAAACGATAGAACCTATCTGCCAATCTAGTTACACCTAAAGTCATGATGTGGTAGGACCAATGAAGAAAGCTGATTGGAATAGTTACTATGTAAAAGTAAAGGGAAAAAATAAAATGTTTTAACTTGTACATTGCAAAATGTCATTATATATATATATATATATATATATATATATATATATATATTATAATCATATCGCCCCAAGCAAGGCATTTTACTGCCACTGTTTTGCAGAGGGTTACATAGGAGGAAAGTTACGAGAAAGAGTCAGAGGTTATAGGGGGTTGTCAGGAAATGGGTAAGAGAAGGATGAGAATACTGATGAGAGTGGACGGGGAAAAGAGCATGAGAGAAGGATGACTGTGGCCATAAAGTGAGGGATCAGTTTATATATTGATTGTAATGTAGAATCGATCCCCCACTTTATATCCACATTATAACAGTATAGAAATTGTTTTTTTTATCATATCACCGCAAGCAAGGCATTTTACTGCCACTGTTGTGCAGGGGTTACATAGGAAAGTTATGAGAAACAGTGACAAGTTACAGCGGGTGTCAGGAAGTGGGTAAGAGAAGGATGAGAATACTGATGAGAGTGGACGGGGAAAAGAGCATGAGAGAAGGATGACTTTGGCCATAAAGTGAGGGATCAGTTTATATATTTATTGTAATGTAGAATCGATCCCCCACTTTATAACCACATTATAATAGTATAGAAATTGTTTTTTTTTATCATATTGCCCCAAGCAAGGCATTTTACTGCCACTGTTGTGCAGGTGGTTGCATAGGAGGAAAGTTATGTCTTTTCGGCTAGAAGCTCGTTAGAAACGAAAGGAACGAGTACTTAAATGGAATATAATATCGTTTCTCCTATATCAGGGTTTGGCAATCTTTTGGAGAGTGAAGGCCTAAAAGCTATGTAGAGTCATGGAGGAGGGTCAAATCGCTATGGCTCCAATGTCATGGTGGAGAACCATGGTACTAAATATGTGAATAAATTTTTTACGTGTTTGAAGAAAGCAAGGATTAAATATAATTAATTGTATTTAAACAATATCACTTATTTTACGACAGGAGAAAATAAAAATAAAAATGCAAACACATTTAACAAATAAATCTTTATTTTACTGTAGGAATAAAACAAACTACTATCACTAGGAAGCGAATAATTTCGGAATTGCAGAAAGTATTTCACCTCTTTCTTAATCCGATAAAAAAAAAACAAAAAAAACAGGTTTCTAAAGCATAAAAAAAAGAAACTATCTGACGGTAAGTTTGTTAAAAAAATATTACATAAAATGTTTCATAAATCAGTATTGAAAAACAAATTCATTAAAATCGGTTAAAAACACTATTTTATATTCATTTAAGTGTCCGCTCACGAAAGCAATTTCACAGAAATAGTGAAAGTGAGGCTGTACTCTAATTTTGGCGACCCCTACAAATAAAAAAAATAAAAGTAAAACACATTTTCCAGGTAAAAAAGAAATAATTTTTTAAATTTCGACGCAATATATTCAGACTATCAACTGTCACTTTGGTTTGATTAATATATATTTATATCGTGTCCAGAGTAAAGTAGCGGGCCGGACAAGATTCACTCGAGAGCAGGATGAGGCCCGTGGACCGGGGGTTGCTGACCGCTGTTCTATATGGTAATGAATGCTGGACAAACTCATCACAGATGAAGAAAAGCGACAAGAATGTGGATCTACAGAAACA
Source organism: Ascarosepion bandense (assembly GCA_037127315.1). NCBI lineage: Eukaryota > Metazoa > Mollusca > Cephalopoda > Sepiida > Sepiidae > Ascarosepion > Ascarosepion bandense. The sequence goes on from JBBBDQ010000934.1 coordinate 1,324,719, forward strand.
GACTGAGAATACCATCGACTGAAGACGTGAGCTACGATAAAGTTTTAAAGAAAATGAAAATAAAAACGATACATATATTTAAAAGCGGAAAGAGACAGATTTTATTTCTGGGGTATATAAAGAAGAAAGAGGGCTTGGAGAATTTGACACACACAAAACAAATTGAAGGCAAGGTGGACAGAGGAAAACAGTGCGCAAACTACTTAATGGGTTTGTATAAATGGATGCTAAAGCAGTGTTTAGAAGAGATTGCAAAAGGATAAAATTTAATAAGATCTACAAGGGACAGGAAATAGTGCAGAAACTTGATCGCCCACGTCTTGAAGAGTTACGGCACACACAAGAAGAAGGAGTCGAAAAAGAAGGACAAAGAAGAGTATAATGAGAAAGATTACTTGTCTCTTTTTCTCTCTCTCTCTATCTATCTATCTATCTATCTATCTATCTACTTTTTTCATTATCTATCTATCTATCTATCTATCTATCTATCTATCTATCTCCGTCTATTCATTATCTATCTATCTATCTATCTATCTCCGTCTATTCATTTTCTATCTATCTATCTATCTATCTATCTATCTATCTATCTATCTATCTACTGCCTTCCACCCCGTCTCTCATTCTACGGGATTTTTCATAATAATATTTTCTTTTCTTGTTTTAGGAACATTTCTCATGATGGCAACATTAAACGAAACGGAAGCTTCAGAAATTCTTTCTCGTATTAACAAGAAAGAAGCCTTAATTATTCTGCCCTCAACAATCCTGGTAACCATCACAATGTTGGTAGGATTTATTGGCAACCTCCTCACCTGTTATGTCTACGGTGTCCGATTGAAGATGACACCAACATATCTCTTCGTTGTCATGCTGGCTGTTGTAGATTTCATTACCTGTGCTGTCATCACACCCGCAAGAATTGTTCAGAATGTCTTTCCAGTGATGACACCGTGGGACGTTTTATGTAAGGTCCATATGAGTCTGTTTGTTTTCGTCGGTTACTGTACCTGTGGATTTCTTTTATCTATCGCTGTCGACCGATACAGAAGAATGTGCTGTCCCCTAAAAAGTCAAATCACCATGAGGGGAGCGAAAATCACAACTTTAGTCATCTCTTTGATTTCTATGTTACAAGGAAGCGCTGTGCATTTATTTTACGGAAGTGTAAGAAAGTCTACAAAGTACCCGAATGTCTTTACGCAGTGTTGTTCTACGACGGTTCGTAATTTTCAATTGGGATTTTTTTTTGGCTTATCTCTTCGTTGCAATATCCACCATAATTCTGTTAATGGGTTTTTATTTGGTTGTGCTGCGCACGATGAAAAAGATTGTTAACAAAACAGAACGCCATCGACAAAATTCGCTGACAAAAAAAGAAAGTATTAGCGCTCTTGTTGAAGCAGTGAATGAGATCCAAGGAAGCACAACACCACTCAGATCTTTTCCACGTTTATCATCTACTGGTGTTTCTACAGGAATATCATACGGTGAAAGCGAGCTTCCATTTTCATCCAGAACATCGCGGAAGAGCAACTCGAGTATCAAACGAGCAGAAGATAACAGGAAAAGATTGACCCGTACGACTGTTACGATGATGCTGATAACAGCGGTGTTTATTGTGGCATCCATTCCGTGTTTATGCGGGATAATTGCGGAAACGATTTTACAAAATGAGCCGAATATGGGAACAGTCACCGCCATCTTTTATTGGTTGGCCAGACACGCCTTCTATCTCAGTTCGTGTTTAAATCCAATCATTTATGGCTACAGAAACGAAAATTTCAAGCACGAAGTTCGAAAACTCTTTTGCAAGTTCAAATAAAATGTTTCCTTTCATTTGAAGGAAGCTTCACTGAAATAACCTATCTTGAGAAATGCAATATTTTGATGGGTTCTTCAAGATTGTAATCTCGTACAAAGGCTTTTCGCCTGTTACTTTAATTGAAGGGGAGAGCGGAATTAGCTACCGTTGTCTTGTCTCTATATCCCGAAACATAATATTTTAGCCGCCTGTGTTCGAGAGTTTGCCACAATGAACGCTTAGATCTAAACACATCGAGATATATATATATATATATATATATATATATATATATATATATATATATATATATATGATTGTGTGTATATATATATATATATATATATATATATATATATCCTTAAAAAGAATAGACGTCATAACTATCCCAAACCCGAGGAACCTTTCAGCCAACACTTATCAAGGGCTTCGTTGGCCTAATTATAAAGAGTCAAGAAAAAGGACAAAATCAAAATGATTACTCACAATATTGGGAAAAGATGGAACTCGTTTAAAAATAAACTGTTAATATATATATATATATATATATATATATATATATATATATATATATATTAACAGGGTGTCCATAAAGTTTGTGTGCACTTTAAAAAATTTATAACTTTGTTTGTATTTGCGATAGAAATAATTTGTTAAAATGATTAGAAAGAAGTAAATCTATATTTTTAAGGTTTTATTGAAATTTTATTTAAGTTTCCACATGTCCTCCATTATTAGCAATACAAAGGGTTATATGATTTTAATAATAATTTCTTTTTACTTATCTAAAAGTTCTTGCAAATTTTGTGGTAAAGAATTATTCAATAACTATACTTAAAACTAGGTACATTAAACTTTATAACATTTTTGACAGAATATTTCTATCACAAATACAAATAAATACTTTTTAATAGTGCACACAGACTTTATGGACACCCTGTATATATATATATATATATATATATATATATATTTTTTTTTTTTTAATCATATCACCCCAAGCAAGGCAGTGACGCCACTGATGCGCATGGGGCTATATAAGAGTAGAATGATTGGAAAAGAGAAAGCCGGGAACCACATCCTAAACAGGAAACAAGGGATGAGCCTCTTCACCTGTTCAAAAGACGTGGGTGGAGTATGAACCGGGCAATAGTTTAGTCTATCTACTCCAATTGAGAAAAAAAAAAAAAAAAGTGAAAGAAGATTGGAGAGAAAAAAAAAAAAAGAAAGAAAGCCGGGAACCACATCCTAAACAGGAAACAAGGGATGAGCTTCTTCACCTGTTCAAAAGACATGGGTAGAGTGTGAACCGGGATATATATATATATATATATATGAATCCAGGTGAAGAGGAATCAAGGTTTTACAATTTTGTGAATTATGAATAGTGCTCAATATAATAAATATTATAGAGCTTAATATAATCATATAGTTATGAATTAATTGTACATTGCGACACGGAAATTTCTGTTTCGAGATATATTCTCTTCATCAGGCAATGCTTGATGTTGGTTGTACAAATGATTTGCATTTAAATACAAAAACTAAATCATTTGTACAACCAGTATCAAATATTGCCTGAGGAAAAGAATCTATCTCGAAACATAGAAATTTCAGTGTCGCAATGTACAATTAATTTATAACTATATATATGAAATGAATTGTTTGAACATCATTTTTTATCGATACTCGTATTTAAGTAGATATTCTGTTTTTTAATTTAACAGTATTATATATTTATACCTACTAGCCTGATTATTTACGATAAATTTTTTTATTACGAAAATGTGCGTCATTCGGCAGGATTTGAACCTGCGATCCTTATTTACCTAGGGGGAGCTACCATTTGATCTGGCAACGTCTTAGACCGACGACCACGAATGACCTCCATTCTAAAGAAGGTTTTAATCAAGCCTATATATAACACAATTTTCGATTCATCGTAGCAACCATATCTGCTCTGAAATGTATCGTAATGTCATCAAATGTAAACATGTGACGGAAAATAACGAATTTTAACGAAACTTGGTTATAAACAACCAATTCGCAGGTTCGAATCCTGCCGAATGACACACATCTTCGTAATAAAAAACAAATTATCGTAAATAATCAGGCCAGTAGATATAAACATATAATACTGTTTAATTAAAAAAAAAAACAGAATATATATTTAACTACGAGTATCGATAAAAAAAAATGTTCAAACAATTTATTTCAAATTGTCGGTTGTTTATAACCAAGTTTCGTTAAAATTCGTTAATTTCCGTAACACACACACACACACACACACACACACACACACACACACACACACACACACACACACACACACACACACACACATATATATTTCTATTATAAGTGTTTATAATAAAAAATGGTTTACTGCTACACAAGAGCTGTTGTGTTTCGGTGCCTGCTTATTGGTACCGAAACAGAACGGCTCTTGTGTTGCAGTAAACCATTTTTTTTTATAGACACTTATAATAAAAATATTACCATATATAATACTCTACTAAGTATCTAGCACTATTAAAAAAGTAAATCCCTACAAGCAGTGAACCACTAATCTATTAGTTTGTACTACGTCTCAGATATATATATATATATATATATATTGTATCGAGGCAGCAGATAATTTTCTAAACATATACTGTTAAATATAAAAGACAATGAATGTCTATTATGTTTAATCATGAGCCGTTCTAAAAATCGTATTTTGGCTTTAATTTCTGGTGAAAATATAGACAAAAATTCTCTAACATTTGAATATTTTTTATGTTGCTTCTACATTTTTGATGGTGAATGTATTTATGTTAACGTTCCTGTAACCTCTCTGAAGATGGCTCATGTTAGTCGAAAGCTTAGAACCAAAATAATAAAAAAAAATATCCAAACGTTTGAGAATTTTTGTCTTTATTTTCACCTGAAATTAAAGCGAAAATACGATGTTTAGAACGGCTCACGATTAAACATAATAGTCATTCATTGTCTGTTATATTCAACAATATATATATATATATATATATATATATATATATATATATATATATATATATATATATATAATGAATTATTTTGAACATTATTTTTACCGATACTTGTATTTAAGTAGATATTCTGTTTTTAATTAAACAGTATTTTTATATTTATATCTACCGGCCTGATTATTTACGATAATCATCATGTTACGGAAATTAACGAAGATTAACGAAACTTGGTTATAAACAACCGACAATTCGAAATGATTTGTTTGAACATTATTTTTGATCGATACTCGTATTTAAGTAGATATTCTGTTTATAATCAAACAGTATTATATATTTATTTTTACCGGCCTGATTATTTACGATAAATTTTTATTACGAAAATGTGTGCTACCCAGCAGGATTCGAACCTGCGACCCCTATTACATAGGGGAAGCATACCATTTGATCTGGTACCGTCTTGACCACTCCGACCATGAATAGCCTCTTGATCAGACGTGGTTTTTATCATGCTTATATAACACAATTTTTGATTCTACCGCAAACAAGCATATCTGCTCTGAAATGTATCGTAATGTTAACAAATGTAAACATGTTACGGAAATTAACGAATTTTAACGAAACTATGTAATAGGGGTCGCAGGTTCGAATCCTGCTGGGTAGCACACACACACACACACACACACACACACACACACACACACACACACACACACATATATATATATTGTGTATTTTGGCAGCATTTTTTCATTAATGCAGGTTACATTGAATAATATAGACAAGTTTTGTCTATTAATTTTGTGTAGGATCCGTTCGTACCGTCTGATATACTTGATTGTGATATCATTGAAAGACAACAAAAAATTGCAGTAATTGTTGACTTTTTATCGGGTCTAAGCTTTCGGCTCATATAAGCCATTATCAAAGAATAAATATTAACAACACGCAGTAAACATAGAACATTTAAGTTAATAACAATGAAGAGAATTAAATTGAAGAGACCATCCCTACCGTGGCGGATGGCCGCAGACAGTGACAAAATGGTGGCGTTGTGGTCCCTGATCCGATTACAGGCATTTGAGTATGTTAGTTGAGATATCAAAATTTATCGTATTCAAACCAGGTTTAAGTTGTTTAATGTAGATAGCTTCCAGGATCTTTAGTTTTTGTTTATTATTTTCTTGCCTAAGTATATATGTGTTTTCTATAAGCGTTTTTCTAAGTGTGCGTTGATAACCGTGTTGTTTTAAATGTCGGAATATATTTAAGAAGTGTGCGTTGATAACCGTGTTGTTTTAAATGTCGGAATATATTTGAATTGTCATTTATATATATATATATACTATAGTCATCCGCAGACAGATCTGTTTCGCTGTATTACAGCTCATCAGTACGGCTTAGACTCCAGTCGCTTCCTAACCCAGGATTGAAACCCGACTGAATTGGCGTCAGTCGGCGATTCTACCCCTAGGCCACGAGTGTCCAGTAGAAGAAGGCAGGCTTTTTTAGCGCGTATAAACACGCCCAATAGCTAGAATTCATTATCGAATGAGCGGTGCGTATATGCCGGAGTAGCTACTGTTTACAAAGTCTACCACTCTTCCAGAGTGCTCAATCAGGGTGTGAGAGCGTGAATACCATATATATGTATATATTATCCTAGATCGATAGCATGACTAGGAGTTTCATGCGTTATGTTGTAGCCGTAGAGAAACAGTTAAGTTATTAATGTCCAGCCGAATTCATTGCATTCACTTACGCGAATGGTTAATATTAATATTAATATTCTAATTCAATATAATATTATTGAAAATTTAATTCTTAAAAAATAAGTTTTTTTGCCTATGTCTCTAGGATGCCGCAGAAAGCAATGGCAACCTACTGCGGGATAATCTTCTGCCCAGTCAGTCATGTCACTTTCGAGACATGATCGCCCAAGCGTGTATCACGTATGGCACTTAACTGACTGACTCTAGGATGCGTTGTGGTGCAGTGGATATCGATTCGGAACAGGGTGCCGAGTTCGAATTCCAGTTGAATTCCTTGCATTCACTTACGCACAAATACCCTTGAGTAAGGTATTAATCTGTCTCTTCCCTCTAGTTATGGGTTAAGTAATAGGACAGATTGGGTTCTATAACCTTGGCTGGCAACCAGTCTACCACAGAAAGTAATGGCAACCTACTGCGGGATAATCTTCTGCCCAGTCAGTCATGTCTCTTTCGAGACATGATCGCCCAAGCGTGTATCACGTATGACACTTAACTGACTGACTGAATATAACAGTTGAAAACATGAGTGAGGCATATATGGACATAAAGTGGAGGATCAGTTTTATATTGTTATGTAGTAATAAACTGATCCCCCATTAATTACTACTTATTAATATAATACATATCTCCCCCTCTAGCTATGGGTTAAATAACAGGACAGATTGGGTTCTATAGACTTGGAAAGCAATGGCAACCTACTGCAGGATAATCTTCTGCCCAGTCAGTCATGTCTCTTTCGAGATATGATCGCCCAAGCGTGTATCACGTATGGCACTTAACTGACTGACATATGTATGTATTAGCGTTTGTTCAGTAGGAGTGTCTTTGGATGAAGGAGAAGAAGTAAAAGGAATCAGCACACGAGAAAGAGGACATTGTGCGACGCGACTTACGTCAGGGTCGTGGTTTTAGCTTGTCGTCTCGAAGCTCCCATCTGACTGTCTGGCTGACGCTGGTCGAAGTATTTATATCCTTCAGATTTTTTGCACTGGATCGCGAAGTCTTTATGGTCTTGCAAGTCGCTTCCATTAGTCAGAAAATCAATTTAACACCTACTTGCGAAATCCGGTTTCGGCTTTTCTTTAAGCACATGGTTAATCTTTTTCCTATTTGGGAAAAACCAGGATTTCATACGTCGTTGTGAATTTTTGTAAAAGTGAAGAAGAAAGTTGATTTTAGTTTTTAATTTCCTATCTACCACAATGTAATCATCAGGCACATTTTTTAAACTGACAGTTTAGTAGATTTGAATTTAAGTTCACTCGTGTGAGTTAAATCTTGTATAGTTTGGTTACTGCGGTTTTAATAACAAGAATAGAAATTTAAATATTCCAGATTAAACGTAGATAAAAAAAATTAAAATTAAAACTTTAATTAAAAAGAAAATTTAAAATTAAAATATTTAAATGCAGGGAGATAAAAAGGGCTTAATTCATAATTATTAATATTAATATTTGCGGGGGAAAGAAAGAAAGAAAGAAAGAAAGAAAGAAAGAAAGAAGTAAAGTAAGTGTTACGTGTTAGGTGTAACAAAAGAAAAAAATGATTGACCAAAACACAGAGTTAAAAATCACATACAAATATTTAATTTACGATAAACACAAAATGATATATATACAAAATTTACAATTTTTTGCATTCAAAACAGAAAACAGAGTTTACTACTGGCAGAGTGACGGGTAAGTGTTACGAAGGGGAAGGAATGTGTCAAATATCTTTACCTAGTTAAGATAGCTAAAAGGTTTAAGAGCTATACTTTTAGGAAATCCTCAAATGTGTTTATAAAGAATAATTTCCAGTATGGTCAATGAAAGAGTCAAAAATATCTATTTACCCATTTAGTTCCATGAGGTGCTCTTTCACGTTTTAGTTAGTCGGCAACTTTTCTTAGAGATTCTCTCGGCTCTATGCACAGATCCACGAATCGGGCCGGAGTTGATAATGTCAGTAAATCCTGTTAACAACTGACTATTCTCTTCCCAAAGCCTATTTTTATAGGGACTAATACCTAATTTGCATATTTCTAAAACATTTAGAATTCTTTCGATTTTACTGGAACATTCTGGCATCTTCCAACCAAAACGTTATATTCCTAATTTCTCTATTTTTACGACTACTTCATGAATTAAAACTTTTCTGTAATAACAAGTAGGACTCAATAGAATTCCTTACTACAACTTTTTAGACATTACTATTACTATTTTATGTATAAATGCATCCTCGTAACATAAACAAGTGGGGAAGAAATAAAGAAAGAAAGAAAGAAAGAAAGAAAGAAAGGAAAGAAAAAAGAAAGGAGTAAAGAAAGGAAGTAAGAAAGAAAGAAAGAAAGAAAGAAGGAAAGAAAGAAGGAAAGAAGGAAAGAAAAAAGAAAGGAGTAAAGAAAGGAAGTAAGGAAGAAAGAAAGAAAGAAAGAAAGAATGAAAGTAAGGAAATAAGGAAGAAAGAAAGAAAAAAGAAGGGAAGGAGAAAAGTAAGGAAGTGAGGAAGAAAGATAAAAAAGAAAGAAAAAAAGATAAAAAAGAAAAAAGACAGAAAGTAGTAAAATAAGGAAGTGGGGAAGAAAGAAAAAAGAAAGAAACGAGTTAAGTAAGGAAGAAAGAAAGAAGGAAAGGAAAGGAGTAAAGTAAGGAAGAAAGAAAAAAGAAAGAAAAAGAAAGAAAGAAAGAAAGGAGTAAAGTAAGGAAGTGAGAAAGAAAGGAGTAAAGTAAGGAAGTGAGAAAGAAAGAAAGAAAGAAAGAAGTAAAGTAAGGAAGTGAGGAAGAAAGAAAGAAAGAAAGGATTAAAAAAAGAAAGAAAGAAAGGAGTAAAGTAAGGAAGTGAGGTAGAAAGATAAAAAAGAAAGAAAGAAAAAGATAAAAAAGAAAAAAGAAAGAAAGTAGTAAAATAAGGAAGTGGGGAAGAAAGAAAAAAGAAAGAAACGAGTAAAGTAAGGAAGAAAGAAAAAAAGAAAGAAAGAAAAGGAGTAAAGTAAGGAAGAAAGAAAAAAAGAAAAAGAAAGAAAGAAAGGAGTAAAGTAAGGAAGTGAGAAAGAAAGAAAGAAAGAAAGAAAGAAAGAAAGAAAGAAAGAAAGAAGTAAAGTAAGGAAGTGAGGAAGAAAGAAAGAAAGAAAGGATTAAAGAAAGAAAGAAAGAAAGAAAGAAAGTAGTAAAGTAAGGAAGTGAGGTAGAAAGATAGAAAGAAAGGGGCAAACGTATATAGGAATCAATATCATTCGGGGTTTAAGAGTTTAAGTAGGTATCTTTTCTATGGCATCACGTGGTCATTAAATCAATCTTTTTGTTAAATAGATTAGGGTTATTGGTGTGGTTTAGGATGACAAGTTTTTATAAAAGACAAAAGTTACATCTATCTCCTTTTCCGTTGTAAGATTTGGATTTACCGACGATATTCCAGGTAATACTTGAATGCGTGCTATTATCTTTTTTTTTAATTTCCAATATTTTTTAGTGTCGGTAAATGGTAGAAATGTTTGTGAATTAAGTTTAGGAAACATTTACCAATGTTTGTTTGAATATTACGATCGAAGAGTGGGTTAAACCAAATAATGTTACGTTTACACGATTTCTGCTTATTCCTGCCTACCTTGTTTTTAACAGAGTTGAATCTAGATGAATCTAAACTAATGTTGTTGAATTTATTTTTTCTAGAGCGTTAATGTATTTAATTTTAGACTTGTCAAAAAATTCGTTATTGCTAGAATTGGCACTTAAACGAAGTTGGATAAATTTATGTAGGTTGTTGATGATTCTATAGGATTGATTTGATTTGTCATTGTTGTATGTATGGTTATGTAAGTCCTTAGTATACGGTTTGTACAGATGAGGTCGAAGGTAACATTTAAGAAATTTACGAGATTAGCGTTAGTGATGGTCGTAATATTAAGATCGTAGTCTTTTAAAACTTTTATTAGATCCTTTCTAAGTTTGTCCGTTTTTTGTGGATTAGTTTTACGGAAGATTATCAATTCGTCGTCTCGGTAAATGCTGGTATGTGGCCAAGATTTCAGAGCAAAAAAAAAAAAATCCGAACAAATCACAGGCCTCTTCAGAATCTTTTATGCAAAAAGATTCTGAAGAGACCTGTGATTTGTTCGGATTTTTTTTTTTATGTCAGCAGTAGTACAGCAAGAATATTTTGAGGACCCTAGATGTTATGCCAGAATTTGTAATCGGAAGCCCCAATTTAAACAACATAAGATACGCAGATGATACAGTGCTGATAGCAGACACGGAAAAAAAACTACAAGACCTCCCACAGAAGGCAGCTGAAGAGAATGACAAAAAAAGAACTACAAATAAACTGCAAAAAAAAAAAAAAAAAAAAAAAAACGAATGTAAAGTCATCAGCAAGAAGAGTAACCCAAAATGCCAAATACAGATGAGGGATACTAGAATCAAGCAAGTACAACAATTTAAATACCTAGGATGTGTTCTAACAGGAGATGGAAAGTGCGACACAGAGATCCGAAGGCAAATTGGCGTGACGAAGGACGCGTTTCAGAAGCTGAGGAAAGTTCTAAGACACAAGAAAATTTCACTAGAAACAAAGAAGAGAGTGCTAGATTGCTATGTGATGTCTGTCCTTCAATATGGCAGTGAATGCTGAACAATATCATCAAAGATTAAGGAAAAATTTGAAGCAACTGAAATGTGGTTCTACAGAAGAGTACTGGATATAAAGTGGGAGATCAGTTCCATATTACAATCAATATATAAACTGACCCCTCACTTTGTGGTCACAGCAGTTTCTATACATTTATATTCGTGAGATCCAAAAGCACAAGGATGCATTCCAGAAGCTGAGTAGATTATTAAGAAACAGGAAAATTTCACTAGAAACAAAGAAGAGAGTGCTAGATTGCTATGTGATGTCAGTTCTTCAATACGGCAGTGAATGCTGGACAATATCATCGAAGATGAAGGAAAAACTTGAAGCAGCGGAAATGTGGTTCTACAGAAGGATGCTGTGGATATCATGGATGGAGCATGTGAGCAATGATGAGGTGTTGGAAAGAATGGAAACGAAAAGAAAACTAATAGTGAGCATCAGGAAGAGACAACTGAAGTTCCTGGGACATGCATTGAGGAAGGAGGGCTTGGAGAACCTGATACTAACAGGCCAGATAGAGGGGAAAAGACAGAGGAAGGCAGCGGGTAATATATATATGAAGCGCCTGAGCAGGTGGATGACAGAACCGGGGTTGTGTGTTGTAACAGGAGAAAACACACTAAGAGCCACCAGGGATAGGGAGACGTGGAAGGCCATGATCGTCCACGTCCCGAAAGGACAGGGTACATAGAAGAAGAATATAATGCCAACTGTTTATAAGAAATTATAATGTGGATATAAAATGGGGGATCAATTTTAAATTATAATCAATATATAAACTGATCCCTCCTTTTGTGGCCATGTTGGTTTCTATGCATTTATATTCTAGATTTATGGGCTTCGGCTAGTGGATGGCAGAGCGGGGTTTGGGTGGTGTAACGAGAAAGCGTGCTAGGAGCCACCAGGGATAGGAAGACGTGGAAGGCCATGATCGCTTCCGTCTTGAAAGGACAGGGCACATTGAAGAAGAAGAATCTATTTTTATCCTGATCTGGCTCTTGTAAAGGTAGACGTTAGCAGAAGCAGTCAGGTAAATAATGGAGTGGTAGGGAGAACCGACCATTTTCGCAGCATCTTTAGCGAGGGGTCGAATATACGAGTTTCACCTGAGGTAGGGCTGAGTTTACGTTCTAATAGGCGTTCATAGCAACGGGTCTCCCTGAGAGAAACCCCATTAATTGCGATAGACGTAAATTCAGGGACTGCTCTTTGATTATGTAACGTTACTAGTTGGTTTTTGAGACATTGAATGCGACCAGCTGGCCTCCTGTCATCTACACTAAGTTACTGGGGAATGGTCAGGGTAGAGATCAGTTGCCAAGCTCTGGTAATCTAGAATTTTGGAGGTGTATTAAAATACCGTTGTATCATCAGTATTGTTACACACAAAAGATCAGTGTATAAAAAATGACCCCAATGAAATCAAAATCTAAGTCCTTTGTGAAGGAAGGCGCGCATATTTTTTTCTACTCAGTTTGTTAAAAACCCGGGAATCACTGTCAAAACAAAATAATTCCGTTCACAAATTAAATTTGAGTATCATTTTGTTTTAAACATTTCACGTCCAGCAAGGCAACAAAGCCACTAATGCGCAAGAAGTTAATGAGTGCGAAAAATAGGACCCCTCCAAATAACCCCAAAAAACAAAACAAAACAAAAACAACAGAAACCCCACATTATTAAGGAGTCAGTCAGTTAAGTGCCATACGTGATACACACTTGGGCGATCATGTCACGAAAAGGACATGACTGACTGGGCAGAAGATTATCCCGCAGTAGGTTGCCATTACTTTCTGCGGTAGACTGGCTGCCAGCCAAGGCTATAGAACCCAATCTATCCTGTTATTTAACCCATAACTGGAGGAAAGAGACGGATTAATACCTTAACCAAGGGTATTTGTGCGTAAGTGAATGCAAAGAATTCAACTGAAATTCGAACTAGGATCCCCGATTTGTCGTTCCGAGCCGATATCCACTGCACCACAACGCACATCCTTGGAAAAGGTATTAATCCGTTCCCTTCTCTCTATTTATGGGTTAAATAACAGGATAGATTTGGCTCTATAGCCTTGGATGGCAACCAGTCTACCGCAGAGAGTAATGGCAACCTAATGCGGGATAATCTTTTGCCCAGTCAGCTATGTCGCTTTTGAGACATGATCGCCCAAGCGTGTATCACGTATGACACTTGACTGACTGACTGAGGAGAGAAAACAATAAAAGATGAAATAATTAAGAAGACATGATTTAATGCAAAAATCTAATGGTTACATCTGACAAATTGAAGTGTAAAATAATGAAACCTATCTGCCAATCTAGTACTACACTTCAATTTGTGAAGTCTAGGTACCATTAGAACTATTTCCATGAAAATATTCATAGAAAATGCAAAGGAAGCTATGTTATAGGGATATGAAAGTGACTGAAGCCAAGATGCCAGGTCAAGACCAATAACATTACAGATTCTTCCAGTCAGTTAAATGCCGTTTGATGCCAAGTGGATAATTCTAAATGAAAATAAAATGCTTCTTTTGTTATTAATAGTTTGCAAAATTTTGCAAGGCAAGTAGCGACAATTTAGCCATCGCACTCCTTAGATTTTATATATATATATATATATATATATATACACACACACACACACTACCGGCCATAATTATTAGGTCACCCCAGTTTTTTAAAAGAAATGATGTATTTCGTACTACTTTTAGTATTTATTACCAAGTGGATAATTCTAAATGAAAATAGAATGGTTCTTTTGTTAATATTACTTTGCAAAATTTTACAAGACAAGGAAGCAAAGATGAACTCGTTCGAATCAGCCTAATTTTTTTTCATTCTTTTATTGATGAAACTGCAATATAAGTAATTAAATATTTATAAAGTCCTTGGATGCCATGTTATTGTGCAGTATTAACAAAAGAACCATTCTATTTTCATTTAAAATTATTCACTTGGCAATAAATACTAAAAAAAAAAATAGTATGAAATATATCATTTTTTTAAAACACTGGGTTGGCCTAATAATTATGGCTGGTAGTGTAGATGTCACCGTAAGTTCTATGCTAACAGTTTCTTCTGTCACACTTCTCGCTTGTGAAACCGACTTCTGAATTCTTGCTTTCCATTCAACTTTGATCTTGAAAAATTTAAATGCAATGTCACTCGTTATTTCTCGTCTTCTTTATTCTCTTCCCTTAATAATGTTTTCTTGTTCTCGTATTCTCTCACGTTTAGTAAACACCAACCTCTTGCGTCTAAGTGACTTTATTTCCTTGGTTGGGATGAAATGATTAAGAAAATAACGTAATTATAGCGTATTTCCTATTTGGCAATATAAATTTTTTAAGCAACCGATACGGTTTAAGATCATGCACCAATTCAGTCAGTTAAGTGCCATACGTGATACACGCTTGGGCGATCATGTCTTGAAAGAGACTTTATTTCCTTGGTTGGGATGAAATGATTAAGAAAATAACGTAATTATAGCGTATTTCCTATTTGGCAATATAAATTTTTTAAGCAACCGATACGGTTTAAGATCATGCACCAATTCAGTCAGTTAAGTGCCATACGTGATACACGCTTGGGCGATCATGTCTTGAAAGAGACTTTATTTCCTTGGTTGGGATGAAATGATTAAGAAAATAACGTAATTATAGCGTATTTCCTATTTGGCAATATAAATTTTTTAAGCAACCGATACGGTTTAAGATCATGCACCAATTCAGTCAGTTAAGTGCCATACGTGATACACGCTTGGGCGATCATGTCTTGAAAGAGACTTTATTTCCTTGGTTGGGATGAAATGATTAAGAAAATAACGTAATTATAGCGTATTTCCTATTTGGCAATATAAATTTTTTAAGCAACCGATACGGTTTAAGATCATGCACCAATTCAGTCAGTTAAGTGCCATACGTGATACACGCTTGGGCGATCATGTCTTGAAAGAGACTTTATTTCCTTGGTTGGGATGAAATGATTAAGAAAATAACGTAATTATAGCGTATTTCCTATTTGGCAATATAATTTTTTTAAGCAACCGATACGGTTTAAGATCATGCACCAATTCAGTCAGTTAAGTGCCATACGTGATACACGCTTGGGCGATCATGTCTTGAAAGAGACTTTATTTCCTTGGTTGGGATGAAATGATTAAGAAAATAACGTAATTATAGCGTATTTCCTATTTGGCAATATAAATTTTTTAAGCAACCGATACGGTTTAAGATCATGCACCAATTCAGTCAGTTAAGTGCCATACGTGATACACGCTTGGGCGATCATGTCTTGAAAGATTTTCTATCTTGCTCTTTAAACTATAGCCGAAGGGAAACGAGACGGATTGTATTAATAATTAGTAATTAGTGGGGGATCAGTTTATTACTTCATAACAATAGAAAACCGATCCCCCATTTTATGCCCACTATAAGCATTACTTATGTTTCCAACTATTATCTTCATTCAGTTAGTTAAGTGCCATACGGGATACACGCCTTGGGCATCATGTCTCTTTCGAGACATGACTAACTTGGCAGAAGATTATCCCGCAGTAGGTTGCCATTGCTTTCTGCGGTAGACTGGTTGCCGACCAAGGCTATAGAACCCAATCTGTCCTGTTATTAATTCCAAACAATATAATTTCTATTTGAAATAGGCCAGAGTATTTTGCTTACTGGAAATAGTAAATTGAATCATTTAGCTTTCATTTAAAGCTAAAATGAAAGCTTCAAGAAAAAATTTTATTTTTTAAAATTCACTTTAAAACAGGTATCGAAAATGAGTGGAGGTAGCTATATGACTAATATTGCTCCGTAGGTGAAATAAAGATACTTTAAGAAAACAAATCAGAGTAGCCTCCCTTGTCCGAAGACGACCAGAACATAAAGTTGAAATTCAAATTCAAAATAAAAATTTCACAAAACTTATCCATAAAAACCTGTAATAAATTTTAAAAAAATATTTTAAAAGGCTTTACGGCAATTTTTCTTTTTATTAAAATGGCATGAAAAGAAGAATCAAATTTAATTTATAAATTATTGTCAAAGAGTAAAAAGAGTATTTTTCCCCCAATGACAGAGAATTTTCTTTTTAAGCAAGATCATTGGCTAAAACCACGCATCTTAAATATGTATGACAATTGCAAGGCAACATAATTCACTGGAAAACAGCATAGTATGAATAAAAAAAGGTCTAAAACGTAATCAAAACTTTTCCCATGTTATTATTAAGATGAAAAATCAAAGTATTCTTTAAAATATTGAAAAACAAATAAAATCTTTCTAATACATTCGAAATTTTGGTAAAAAATCCTGCTTTAATTTTCGTTAGCGGGTAACCAAATCGTTACCAGAGTTTACAATGGACAATATAATATTACGTAACTCAGTTTTTTTTTCGGGGAAACATAAATTAATTTGGAAATTCTTGCAAAAATCAAGTTATTGTCGGATTTTAACGAAACTTTCAGAACTTATTCACAAATGAATGGAATTATTTTTGAAATCATTATTTTCAGAAAATCTATGTAAAAATGTATTTTTTACATCTGTTACCCACTCCCTTCACGTAAATTCATGAAATTTCAAGAAATTAAGTTTTGTAGCGAAAATTTGTAAGTCTTTTTTTTTTTTCCTTCTGCCTAATTTTAAATTCTAAGCTTTTTATGTTTAATTGGTTTTCTTTAATTCTTTTCTTTTGATTTTAGCAGAAATCTCTTGACTGGACTTTCACTACCATGTTTTTTTTTCAATTGGAGTAGATAGATCTATCTATCGCCCGGTTCACACTCCACCCACCTCTATTGAACGGGTTATGAGGCTCATCCCTTGTTCCCTGTTTAGGATGTGGTTTCCGGCTTTCTCTTTTCCAATCTTTTCACTCCTTTTTCTTTTTTTTTCTCAATTGGGGTAGATAGACTAAACTATCGCCCGGTTCACACTCCACCCACGTCTATTGAACAGGTTAAGAGGCTCATCCCTTGTTCCCTGTTTAGGATGTGGTTTCCGGCTTTCTCTTTTCCAATCTTTTCACTCCTTTTTCTTTTTTTTTCTCAATTGGGGTAGATAGACTAAACTATCACCCGGTTCACACTCCACCCACCTCTATTGAACAGGTTAAGAGGCTCATCCCTTGTTCCCTGTTTAGGATGTGGTTTCCGGCTTTCTCTTTTCCAATCTTTTCACTCCTTTTTCTTTTTTTTCTCAATTGGGGTAGATAGACTAAACTATCACCCGGTTCACACTCCAACCACGTCTATTGAACAGGTTAAGAGGCTCATCCCTTGTTCCCTGTTTAGGATGTGGTTTCCGGCTTTCTCTTTTCCAATCTTCTCCCTTTGGTTTCTTTCTTTTTTTTAATTTTAATTGGAATAGATAGATCTATCGCCCGGTTCACACTCCAGCCACGTCTATTGAACAGGTTAAGAGGCTCATCCCTTGTTCCCTGTTTAGGATGTGGTTTCCGGCTTTCTCTTTTCCAATCTTCTCACTTTGGTTTCTTTCTTTCTTTTTTTTTTCAATTGGTGTAGATAGATCTATCGCCCGGTTCACACTCCACCCACATCTATTGAACAGGTGAAGAGGCTCATCCCTTGTTTCCTGTTTAGGATGTGGTTTCCGGCTTTCTTTTTTCCAATCTTTTCACTATTACGTAGCCCCCTGCACATCAGTGGAGTTACCGCCTTGCTTGGGGTGATTAAAACAAATTAGTTAAGCGTAGGACTCATTTCGGAATGTAAATCATCTATTTTTTTTACAAACTCTTACCATTTTTTCCGAAAATTTGCTTCGAATAGTCAAATAAAAAAAAATACAATAAAACTATGACATTATCTAATTCAGTCAGTTAAGTGCCATACGTGATACACGCTTGGGCGATCATGTCTCGAAAGAGACATGACTGACTGGGTAGAAGATTATCCCGCAGTAGGTTGCCATTGCTTTCTGCGGTAGACTGGTTGCCGACCAAGGCTATAGAACCCAATCCGTCCTGCTATTTGACCCAGAACTGGAAGGAAGAGACGGATTAATACCTTTCCCAGGGTATTTGCGCGTAAGTGAATACAATGGATTCAACTGGAATTCGAACACGGCTCCCCGGTTTCTCGTTCCGAGCCGATATCCACTGTACCACAACGCACATTGCTTTTATAAATAATATATATTAAGAACATTACAAACTGAAGAAAATTTTTTTTTTTTTTTATGAATAATGAAATTTTAAAATATTTATCTTAATATTTTCTTTTTTAATTATAATCATTTTATAAAATTAAAAAATTAAAAATCTACAAAGCCTTGTGGCGGTTAGGTTATTAAGTTATTCAATGAAGACAGTATTTACTAATCGGAAATTGGAATGTTTAATCTTTACTTGATAAATTAATAAACGAAAGCGTCATGCGACTGGAACTAATTCAAAAAAAGTTTAAAACTTTATAAACCATAATAATTAACAAAAAATTAACTTTATAAACCATTATAATTATAATTAACAAAAAATAATGAAAACAATTTTTATAAAAAATCATTATTTTTTTTTTTCGGAATATGATATCTTTAATATATATTATTTATAAAATCAGTTAAAAATTTATCTAGATTAAAAATGGCGTAGTTTTAATGCAGTTTGGAGCAGATCTGCTTTTGATAATGCTATTTTACCCAATTTTGGAAAATTGGCCCCATAGAATAAAAAAAAAAAGGTTTACATTCCCCAAGGAGTTCTGCATTTAACTAATAAAACAAGATTTGTGATCAGTATTGAATTTCTAGAAATTTCATGAAATCAATTGGAGAGAGGGTAACAGATGTAAAAAATATTTTTACTCAAATTTTCTAGCAATAGAATAAATAACTTCATTCATTTGCTAATAAGTTCCTGAAAATTTAAGAAAAATCAGACAATTATTTAATTTTTGCAAGAATTTTTTTTTATAAGCGTTTCACCCCGAGCAAGGCATGTCACTGCCACTACTGCGCAGGGGGCTACATAGAGTGGAGAAAGGATGATTAAATATAGGAAATGTCAGAGGGTGGGTGATAGGCGGGTAGGGATACCGAGAATGGTTAAATATAGGAAATGTCAGAGGGTGGGTGATAGGCGGGTAGGGATACCGAGAATGGTTAAATATAGGAAATGTCAGAGGGTGGGTGATAGGCGGGTAGGGATACCGAGAATGGTTAAATATAGGAAATGTCAGAGGGTGGGTGATAGGCGGGTAGGGATACCGAGAATGGTTAAATATAGGAAATGTCAGAGGGTGGGTGATAGGCGGGTAAAGATACCGAGAATGAGGGTTGGGTACATGAGAGTGTTTTGAGAATAATTGGGAGTTAGTGTGATAGGAGGTGTCTGTTGACCCTACATTTAAACACCTGGAGATTGCAGCTGTCGGGAAAGCAGACTTGTGGAAGGGAGTTCCACAGGCGGGAAGCGCGAGAAAAGAAGCTGTTGGAGTAGAATTTACGGTTACATCTTATCTGTTTAACTGTAAAAGGGTGGGACCTAGTTGCTAATCTAGTATCTCGTGTAAATTCCTGCTTAATGTGTCTTTCGACACCAAAAACTGAGTTGCGTATTATGTTTAGCAGGATGTGCGTTGTGGTGAAGTAGATATCGGCTTGAAACGAGAAATCGGGGAGCCGAGTTCGAATTCCATTTGAATTCCTTGCATTCACTTACGCGCAAATACCCTTGGGAAAGGTACTAATCCGTCTCTTTCCCTCCAGTTATGGGTTAAATAACAGGACAGATTGGGTTCTATAGCCATGGTTGGCAACCAGTCTACCGCAAAAATAAATGGTAACCTATTGCGGGAAAATTTTCTGTCCAGTCAGTTATGTCTCTTTCGAGACATGATTGCCTAAGCGTATATTACGTATAACACTTAACTGGCTGAAAGAAAGATGGCTATAGAGAATTCGGAAGAGTGTTAATGGAGGGTTTATCTAAACTTATTTATAAACGGAATTTTGTTTGTGTGTGTGTATGTGTCTGTGTGTGTGTGTGTGTGTGTGTGTGTGTGTGTATCCGTTACTTATAGACTCCGAAACGGCTGAACTGATTTTCTTGAAAATTTACACAGTTGTACTATAAGCGTCTGCGAGTGTTCTTAGCTAGGTTTTGTGTCGAGGTGCCCACGATAAATATCGAAAATTGATAATCGAAAAAATCGGGTTATAGAAGGAGTGGTCTGATTTTAATCAAATTTGATTCACTCATAGACAAAGACATAAGAAACGATATTCAGACGTTTCAAGGTTGCAGTTCTTATAATAGTGCAGAAAATCGATCATATATATATATATATATATATATATATATATATATATATATATATATATATATATATAAAAGGCAAGATGTTTGTGTGTATGTCTGTTTATCTGCCTGTATGTCTGTATTTTTTCAACCCTTTTATTTTAGTTTTTGCTTGGGGTTTGGCTCTAAGTAGGTATAATTGTAGTTCTTAGTCACAGCCATGATACCATTTACTCAGAGGACTTATTTAGCCTTCAAAATTCAGTTTACGACGAAAAAAACTTCTTTGATATCGCTACCAGGAAATCAAAATTTGACTCACATCCATTCATTTTTCTTTCAGTCTACGCTTTCGCTTTAACTGGAAACAACTATTGCTTTTGAGTGTTTCGTGCCAACGTCCAAAGAGTCGGAGCTACAGGACCATGGATTAGTTTTAAAGCTTTCATTACACCCGAGCAACGCCGGGCTATACTGCTAGTTTTCTATAAAGAGAACATGATAAAATTACAGAAACATGTTACATGCTCTCTCTCTCTCTCTCTCTCTCTCTCTCTCTCTCTCTCTCTCCCCTGCCCTAAAAAGAGAATGCTATTTGGTGCTAAAAATCTGTCTTTAAAAGAAGTTGTTTTATTCGTGTGCCAAGAAAGCATCTTCTCTTCACACTCTTGGGACTAGAGTTAGTTCCTCCCTTACGTTCTTTAATTCATCCTGCCAGGCACCATCTTACCAAGAGTCAGCCTAGACAAAGAATGGAGTATTGCTGCCACAATTGAACTGGTGCTGCCTACTCCTCGCTGTCCAGCCTCACCCGTCACGCTTGGCTGGTTTCTACTCGGTAGAGTTTTTTTGTTCTGTCCTTTCTTCGTCCCATCTGCCTCTAGAGCAGAGGTGTCAGGTTTATTTAACCCATAGATGGAGGGAGAAGCGATAGATTAATACCCTTCCAAATACGCGTATTTGAATGCAACGAATTCAATTGGAATTCGAACTCGGCTCTCCTATTTTTCGTTCCGAGCGAATATCCACTGTATCACAATGCACTTCCTTTTCTTTCTCTATTTTTTTCTAATAAATGTTTAGGTAAATATTTGTACCTACGGCAGATACTCGTAGGGCTGCCTATATATATTTCGTAAACCCAAATATATGAAATTTATGCATGCAAACATACAACAGGGCTCACTCTTAGCTTCCCATCGAAAGGACAATGGATACACCACGCTGATTCTCTATTCTTGTTCGCGTCGATGTAAATCAAAGATTAGAGAGGGTTCGTTGAAAGCTCTCAAGTTTCAACAAAAATGATCAAGATGTGATTGGAGCAGCTGATTACCAACACCTCGCTTTTTCTTTAGAATCATCCTTTTAGCATCCAACTAGGATCGCTCAAATGCCTGACCTGATGGCCACGTGATGGGAAGGGAACGGAAGACCTCCGCGCTGCACCTGGGCAGACGATATATTGAGGTAGATCTCACGCGATAGTCAGTCAGTTAAGTGCCATACGTGATACACGCTTGGGCGATCATGTCTCGAAAGAGGCATGACTAACTGGGCAGAAGATTATCCTGCACTAGGTTGCCATTGCTTTCTGCGGTAGACTGGTTGCCGACCAAGGCTATAGAACCCAGTCTGTCCTGTTATTTAACCCATAACTGGAAGGAATAGACGGATTAATACCTTTCCCAAGGGTATTTACGCGTAAGTGAATGCAATGAATTCAACTGGAATTCGAACTCGGCTTCCTGATTTCTCGTTCCGAGGCGATATCCAATGCACCACAACGCACATTATTTTACATTGGTACTGTGTGCGCTGTGGTACAGTGGATATCGGCTCGGAACGAGAAATCGGGGAGCCGAGTTCGAATTCCAGCCGAATTCATTGCATTCACTTACGCGCAAATACCCTTGGGAAAGGTACTAATCCGTCTCTTTCCCTCCAGTTATGGGTTAAATAACAGGACAGATTGAGTTCTATAGCCTTGGTCGGCAATCAGTCTACCGCAGAAAGCAATGGCAACCTACTGCGGGATAATCTTCTGCCCAAGTCAGTCATGTCTCTGTCGAGACATGATCGCCCAAGCGTGTATCACGTATGGCAGTTAACTGACTGACTTTTGTGTTGAATAATTTCCATTAACTTTGTCTACCTTTGATGTATGAAAATACTAGCAGTATAGCCCGGCGTTGCTCGGGTGTAATGAAAAATTTAAAACTAATTCATGGTTCTAGACCTCAGACTTATATGACGCTGGCATGAAAGACTAAAAAGCAATAGTTGTTTCCAGTTAAAGCGAAACCGTAGACTGAAAGAAAAATGAATGGATGTAAGTCAAATTTTGATTTCCTGGTAGCGATATCAAAGAAGTTTTTTCGTCGTAAACTGAATTTTGAAGGCTAAATAAGTCCTCTGAGTAAATGGTATATCATGGCTGAGACTAAGAACTACAATTATACCTACTTAGAACCAAACCCCAAGCAAAAACTAAAATAAAAGGGTTGAAAAAATACAGACATACAGGCAGATAAACAGACACACACACAAACATCTTGCCTTTTATATATCTATATATATATATTATCGATTTTCTGCACTATTGTAAGAACTGCAACCTTGAAACTTCTGAATATCGTTTCTTATGTCTTTGTCTATGAGTGTATCAAATTTGATTAAAATCGGACCACTCCTTCTATAACCCGATTTTTTTTCGATTATCAATTTTTGATATTTATCGGGGGTACCTCGACACAAAACCCACCTAAGAACACTCGCAGACGCTTATAGAACAACTGTGTAAATTTTCAAGAAAATCGGTTCAGCCGTTTCGGAGTCTATAAGTAACGGACACACACACACACACACACACACACACACACACACACACACACACACACACGACAAAGTTCCATTTATAAATAAGTTTAGATTTAGATAATTACTTATTTTCCTATATTACGGATATTTGTTCATTGGGGTAATGGATAATAATGAAATTGTATTTTGGGGTAATCGCAGCAAAAAGGGTGGGAACCTTTGTCTTAGATTAACAGATCATCGCTTCCGCCTGCCAACTCACTACCTATCCCGACATCACGATACACGGCTGGCAACTCCAGCGTCGGAATTGAAACTAAACTTTTTGTTAACATTTATGCGTTCAGGAACTCTCAATTCCAACTGTCATCGTCAATTTAAACATGTGGCCGAAAATACTCGACGCCCAATTTGTCACTTGACCCAGAAAGTTTTCATTTATTATTCCATTTCTTTTCGGTCCAGTGGGTGGATACTTTGTTGATCATATCTCACGGACCTCATCCTTGGACATAAAACGCTATATACTTGAAACTGAAATAAAGATCACTCACAATTCTCTATTATGTGATTGTCGCATTTACAGTGTCGCATGCATATCGAAAATCATATTGAACTTAAATAATTATTTTTGAAACTTTAAAAACATTATTTTTAAATATGACATTAAGTGCATAAACAAGTCTGTATTAATAACACACCTCAGAAAGCGACCTAGCTGTCCAGAAGACGGAAAGTGTGACACAGAGATCCGAAAGGGAATTGGTATGGCGAAAGATGCGTTCCAGAAGTTGAGTAAAGTATTATGAGACAGGACAATTTCTCTAGAAACAAAGAAGAGAGTACTGGATTCCTTTGTGGTGTCTGTCCTTCAATATGGCAGTGAATGCTGGACAATATCATCAAAGAAGAAGGAAAAACTTGAAGCAACTGATATGAGGTTCTACAGAAGCATACTTGATATAAAGTGTGGTATCAGTTCCATATTACAATCAATATATAAAATAAACCCTCACTTTGTGGTCACAGCAGTTTCTATACATCTAGATGGAAAAAGAGACAGGGGAAAGCAGTGGGTAACATATTTGAAGGGCCTGAACAGGTGGATGACAGAACGAGGGCTGTGTAGTGTAACAGGAGAAAGCGTGCTATGAGCCACCAGGGATATGGAGACGTGGAAAGCCAGAGATCCGAAGGCGAATTGGTATGGCGAAAGATGCGTTCCAGAAGTTGAGTAAAGTATTATGAGACAGGACAATTTCTCTAGAAACAAAGAAGAGAGTACTGGATTGCAATGTGATGTCAGTTCTTCAATATGGCAGTGAATGCTAGATAATATCATCAAAGAAGAAGAAAAAACTTGAAGCAACTGATATGAGGTTCTACAGAAGCATACTGGATATAAAGTGTGGTATCAGTTCCATATTACAATCAATATATAAACTGAGCCCTCACTTTGTGGTTACATCATTTTCTATACATTTATATTCCTAAGATCCAAAAGCACAAGGACGCGTTCCAGAAGCTGAGTAAAGTATTAAGAAAAAGGACAATTTCAATAGCAACAAAGAAGAGAGTACTGAATTGCTATGTAATGTCAGTTCTTCAATATGGCAGTGAATGCTGGACAATATCATGAAAGATGAAGGAAAGACTTGAAGCAGCAGAAATGTGGTTCTACAGAAGGATGCTGCGGATATTATGGATTGAGCATGTGAGCAATGATGAGGTATTGTAAAAGATGGAAACGAAAAGAAGATTAATACTGAGTATCAGGAAGAGACATCTAAAGTTCCTGGGTCATGCAATGAGGAAGGAGAGCTTGGAGAATCTGATACTAACAGGCCAGATAGATGGAAAAAGAGACAGGGGAAAGCAGCGGGTAACATATTTGAAAGGCCTGAACAGGTGGATGGCAGAACGAGTGTTGTGTGGTGTAACAGGAGAAAGCGTGCTATGATCCACCGGGGATAGAGAGACGTGGAAAGACATGATCGCCTACGTTCTGAAAGAACAAGGCACATTGAAGAATAATAACAATTTTAATGCTTCCAAAACGAAGCTTCTATCCTTTAAACACCATAGACACTCTGCTACTCTCCATCAGCATGGATTACGCTAGTTTTCTTGAAAGCAATGCACTGTGCCTCCTCGGCCTCACTCTCTCAACCGACCTCAAGTGGACTGACTATATTTAATCAATAGCTGAATCTACTGCTAGGAAGGTCGAGTCACTGTGTCAAGTTTTTCTCGTCTGAATCCATCTTGCGCATATACAATTCTGTCATCCGCTCGCGCATTGAATATTGTTGTCACATCTGGTTGTACGCCCCTGCTGTTCGGGGTTCTCGGGGTTTTCAACAAAATCTAAAGGAGAATCTGCAATGTAATTGATACCGACCTGACAGTTCGACTCCAGTCACTTTTTCACTCATGTGGTTTCTATCTGTCGCTTCTACAAATACTTTCACGGCTTCTGTTCCGGCGAGCTTAGCTTCCTGGTGCCGTCTCTGCACGACCTACTAGACTGGTAAATTGATCCCACCTTTTTATAGTGAAAACAATCAAATGTAATCGCAACTTCTATTCTATAAGTTTCTCTTCTTTTCACACTGTGGAACTCCCTTCCATATACTTGTTTCCCTGATAGCTACAATTTCCAAGATTTTAAATGTAACGTCAATATGACAATTGACGTTACATTTAAAATCTTGGAGATTTAAAATCTCTTATATAATCGACTCCCATCTTTTGCCCGAAACAACCTGTATCTTGTTCTTCTCCCTTTCCACTCTACTCTCACACAGCTCCCTTCACATCAGTGTTCCCATCCTTCTCTTACCCATTCTCCGACACCTCCTGTAACCTGTTCATCTTTCTCTTCACTCTCCTCTCATGTCACCTCCTGCAAAAAATTATTTTTGACCAATAAAAAAAGGGATTGGCTCCGGGCTGAAGACAAGACTAAGGCAAAGTTTAGCGAGCCTATGTGAAAATTTACCTAAACCAATGAAAAGGGAGCGGCTTACAAACTGAGAAAAAGTAACGAGTCGATGTCAAATCACTTTCTGTTATATATGGGCAAAGAAAGTTAACTCAAGAACAGAGCAGTGAACAGAGAGCAACCAGTCACAATATTGCAGAAGATCAGACAATGTCTCGGCGAACCTCATTCGATATCCTCTCATTTTCTCCCTGGCGTTGTTTTCTTCCTCTTCACCTACTCGCCATCAACAAGAGAGAGAGAGAGAGAGAGAGAGAGAGAGAGAGAGTCTCACGCGTCTGAATACCGCCGGTGTCATGTCTTTAGTCATGTTGAATACAACCGTATAACTTTCATGCGAAAAACGACCCCCCTCATTTTGGTTTAAACATTTTAGAACATTACTTCTTGTCCGATGATTTCATACGAACATTTTCTCTTCTTGACTATTTATCGAAACTACGAACCTTAAATGTTTGATTACTTGTCTGAAACAAGCTACTGAGACTTCAAATGCGAAAATCTGTAAATAAATTTAACTTGTTTTGTTAAAAATATACGCGTGGGCTTCCTCGTCATTATCCCTACATATTTCGGCGGATTGATGGAGACTACCACCACATTTTGGCGGACCTGCAGGAGACTACCACCACCACATTTTGGTGGACCCGAAGGAGACTACGACATTTTGGCGGACCCGAAGGAGACTACCACCACCACATTTTGGCGGACCCGAAGGAGACTACCACCACCACATTTTGGTGGACCCGAAGGAGACTACCACCACCACATTTTGGCGGACCCGAAGGAGACTACCACCACCACATTTTGGCGGACCCGAAGGAGACTACCACATTTTGGCGGACCTGCAGGAGACTACCACCACCACATTTTGGTGGACCCGAAGGAGACTACCACATTTTGGCGGACCTGCAGGAGACTACCACCACCACATTTTGGCGGACCCGAAGGAGACTACCACATTTTGGCGGACCCGAAGGAGACTACCACCACCACATTTTGGTGGACCCGAAGGAGACTACCACCACCACATTTTGGCGGACCCGAAGGAGACTACCACATTTTGGCGGACCCGAAGGAGACTACCACATTTTGGCGGACCTGCAGGAGACTACCACCACCACATTTTGGCGGACCCGAAGGAGACTACCACATTTTGGCGGACCCGAAGGAGACTACCACCACATTTTGGCGGACCTTTAAATTTGTTGTTTTTCATTTTTTTTTAGTTTGTTTCAGTGCAATATTATCGATTATACCCTAAACTCTCCGATTGACAAAAACAAATCTGGAAAAAGTTCAATATTAAATAATTTGGGGGGGGGGGGGGCTGAGTTGAAGCTGAGTTTCTCCTACAACGTTATATTAAATCGATCCTCCATTTTGAAACCACTCGCCGGTATGACATTACCACCACCTGATAATTTGTTGATTATCAATTTTTTGTTACTTTTTTCACTGCAATCTTGTCGATTAAACCCTAAACTCTCCGACTGAAAAAAAATTAGAAATAATTTCAATATTTAAACAATTTTAGGTGGGGCCTCAGTTTTTCATACAATGTTATAGTAAATCGATCCTCCATTTTGAAATCACTCGTCGGTACGACATTACCACCACCTGATAATTTGTAAATTATCAATTTTTTGTTACTTTTTTCATTGCAATCTTATCGATTAAACCCCAAACTTTTTGATTGACAAAGAAAATTTGGAAAAATTTCAATATTCAACAATTGTAGGGGGGGGGGGGCTCAGTTTTTCATACAACTAATAGTACATCGATTCTGTGCAACTTTTTTGCTTGCGCATATTCAACAACTGAATCCTTTGCGAAATTTTTTAATAAAGCCATTCTTGGAGTTTCCAAAGAAGATGCCATCGTAAGAACTGAAGAAAACTTAAAAAAGACAAACAAGAGCAACAACTCGTCCCCTCCCCCCCCCAAAAAAACAAAGCGATCCCAACGCGAGTGGTTCCAAAATGGAGGATCGATTTACTATAACGTTGTATGAGAAATTGAGCCCCCATCCCTTAAAATTGTTTAAATATTGAAATTTTTCCAATTTTTTTTTTGATAATCGGAAACTTTATGTCATAATCGATAAGACTGCGCTGAACAAAAGTAAAAAAAAAATTATGAAAAGCAACAAATTTAAAGGTGGTGGTAGTCTCCTTCAGGTTCGCCCATATTTCATTTTTACAGTCTATCAGAGGTGAACATTCAAAACAAAGAAAACAAAATTTTAACACGTGTGTAAAGTTATTTGTTTTATTTGATGATGACATATTAGGATTACTTTTAAATGTATCGTCTGTTCAAAGTAATGTAAAAATTGTGATTTAATGTAAAAATGAATAAATAAAAACACAAAAATAAACAAAAACAAACAAACTGCAGGATTGATATTTCAAGAAAAAAAAAAGGTTTTCATTGGATAATACCAGAGTCTTTCTGTTTTGCAGTTACAGTCACGAAACGGCCAACCCTTACGCCGTTGTCTGCGAGTCGAGGATATCTTTTGGCTCACCTGCAAGTGTTGACGCGAACGCGTCATGGTTATATGAAATGTCGTAAAGTAGAACGACAAGAAAATTTATTAATCATTGTTCAGTTTCAGTTGAAGTGCTTTGCTTTTGTTTTGAGGTAAGTGTCTCGATTTGCAGGACGAATTCACATGAATCACGAACGTGAATAATGTTCAAATGCCATGCAGATTGCTAAGTCGCGTGTTGACATCGGAAATTATTGAAAAACCTTCTCAATCCTCACGAAATAAAACTCTCTGTTTAACTACCAGTATATTCAGTTATACACCGACATCTTATCCGCGGATCAAGTTTTCCCCTAATGAAATACATAAATAAATAAATCTCTTTACTTAATAGTTGTTTCAAAGTTCAAAAGTTCCACGGAATGTCTTTGAAATGTAAAGGATAACTAGAACGGGGGTCAGTCAGTTAAGTGCCATACGTGATTACACGCTTGGGCGATCATGTCTCGAAAGAGACATGACTGACTGGGCAGAAGATTATCCCGCAGTAGCTTGCCATTGCTTTCTACGGTAGATTGGTTGCCAGGCAAGGCTACAGAACCCAATCCGTCCTGTTATTTAACCCATAACTGGGAGGAAGAGACGGATTAGTACCTTTCCCATGGGTATTTGCGCGTAAGTGAATGCAATGAATTCAACTGGAATTTGAACTCGGCTCCCTGATTTCTCGTTCCGAGCCGATATCCACTGCACCACAACGCACATTCTCTTAAAAATCTAAAAGATCCTGTTAGTTTCATTTATATTTTTATTAATTTTTTTTAAGAATGGTGCCAAACTGCTAACCGATATATTTGTATTTCATTTGATTGTTTAACGGCATAGCAACACCTTATGGGTTATTTAATGCCGAAATTTAATTTTCTTTGGAGCTTTGAAGTAATGAAATATTTATACACTATAAAAGAAAATTATTGCTACTATTACAAAGCAACCAAAAAAATTCTGTCCGTTTTTTGATTAAACATTGAATGGAGTTGAAATGTATACGAAATGCGTATAGCAATTGTTTTCAAATTCAGACAGCCAGAAATAGGAACATCAGACGTTATACAAAATACGCGCACCGTGCCTGGCCATCAGTTATAAGCCGGACAGCTGGGAGAAGGATGGAAGCTAGAGATCTCGTTCGGGGTTTTACGACTTCAAAGTGGACTTATCAGCAGCTGCATCAAGTCGCCGCATATGTCAAGCGTTTGGGGATAGTGCTGTGGATGAACGTACTGCAAGGCGTTGGTTTCGAAAATTCAAGTTGGGAGATTTGTCTCTCCGTGATGAGCCTCGCAGTGGACGACCACAGGTCTTGAATGACGGAGTTCTGAAGGCGGACATTGAAGAGGATAGTAGTCTAACGTGTGAATTTGAAAGACAGTTCAACGTTTCCAATGAAACAGTTAGACTTCACCTGCATCGCCTAGGTAAGACGTACAAACTGAGCAAGTGGGTTCCGCAAATGCTGTTGGGGGTCCACAAGGGACAACAAGTGGCAGCTTGCGTATCGCTGCTTTCTCGCCACCGTACCGCATCCTTATTCGATCGAGTGCTTACCAATGATGAAAAGTGGGTTCTGTATGAAACTCCCAAGCGTTCCCAACATTGGTTGTCTCCTCAGGATGCTGTCCCTCAAACCGTAAGATCTTATGCTTTGTGCCTGGTGGACAGGTCGTCAAGTGGTTCATTATGAACTGCTACCAACGGGCCAAACGGTCACTGGTGACCTATACTCGCAGCAATTGAAACGTGTGCAACAGGCATTGCACCAGAAGGATCCAGCACTGGTGAATCACAAAGGTGTGCTTTTCCTCCATGATAACACCAGGCCGCATGTTGCGCGAGTGGTCAGGGATACCATACAGCAACTTGGGTGGGAGACTTTGTGCCATCCACCTTATTCATCTGACATTGCGCCATCCGATTCCCACCTCTTCCACTCCCTGGATAATCAACTTCGTGGGAAATCCTTCATCAATGAAGCAGACTTGTGCAAAGCCCTCACGGACTTTCTTGCGTCAACCCCCCCTGCCCCGAGTTCTACCGCAAGGACATTGAACAGCTGGAGACACGTTAGCAGACGGTGCTGGATGCTGATGGCTATTACTTCGAAGACTAAATATAAGTTACACATACTGTGAAGCGTTTTCTTTTTTTTTTCTTTTAAAAAATGACAGAGCTTTTTTGGTTACCTTGTATTTTTTTAAATTGAAGAAATCCTAATTTGGTCATTTTCAAATGAAACTGTTAATAACAGTATGGAGTGAGCATGATAATGAAAAACACGGATTTAGCTTGAAGGATTTTGATTTCAAAGCAGAAATACAAATATTGACACCAAATAAAAAAAAAGCGTTCGTCCAGTTAATAGATCGAGTTCTTATTTATAGGGGTAATTTCAAGAAACTGGAAGTTAACAATATGTGGGAAATATTGAGATTGAACCATTATACATATTTTCTCTCTCCTCTTGAAGACATGCAACAAGACGAAAAGAAATTTCACAGCAAAAGTGGTTGTTTCTCTCGCATTAAGAGTAGTTTCTTTTTTTTTTTTTTTTTTTATATCTATTTGAATTTGCGAAAAAGTAGCCGAACTTCATCCATGAAGTTCTGGTTCCTGTAGCCGTAAATGACTGGATTTAGACACGAGCTGATGTAGAAGGTGTGCCTGGCTAACCAATAAAAGATGGCGGCAGCCGTTCCCATTTTTTGTTCGGCTTTCACAGCCGAGTTCACCATCATCGCGGACACACTCGGGATATAGGTCACTACAAAAACCGCTGTTATCATCATCATCGTCACAGTCGTCCGATTCAATCTTTTCATGTTATCTTCGGCTCGCTTGAGGCTTTGGGTTCGCGTCTCTTTCTTTGCCAATTCCTTGTGTGTAGATGGACGCGCGCTGTCACCAGACGACATTCCCGAAGAGACACCCGAGGAGGACGAATTTTGAACTGAGCTAACTGACGATGCGTTTTCTTCGATGTCGGTCATTACTTCCTCCAGCGTGTTTGTACTGCTACAATTAGTGACGGTTGTCGCGTTACTGCTGGTACTACTTGGATCAGCCTTCACCTTGAGTTGAATGACTATATTACTAAGTCTTTTACGGAAGGTTTCTGGTTTAGGCGGGTGTTGGTTTTTGTTTTTACTGACAATCTTTTTCATAGTGTGAAGTACGATCGAATACAACACAATCAGTAGAATTATGGTAAATATTGTGATGAGCAGGTAAGAAGCAAAAAATCCCAATTGATAATAATTGACCTTCTTTGTAATTTTCGCTGAACAAGAATGGCCGAACACATTGTCGTATGTCGTAGGCTTTCTCACACTCCCGTAATAGAGAGTTACAATACCTCCTTGTATTGCACAAAACAAACAGATAGATATAGTTATTATTTTCGCACTCATCATGGAAATTTGAGTCTTGAGAGGGCTACACATTCTTCTGTATCGGTCGATGGCGATTGCTATAAGAAATCCGCAGGTACTGAGGCCAGTAAAAACCGACAAAACCATGTGGTTTTTACACATATCGTCCCACATGGTCATCAATGGAAGAACATTCTGAATAATTCTTCCAGGTGAGATGATGGCACAGGTAATCAAATCTACTACAGCCAGCATGACAACGAAGAGGTATGTTGGTGTCATCTTTAGTCGGAAACCGTAGACATAACAGGTGAGAAGGTTGCCAATAAGTCCTACCGACATTGTAATGATGACCAGGATTGTTGAGGGGATCATAATTAAGGCTTGTTCTTTGTTAAGACGAGAAAGAATTTCTGAAATTTCCGTTTCGTTTAACGTCGTCCCATTCATCTTGAGAAATGTTCCTAAAATAAGAAAATAAAGGTTATTATAAAAAAGTTCCCTGGCGATATGAGAATTGGATGTATGGAAAAAAACTACAGAGAGAGAGAGATAGAGAGAGAGAGAGAGAGAGAGAGAGAGAGAGAGAGATTACTAGAAAAAGAACTTGAAAAAGGAGAGGGAGAGTGTATACAAAAAAGAAAGGCAAGAGTGAGCGAAAAATGAGGGGCAGAGAGTGCTCGAAAAAAAAAAAAAAAAGAAAATGGAGAGATTGTGTCGAAAAATCCATAGTGTCAATTTTCAAGAACAAAACAATGTCTCAATTCACTTTCGTCATATTTATTACAATTATAATCATTGCTTTTTAAAACAATGAACATTGTTGAGAAGTGAAGGTAGTTAAAATAATAGCAGTGTCAACGGAAAAGCATTCTACTGACACTCCGTATATTTTTATGTTTTTCGGGCACAAAGGTCCAAAATCACCTTCCCTCTACAAACATGGTCTGTAGAACGAGAACAATATACTCCCGTAGATTAAATAAGGTGTTCAGATCGAATTTCCTTGAAGCTTACCGGGATTGACCCACCCGTTTAGTTTGCGTGTTAAGCGGCATATGAACCTCTATGGATTATTTAATACCGAAATCTAAATATTTTCTATACAATTCTACGACTTCAACTACGGATATTTTGTCGATAATTTTATACTTTCAGGATGAACATGTGGTGGATAGGAAATTAAGAATTAAAAGAAACTTTCTTCTTCATGTTTACAAAAATTCACAATGACATGTGAAGTCCTGGTTTTGCCAAACAGAAAAAAAATTGACCACGTGCTTCAGGAAAAAGTCGAAAACTGATTTCGCTCATAGATGTTAAATTGATTTTCTGACCAATGAAAGCGATTTGCAAGACTAAAAAGAATTAGCGATCCTGTGCGAAAAACACAAATGGCTATAAAGGCTTCGGTCAGTGTCAGCCAGTCAGTCAGATAGGAGCAGCGAGAGAGACGACACATTAAAATGTAACGTGAGAAACTTCAAGTCGACCCGCACGCAAGGTCTGGTCGCATATTCGTCCTCTTTCTCCTTCTTTCTCGTGTGCTGATTCCTTTTACTTCTTCTTCGCCATTCAAAAACATTCCTACTCAACAATAACATGCATACACACGTACTACTATTAACCCTTGATACCCTTAGCTTTCTAATTGAACATTAAATTCTACAGTTCATGTTATCCATTTCTATCAATATAGTTCTATTTTAACATGCAAAATGTATACATTTATTTTTCCACTATTCTACACATTCCAATCTCCAACCTGCTGATGATAACAAAAAAAAAAAAAAAAAAATTAAGTTGTACGGAGTTCGGTTATATATATATTTAATCATATCACCCTGAGCAAGGTGGTAACGTCACTGATGTGCAGGGGCTACATAGGAGTGAAAAGATTGGAAAAGAGAAAGCCGGAAACTACATCCTAAACAGGGAACAAGGGATGAGCCTCTTAACCTGCTCAATAGAGGTGGGTGGAGTGTGAACCGGGCGATAGATAGATCTACCTACTCCAATTGAAAAAAAACAAAACAAAGTGAGAAGATCGGAAAAGAGAAAACCGGAAACCACATCCTAAACAGGGAAGAAGTGATGAGCCTCCACACCTGTTCAATAGACGTGGATGGAGTGTGAACCGGGCGATAGTTTAGTCTATCTACTCCAATTGGCCGATTCAATAAGCATTAACCATCTACCTACGGTTTTAAATGTATGTTTTATAGATATATTGTTTGTAGATTAGCTATTGTGGGTGTTATATGATTTGGTATGAACCTATTTCTTTAAGGTAGAACATGTTGACGGTATCGGTATTTTCAAATAGTTTTCACGTTTTGTATTCCAGTTAGTATTTATGCCCGATGGAGGTTAAATGAATCAGTCAGTTAAGTGCCATACGTGATACACGCTGCGGGCGATCATGTCTCGTTCGAGACATGATGGACTAAGCACAAGATTTTCTTGCAGTAGGTTGCTATTACTTTCTGCGGTAGACTGGCTGCCAACCAAGGCTATATAACTTAATCTGTACTGCTATTCAATCCTCTTATCTAGATCAGTCAGTTAAGTGCCATGCGTGATAACGCTTTTGGCGATAATGTCTCGAAAGAGACATGGCTAACTAGGTAGAAAATTTTCCCGCGTTTACTTTCTGCGGTAGACTGGCTGCTAACCACAGTTACAGAACTCAGTCTGTCTTACTATTTAACCCGTACTTGGAGGGAGATGAGATGAATTCATACCTTATCTAAGAACATTTGTGCGAAAGTGAACGCAACGGATTCAACTGGAATTCGATCTCGGCTCTCTGATTTCTCGTTCCGAGCCGATATCCACTGAACCACAACAAACATCCATGGTGAGTGCATTAATTTAAAATAAATTTTCACTGTGAGTGAACATGCAGGTAATAAAGACCGGAGAGCTTAACGGTCGAAACACAAGAAAGATTAAGTGAATAATTCGCTTCTAAATAATAATGATAATTTCTTCGTGACCGGAAGAACCCTGACCTTGGAAAGTCTTACCCCATTCAAAAGTATATGTATGTGGGTCAGTGCTTTTTTATTACCAACCATTAAACTGAATTTTGCTTCATAAATAGACTATTTAAAAACAAAACAAAAAAAAAAACGGAAATGAAAGCAAAGAAATTAAATGTTTTGGAGTGGAGACGACACATGTGTTACGTATCAGTACAAACGTAAATCCTTCAACAATTACCTCCACGCCTCCGCTGTATGATTTATTTCCTTCTGGTCTAGCGGAGATAAACGCCACAAACCTGAGAGGAAGACAAACGTGAATCTTATTTTAAATGATTATATTTTGTTTGTTTGGGTGCTTAACGGCATACCAACATCATATGGGTCATTTAATGCCGAAAGTTAATTTTCTTGGGAACTTTGAAGTAATAAACATGTTTACACGTTCTTTTTCCTCTAATTCATGGACTGATGATTTTAGAAATTTGTGGGCATAAGTTTGCCACCGGATTACAAAAATATGAAATGACAGATTTTATCATCAAAAACCATCAAAACAACGATTCGGAATTCACCAAAGGGTATATCCAAGGTATACTCACAACTACATACAAAAAAACAAACCACATCTCAACTCCTCGCAGATATTTAACAGCCCTGAATGAATTAAAAAACAACAAAGATATACACATATCTTCTTCTGACAAAGGAGGGGAAATCGTAATCATGGACAAAAACTTATACCAACAAAAAATGAAAGACCTCATTGATGTTGATAGCATCTATGAGAAAGTTAAAACCAACATCACAAAAGAAACACAAAAATTTATATACAATATCAAGAAAAAAAAAATATATATATATGATCGTCTCATAATTTTTTTATTGCCTAAGGTCGCTGTTATATAAAATGGCCTCAGTGGCCTCAGTTGATGTTTGATTTCGCAACTGATCTCAGGAGGTCAACATGTTAAAAAGGAATTAAATGAGAATCCAATTTATCTTTGGGTATTTAAAATCGAGCATTTACTTTTAAAATTTTAGCATTAGATCAGATAAAGGAAGTGTTGTATCTCGGGAGGGGATAAACAGAGAAAGAATAGTGCAAGAAATAACTCTTAACACTGAGGATATATAAATAGAGATTTATTATACCTCAGTACAATAAACCAAATACAAGTACACCAACGAACAGTTAACACGAATACCAATTAAGAAGGCAATGTCTCTGTATAGGACGTATGCGTCCGTCTTGAGAAGTAGGCTTCCGTCTAGTGACGTCTAACTCTGGTCTAAGGCCGATGGCTGTCGACTCTGGTATAATAACGAATAATCTTGACCACTCCCGTGTAATGACGAAGACTTTCGTATAGCCACGAAGACACACTCTCTCTCTCTCTCTCTCGAGCGCTTTCTCTATAGTTCGTTCTCGTCTAGGTCTTTTATGACCCGGGCCATACCCATTCCGGGGTAGGACCAGGATATTCTTCTACTACAATATTCCTCCACAACAGGAAGTAAGAAACAAAACATGATTGCCTCTTGTTATAGAAACTTTATTAGCCGGACTCATGTAAACTATGCAGATTTACTAGTAATAAACGTTTAATGCTGAACTCAGTGACCCTTTTTAAAAATACTGAAATGTCCTCAACAGATCGTTAAGCTACGAAAGAAATTCTTTAACCCTTCACTAAAAATAACTGCCCTTATCTAAGATAACTCCACCTAAAATCCATCTGCTCTCGCTGTTCATCTCAGTGTTCTCGACAGTCTCCAAAAGAGAATCAGTAATGTGATAGGTACCAACTTGGCGGTTCGACTCCAGTCACTTTCTCAGCGACGGGATGTGAATTCCCTCTGTTCTAAAAATATTTTCATGGCTTCTGCTCCGACGAACTTAAGTCACTGGTGTCCCTCCCACATGAGTTTACTCGTGCAACCAGACTGGCAACTGGGTCCCACCCATTCACTGTTAGATCAACCAAATGCAGCCGACAATTCTACTCCATCAGCTTATTTTCTCGCACTTCCCGCCTGTGGAACTCTCTTCCATATTCTTGCTTTCCTGACGGCTACAACATCCAGGAATTTAAGTGCAATGTCAATACCCATCTCTTATCCAATTAACTCCAGTTTTTCTAAATCACTCTGTATATCTTTTCCTTTCTCTCTACATTTGCAACAGTCATAACACCTGTATTTCCATCCTTCTCCTGCTCCTTTCTCTGACACTTCCTGTAACTGGTTCGTCTTCTTTACTCTCCTTCTATCTAATCTTTTTCTCTTATGTAGCCCTCTGCGCATCAGTGGCATTATCGACTTGCTTGGGGCGAAACGATTAAAAAAAAATATCGCACTCTTTTTTCTGTCACTAGATCCCTCTCTCCGCCCCCGTCTCCTTCTCGAATGCTTAACAATCTACGACGTAAGCGATTATGGCTCTCCCCAATTTCCTGTCCTTTTGTAGCTCTTAACTTTTGTCTTTTTACCATCTCCAGTCACTTTCCCCACCAACGAGATGTGGTTTCCCTCTGTCTCTTCTACAAATATTTCCACGGCTTCTGCTCCGACGAGCTTAGCTCACTGCTGTCCCCTCTACACGAACTTGCCCGAGCAACTCGACTGGCAGCAAGGTCCCATCCTTTTATCGTCAAAATAGTTAAATGTAACCGCCTCTTCTACTATAATAGTTTCTTTTCTCGCACCTTCCGTGTGTGGAACTCCCTTCCGTATAATTGCTTCCCTGATGGCTACAATCCCCAAAAGTCTTAGTCTTTAACAAATTCGCAAAGACAAGTTTAAAAAAAGGGAGCAATTACTAAACAGAGAAAAGAAAAGAAAAGCTTTATTTTTCAAAATGTCACTTGTAATTCAGGTACAAATTTGTTTTCAATTTAAGATTTCGCCACCCCAATCTTTCTTTGTATCACACACACACACACACACACACACACACACACACACACACACACACACTCTCTCTCTCTCTCTCTCTCTCTCTCTCTTTTTGTTTCGCTCTCAGATGCTCAACACAGTATGAATTCATTTACTCTATAACAAATTCAGAGATATTCAGTCAGACAGTTTAGTGCCATACGTGATACACGCTTTGAGCGATCATGTCTCGAAAGAGACATGACTGACTGGGCAGAAGATTATCCTGCAGTAGGTTGCCATTACATTCTGCGGTAGACTGGTTGCCGACCAAGGCCATAGAACCCAGTCTGTCCTATTATTTAACCCATAACTGGAGGGAAGAGACGGATTAATACCTTTCCCAAGGGTATTTGTGCGGAAGTGAATGCAAGGAATTGAAATCGGAATTCGAACTCGGCACCCCGATTTTTCGTTCCGTGTCGATATCCACTGCACCACAACGCACATTATTAAATAGAAAAAAAAGATTTTATTTTCAAAAGGTCACTTGCAGTTTAGGTACGAATTTGTCCTGAACAGATCGTTAGGTCGCGAAACCCCTCACTACATCTAAAATGACCCTCGCGTATGGCTGTGCCACACCCTCTCTTTGCTTCTCTGTCTTTCTGTTTTACCTCTCTATTTACCTCTTTTTTTTCTATTTCCCTTTTAGTAGATACTTACCCTACTCCCCCATTGTAGCGGGATGTGACACAAGGTCTTTTTTTAACGTGGGGAGCCCGACCGCATACAGACGGGCGACAGAACAAAAATTCCCTAGTCCTCTCAACCGCCGGTTGAGCTGGCCCCGGCGACGAGCACCTGGTCCACCCCTCTGCTGCAATAGGGTGGCGCGGCCGCTGGACACTGTTTCCCCGGACCGGGCATCTACTCGGTGTAATTTTTCTCAAATGCACCTCTGCCCTCGCGGACAGAGATTCAACTTTTAGTATCTGTGATAACAAGTGTAACACACGCCATACATAGGTACAGAAACTAGAAACGTCTACGTGTTTCGGCGACAAAAAAAAACTAAAAAAAAAAACAAAAAAACAGGTTTACTAAGTCAAAAAATCCAAACTTGTTGAATACTAGCAACCAATGAATAGTGAATAGGGCCACCCGGTGAGGATGGAATTTGTAATAACTGATCGCAGTCCATATTTCATCGGTCAAAAGTAAGTTCCACTCAAACAGCTTCTTTACGTGAACCACTGCTCTGTGGAACCGACTCCCAAGATAATGTTTCTCTGATCGCTACAATCTTACCCTGTTCTAGTCTAGAGTTAATCATTATCTGACTCACATATCCGTATAAATTGCCTCCTACTCTGTAGCCCTCTATCTCGATTTGGACCTGAACCTTGTACAGGGTGAATAATAATAATAATAATAATAATAATAATAATAATAATAATAATAACTGAAGGTTTTATTCTTGCAGCACAAGACCAAAGTCTTTTCACTAGAAACTTTCAGGCAAATATTATGCATAATAATATGGATCCAAAATGCAGGTTTTGTGATAAACACCAAGAAACAATAGACCACCTAATCTCAGGCTGTTCTGTGCTTGCCCCAAATGAATATAAAAATCGCCACGATAGAGTTGGGCAATATTTACATTGGGCAATGTGCAAACATTATGGAAAGGCTGTAAACAAACAATGGTATGAACATCACCCAGCACCGGTTACAGAAATAGAAGATGTAACCATTCTATGGGATTACACCATCTACACAGACAGAAAAATTGAAGCAAACAGGCCAGACATTATTGTTAAAAACCAGAAGGAGAAAACTTGTCTATTAATTGATATGGCTTGTCCAGCGGATTGTAACATAGCAATCAAGGAATTTGAAAAACTGTCAAAATATAAAGACCTGGAAATTGAAATAGAAAAAATGTGGAAATTGAAAACAAGAGTTGTGCTAGTAATGATAGTAGGTGCACTTGGAATGATAAAAAATGGAACAAAACAACACATTGAAAGAATCCCTGGAAAAGAGATATACAAAAAATTGTCTTATTAAGTACAGCCCACACACTAAGGAAAACTTTATCTATGTAATGCTAGGGATGATAGGGAAGATAGAAAAACATGAAATGGAGCCATAACAACACGCCACTACCTGCCTTAGGTCTCCCCGAAGACTTGGTTGGTAGTGAGACCAAAGCAGAAATCGAAATATGATAAAAAATGACATAATAATAATAATAATAATAATAATAATAATAATAATAATAATAAAAGAAAAATAGAAAAAGAAATCGAACAACTTAGAAGTGAACTATCAGTACTGGATGAACTGAGTAGAGGAATAAATGTAAGAACTCGGAAAAGCAGAAGAGTCGGAAGAAAATACAATATTAGAAATGAAAATGAAGTCTTATCAACTAAAGAAAAAATAAAACAAAAAATCCAACTGAAGGCTCAAAGAATAAGGCGCTATGAGAAAAGAGCAAGATTTTACAGACAAAACAAGATTTTTCAAACCGATACAAAGAGATTTTACAGGGAAATAGGTAAAAAAAGAATTGAAGTGACAGTCCCCCCCCCCCCCCGAATGGAAGAAGTCACACAGTTCTGGGAAAAGATATGGGCTTGCCCTAAAGAACATAACAAGGAAGTAGATTGGATTGCACAAGAGATAGAACGAATGAAAAATAAACCAGAACAGACATGGGCTGGAATTACAGAAGAGGAAGTTAAATTTGCACTAAAAAAAGCACACAATTGGAAATTCCCAGGTATAGATAAAATTCCTAACTTTTGGCTATATTATTTAAATACAGTACATAAAAAACTAGCCAAAGAACTTCAAGAAATGGTTGACGATCCCACTAAAATTCCTGCATGGATGACCAAAGGAATTACATTTCTTCTATCGATTATCGAAAGGCATTCGATAGTGTGCCACATCCCTGGATTTTAAAGACTTTAAATATATACAAGATATCGCCCGTCATCATCAATTTCATCAAACAGTGCATGTCTATATGGAAAACAACCCTTTACCTCAATCATATAAATGGAACCTATAAGTCTGATGAAATAAACATCAAAAGAGGTATATTTCAAGGTGATTCTTTATCTCCCTTACTATTCTGCATATCATTAATAGCACTAACCAGTCAACTTAATAAGACAGAATATGGTTATAAAATAGGCCAAAAGAAAATAAGCCATCTATTTTACATGGATGACTTAAAGTTATATGCTAAGAATGATAATGAGCTGGAAGGTCTTCTGCAAACTGTAAAATTCTTCAGCGAAGACATTGGAATGAAATTCAATTTGAATAAATGTGCTAAAGCTACAGTTTTACGTGGATCAATACAAGAAACATCCTCAATTAGCTTAGACTCTGCTGTAACAATAAAAGAATTGAAACCAGAAGAAGCTTATAAATACCTAGGTGTAAATGAGAGTGAAAACATTCACCATAAAAAAATGAAAAAAATAGTGCATAAAGAGTACTATAGAAGGCTACGAATGATATTAAAAACTGAATTGAATTCTCAGAACAGAGTTATGGCCATTAATAGCCTTGCAATCCCAGTTGTCCAATATAGCTTTAACATCTTAAACTGGACTCTAAACGACATCAGGCGAATGTATTCTAAAAAAGAAAGCTTCTTTCTAAGCATAAGATGCATCATCCAAAGGCTGATGTAGACCGTCTATACATACCCCGTAAAGAAGGTGGAAGAGGTCTTATTCAGCTGGAATTGTCATACAAGACAACAACTATTGGCTTACTAACATACATAGAAACAACAAAGGATTGGATGATACAATTAGTAAGGCAACATGAAGAAA
Organism: Ascarosepion bandense; assembly: GCA_037127315.1. Lineage (NCBI taxonomy): Eukaryota > Metazoa > Mollusca > Cephalopoda > Sepiida > Sepiidae > Ascarosepion > Ascarosepion bandense. The sequence goes on from JBBBDQ010000934.1 coordinate 1,366,636, forward strand.
GAAAGAAAAAATATTCAATAATAAAAGAAGGCAGTAAATATAAACAAGATTTACAGTTAGTAGATTCTGTAGAAAAGCAAAACAGAAGCCAAGAACCAACTATTGCGGCAAAAAATATGAAAATGAAAACCAAAGATAAAGCTCTTGAACAGATGAAACAGCGCTGGCAAGACAAACCTCTGCATGGCCAATGTCCAGAACGTGCCAATAAATCCAATGTTGACAAAGTTAATACTCATCGATGGTTACGTGCATCTGGATTAAAGTCTGAAACTGAAGGATTTATACTTGCAGCACAAGACCAAAGTCTTTTCACTAGAAACTTTCAGGCAAATATTATGCATAATAATATGGATCCAAAATGCAGGTTTTGTGATAAACACCAAGAAACAATAGACCACCTAATCTCAGGCTGTTCTGTGCTTGCCCCAAATGAATATAAAAATCGCCACGATAGAGTTGGGCAATATTTACATTGGGCAATGTGCAAACATTATGGAAAGGCTGTAAACAAACAATGGTATGAACATCACCCAGCACCGGTTACAGAAATAGAAGATGTAACCATTCTATGGGATTACACCATCTACACAGACAGAAAAATTGAAGCAAACAGGCCAGACATTATTGTTAAAAACCAGAAGGAGAAAACTTGTCTATTAATTGATATGGCTTGTCCAGCGGATTGTAACATAGCAATCAAGGAATTTGAAAAACTGTCAAAATATAAAGACCTGGAAATTGAAATAGAAAAAATGTGGAAATTGAAAACAAGAGTTGTGCTAGTAATGATAGTAGGTGCACTTGGAATGATAAAAAATGGAACAAAACAACACATTGAAAGAATCCCTGGAAAAGAGATATACAAAAAATTGTCTTATTAAGTACAGCCCACACACTAAGGAAAACTTTATCTATGTAATGCTAGGGATGATAGGGAAGATAGAAAAACATGAAATGGAGCCATAACAACACGCCACTACCTGCCTTAGGTCTCCCCGAAGACTTGGTTGGTAGTGAGACCAAAGCAGAAATCGAAATATGATAAAAAATGACATAATAATAATAATAATAAAAAGGCTTTATTCTTGCTGCGCAAGACCAAAGTCTTTTCACTAGGAACTTTAAGGCAAATATTATACATAATAATTTGGATCCAAAATGTAGGTTCTGTGATAAATACCAAGAAACAATAGACCATCTAATCTCAGGATGTTCTGTACTTGCCCCAAATGAATACAAAAATCGTCACGATAGAGTAGGTCAATATTTATATTGGACAATGTGCAAACACTATGGAAAATCTGTAAACAAACACTGGTATGACTATCACCCAGCACCGGTTACAGAAATAGAAGATGTCACCATTCTATGGGATTACACCATCCATACAGACAGAAAAATTGAAGCAAATAGGCCGGAAATTATTGTTAAAAACCAGAAAGAAAAAACTTGCCTATAAATTGATATGGCTTGTTCAGCGGATTGTAACATAACAACTAAGAAATTAAAAAAACTGTCAAAATATAAAGACCTGGAAATTGAAATAGAAAAAAATGTGGAAAATGAAAACAAGAATCGTACCAGTGATAGTAGGTGCACTTGGAATGATAAAAAATGGAACAAAATAACACATTGAAAGAATTCCTGGAAACCCCAGCTTAAGAAATATACAAAAACTATCTTGTTAAGTACAGCTTCATCGTTTGATGAAGTCGAGGAAGCGTGTCAAGAATTCTTTGATTCGAAGCCAGCTGAATGGTACTTTGACCAGATCCGAAAGCTTGCAGATCGATGGCAGAAAGTCTTGGAAAATGATGGTCTTTATTTTGAGCAATAATTTTTGTTGTTTTTGCGAATAGATTTCAATTTTTTGCAAGTGTTTTCTGGTAACCTTAGATTACTTGGCGAGTAAAATTTCAATTTTTTGCAAGTGTTTACGAACTTTTGGGACAACCTAATAAATACAACAAGGAAACGAACACGAAAATACTGAAATCATTGACATCATGTCCATACCTTAAAGAAATAGGTTTCTACCAAACCAACATAGACAACGCCTACAACAGATAATGTACATGCGATATATATATATATATATATATATATATATATATATATATATATATGTTTTAAATCCAAAAGGATGTTCAGATAGGTAAATCTCCAAAACCCGATCCTAACCTAAACTTATTTATAAATGGAACTTTGTCTGTGTGTCTGTGTGTGTGTCTATGTATCCATTATCTATACACTCCAAAACGGCTGAACCGATTTTCTCGAAAATTTACACAGTTGTACTACAAGCATCTGCGAGTATTCTTAGCTAGGTTTTGTGTCGAGGTACCCCCGATAAATATCGAAAACCGATAATCGAAAAAGTCGGGTTATAGAAGGAATGATCCGATTTTAATCAAATTTGATACACTCACAGACAAAGACATAAGAAACGATATTGAGAAGTTTCAAGGTTGTATACAAATCCACAATTTTTATCCGATTCTCACAAAAATTCACACAAATATTCTTTAGGCTGAGTCTGAGCTCCAGGATCATGAATTAGTTTTAAAGCTTTCATTACACCCGAGCAACGCCGGGCTATACTGCCAGTTAATAATAATTTCATTAATATTAAAATTGATTAAGGTCGAGGGCTTAATAGAAATGTTATATTCTTTTTACAGAACCAAAGATAAAAAATAAAACAAAAATTTTGATATTTAAATCCGTTGAATAGCCATTTCTACGAGGAAATCCTCGCTTCTTCAGCAACGCCCAAAATAGAATTGTTCTTTTTTCATACTGCACAATAATATGTGCATCAAATGAATTGTTCTGTTGTCCAGTGTTTGTGCTCTCTTCCCCATGCTAGTCTCTTCTTTTTATTAGTTGACCAAAGCAAAGGCTTCCTGACTGCCTTGTAAAATTTTGCAAAATAATAGTAACAAAAGAACCATTCTATTTTCATTTAGAATTATCCACTTGGCAATAAATACTAAAAATAGTATGAAATACATAGTTTCAATCTCCATGGTGCGATGGGTAAATTGTCGCTATCTGCCTTGTAAAATTTTGCAAAGTAATAATAACAAAGGAACCATTCTATTTTCATTTAGAATTATCCACTTGGCAATAAATACTAAAAATAGTATGAAATACATTATTTTTTTTATAAAAACTGAGGTGGTCTAATAATTATGGCCGATAGTGTACATACATATTCTTCACTACACAAAGACATATTTATTGCAAAAAAAAAAAAAAAAAAAAATGAACTGTTAAAGAGAAAACAGAAAGATTTCATAACTGGTAGTAAAGTCTTTCTTTCTATGAGTGTGACAGGAGGGATATATATATATGTATCAGCATGCAGTGTGGGTATAGAAGAATTCAAAGAAGTATCCTGCACATACAGTGGTAGGATAACTCTCAAAGAGAGCTCTAAATATATATGTATATAAATACATATAGAGCAAATATAAGGAAAATTAAGGCAGACACGTTATTTCATGGTAAATCAGAAGTATAGGCCTATTTTAGGCGAACCATCATCAGCTTCCGTCTTTATTTTAGAAAGGATTTTTTTTCGTGTAAAATCCTTTGTAAAATAAAAACGGAAGCTGATGATGGTTCGCCTGAAATAGGCCTAAATTTCCGATTTACCATGAAATAACGTGTCTGCCTTAATTTTTATTATATATATATATATATATATATATATATATATATATACAAATGATACACAATGGTCTATATTATAGCAAAGAGAATAGAAAATTTCACCCTTTTCGACAACATTGGTTCACAAAGACATGAAAATAATAACACTAAGTCTTTAGCTGTAAGATATTAATGTTATTTTTTATTTCGTATTCTAAAACCAAAGAAAGAGATAAATGTTTTTAGGAATAATTTCGACAAGTTCAAAGTAACGTACTGTAACGATTATTGATTAAATGCTCTATTATTCAGACTAGCGTCTTTATCTTGATTGTTTATAATCCCATGTTCGTTGGCGTGAGTATAACAACGAACATGTGCATGTTCCTGGTTATGAAAATAAATTGCATCCGGCAGCATAGCCTCTGATTGGGAGGTTGTGAGGAGCATGGAACCACCTCGTAAATGATGTTGTTCCCAGGTCCACTCTGACCCAGAGTGGTAGCACCTGCTAGGGTCCCAGCTATGGGCAAATAGTTAACCTCCAAACTGGGGTCACAACACTATATATGAAAGTATAAAGGTAGTCTTTTATAGTAAAAATTCCAGAAATACATTTTTGAAAAAAAAATTTTGAAGGAAAAAAAATTATTATGAATACATTTTTGAAGGGAAAAAAATATTACCAATAATACATTTCTAGAAAAAAAAATTACAAGCAATAAATTTTTGAAGAAAAAAATAATAATACTACTAGTAGATATTTGAAGGGGAAAAAAAAATTACCATGAATACATTTTCGAAGGAAAAAAAATTACCAGTAAGACATTTTTGAAGAAAAAATAGTATTACCAGCAATAAATATTTGAAGAAAAAAAAAATAATACTACTAATACATTTTTTAAGGAAAAAAATTACCATGAATACATTTTTGAAGGAAAAAAAATTACCAGTAAGACATTTTTAAAGAAAAAAAAATATTACCAGCAATAAATATTTGAAGAAAAAAAATATTAGCAGCAATAAATATTTGAAAAAAAAAATATTAGCAGCAATAAATATTTGAAAAAAAAATATTAGCAGCAATAAATATTTGAAGAAAAAAAATATTACCAGTGACACATTTTTGAAAGAAAACATAACCAGTTACACATTTCTGAAGGAAAAAAACTATTACCAACAATACATTTTCGAAAAAAATACATACTAGCAATCTGACTATCAACGAAAATCATTTTACAAAATACGCCAAGAAGGCTGATCTACAAACCTCTTTCTTACAAAGTATATATATTCTATTCATACAACAAATAAAAATCTATTGTAAAAATCTTGTCGGCATTACATGACACATTTAGGATGAGCGATCGTGTCTCGAAAGAGACATCACTGACTAAGCTGAAAATTTTAGGTTGAGAGCCGAGTTCAAATTCCAATCGAATTTGTTTCATTTTTTTACGCGCAGATACCCCTGGGAAAAGTATAAATCCGTCGATTCTCCCTGCAGCTATGGGTTAAATAGCAGGACAGATTGGATTCTATAGACTTGGTTGATAACCAGTCTATCACAGAAAATAATAGCAACCAACTGCGGGAAAATCTTCCGCCCAGTCGATCATGTTTCTTTCGGGATAAGCGTGTATAACGTTTGGCACTTAACACCGATCGTATTTTGGCACATCACACTCACAGCATAAAATAATTATTCAATAGTTTGACGAGCAGATAATAAAGGTTTAAATTTACTTGTCGAAATTATTCTTCGTGAAATTCATGTTTTCCATTTTCCATTGAATTCAGAACGGGAGAGACTAATTTAAGAACGATAGAAGTATTAAAACATTTTTTTTTTTTGTTTTACTGACCTTTACTGTTCTTTATAGAAGAGTTTAATTCCTTTCCAAGTGTAACACCCTCTGCTTGCCAAGAGTCTTTGACAGCTATTTTAACTAGTGAATCAATTTATGGATGCCTGTGAAGAAGTTAATGGGTTTTCCCCACTATTCAGTGTTTTCCCTCCACGAATGTAAAATATTTTGCACTGATTGGTTAAAAAAATTAACTTCGGAAAAAAAAATAGTTTCACAATTTAATACTAGTTTTAAGCTCCGCCCATAAGAATTTTTTTTTTTTATGAATCATAACTAATAGCAGACGTTTCTTTTGAGATACGATTTTACAAAAAACGGCATGCCAAGCCCACTACCGTGTGCAAGTATTTTCATAGATATAAGAATAAAACACACACACACGCACAAGAAATGACAAACTGTTATTAGTACTACTACTACTATTACTACTATATGACGACGGATGTGCGTTGTGGTGCAGTGGTTATCGACTCGGAACGACAACTTGAGTTCGAATTCCGATTTAATTTCTTGCATTCACTTACGCACAAATACCTTTGGGAAAGGTATTAACGCGTCTCTTCCCTCCAGTTATGGGTTACAGAATAGGACAGATTGGGATAATCTTCTTCTGCCCAGTCAGTCATGTCTCTTTCGAGACATGAACGTCCAAAGTGTGCATCACGTGTGGCACTTAACTGACTACGTGACGAATCCTTTCAGTGCATGGGTGATCATGGCTCTCCAAAGATTCCTATCCCTTGTGTCATTTAGTAGTTTTTTTCTCTCCGTTTACCAAGACCCCCCCCCCCCCCCCAAGCCCGCTTCACCATCTATTTCTGGAAAGTGATATAACAGAAGACGGAAAGTGCAATATGGAGATCCGAAGAAGAATTGGCATGGCCAAGGATGCATTCCAGAAGCTAAGTTTGAGTTTTGTTTAACGGCATATCAACACATTTGTGGGTTATTAAATGACAAAAAGATGTTTTTTTAAGGTATTTTTTAAAATGTTCGGTTATAGTGAAAAGGTTGATTTAGTCAGATTTTAATGAAAAATAAAAAAAATTAATATTTTTTTTATCTTGGAAAACTGAAGAGGTTTTTAGTTTTGTATTCAATAATCTATTGCTAGTAATAATTTTTTCCTTCAAAAATGTATTATGGTAATATTTTTTTTCTTCAAAAGTGTGTTATGGTAATAATTTTTTCCTACAAAAATGTATTGTTGATAATATTTTTCCTTCAAAAATGTATACCTTTCTAGAAAAGTTTATTTTTATGTATATATTTCTATAAAAGCGTATTTTTATACTTTCATAGTGTTTGACCCCAGTTTAGGGGTTAACTATTTGCCCATAGCTGGGATCCTAACAGGTGCTACCACTCGGGGTTAGGGTGAACCTGGGAACAACAAAAATGAAGGGATGGTTCTATGCTTCCCACAACCTCCTGATCAGAGGCCTTGCTGCCAGATGCAGTCTATCGTCATACCCATGACCTCCAGAATCTGAGTAGAGTATTGAGAGACAAGAAAATTTCGCTAGAAACAAAAAGAGTACTGAATTGCTATGTGATGTCTATTCTTCAATATGAACAATCTCCTCAGACACGAAGGAGAGACTTGAAGCAACCGAAATGTGGTTCTACAGAAGGATGCTGAGGATACCATGGATCGAACATATTAGCAACAATGAGGTTTTGGAAGGGATTGAAATGAAAAAGTCACTAATACTTAACATCAGGAAAAGACAGCTGAAGTTCCTGGGACATGTAATGAGGAAGGAGGGCTTGGAGAATCTGATACTCACAGGTCAGATAGAGGATTGAAACGAAAAGGAAACTAATACTTAACATTAGGAAAAGACAGCTGAAGTTCCTGTGACATGTAATGAGGAAGGAGGGCTTGGAGAATCTGATACTCACATGTCAGATAGAGAATTGAAACGAAAAAGACACTAATACTTAACATCAGGAAAAGTCAGTTGAAGTTCCTGAGACATGTAATGAGGAAGGAGGGCTTGGAGAATCTGATACTCACAGGTCAAGTAGAAGGAAAGACAGACAGGGGGAAATCAAAATGTAACATACTTGAGGGGCTTGAGCAAGTGGATGGTAGAGTAATGTTTTGGTGGTGGTAGCAGGAGAAAGCGAGCTAAGAGCCATGAAAGATAGGGCGATGTGGAAGGCCATTATCACCTACGTCCTGAAGGGACACGGCACATAGAAGAAGAAGAAAAAGAAGAAGAAGGTCGCTTACTGTCCTCCCTATCTTCCTTGCCCTTCAATATGCCTTCGTTTTTCAAGTCCTCCTTTATGCTGAAATTTTAGGACTGTCTCTTTCTCATTCTGAGTATAAATATTGTTGTTTTATCCTTTTCCTAGTAAACATTGATTTTCATATCACCACCCACATTTTCATATCACCACCCACATTTTCATATCACCACCCACATACAAACAAAAATAAACAAAAAAATACGAGTGTCAAATTAGAAGGGTTTTACCCATGACACGCTTATATTTTAACTACCTTCATTCCTCGGCATTGTTTATTGTTTAAAAAAAAAAGGTTAGAATTCTGATAAAAAAACCTAAGCATATGAAAGTGAATTTATGCATTTTATTTGTTCTTGAGAATTGACAAGAAAAATAATAATAAGCACAATTTATTATATTTTTTATTTACACTATTGTTTATTGGAATGATCGGCAAAACGTTGGCTAATTGCTAATTTATTCAAACTTTATATACAACTAGCAGTATAGCCCGGCGTTGCTCGGGTGTAATGAAAGCTTTTAAACTAATCCATGGTCCTGGAGCTCAGACTCTTTGGACGTTGGCACGAAAGACTAAAAAGCAATAGCTGTTCCCACTTTAAGCAAAACCGTAGACTGAAAGAAAAATGAGTGGATGTAAGTCAAATTTTCATTTCTGGTACCGATATCAAATAAGTTTTTTTCGTCGTAAACTGAATTTTGAAAGCTAAATAAGTCCTCTGAGTAAATGGTATCATGGCTGAGACTAAGAACTACAATTATACATACTTAGAGCCAAACCGGAAGCAAAAACTAAAATAAAAGGGCTGAAAAAATACAGACATACAGGCAGATAAACAGACACACACACACACACACACACACACAAACATCTTGCCTTTTATATATATATATATATATATATATATATATATATATATATATATTATCGATTTTCTGCCCTATTGTAAAAACTGCAACCTGGAAAATTCTGAATATCGTTTCTTATGTATTTGTCTATGAGTGTATGAAATTTGATTGAAATCAGACCACTCCTTCTATAACCCGATTTTTTCGATTATCGATTTTCGATATTTATCGGGGGTACCTCGACACAAAACCTGGCTAAAAACACTTGCAGACGCTTACAACTATATATTCTTTTTCAAGAAAATCGGTTCAGCCGTTTCGGAGTCTATAGGTAACGGACACACACACACACACACACACACACACACACACACACACACACACACACAGACAGACAAAGTTCCATTTATAAATAAGTTTAGATTTAGTAATAAGTATTTCTTTATAGTTGGTTCACGTATTTTAACAATTTACTAAATGTTTATAAATTAATGACTAAAAAATTGTTTCATATTTATTTCTTTATGAACTGATAAATAATGAACATTGCATTGCATTAGATTTAATACAACTGTATTAGTTTTTAGAATGTTGTAAATATAAAATTAATTATACTATTTGGACTGTTGTCCTCATTTTTATTGTCAACTGGAGAAAAATAAAATAGTTGTAGACGGAAAACGGAAAACGGAAACTAATGAGGGCAGACTGATACGAAATACGTATTCAGTCAGTTAAGTGCCATACGTAATATACGCTTGGGCGATCATGTCTCGAAAGAGACATGACTGACTGGGCAGAAGATTACCCCGCAGTAGGTTGCCATCGCTTTCTGCGGTAGACTGGTTGCCGACCAAGGCTATAGAACCCAATCTGTCCTGTTATTTAACCCATAACTGGAAGGAAGAGACGGATTAATACCTTTCCCAAGGGTATTTGCGCGTAAGTGAATACAATGGATTCAGCTGGAATTCGAACTCGGCTCCCCGGTTTTTCGTTCCGAGCCGATATCCACTGTACCACAACGCACATCGAAATAAGTATAGATAAATAATATAGTAAGGTTAAAGGTATTAATCTGTCTCTTCCCTCCAGTTATGGGTTAAATAATAGGACAGATTGGGTTCTATAGCCTTGGTCGGCAACCAGTCTACCGCAGAAAGCAATGACAACCTACTGCGGGATAATATTCTGCCCAGTCAGTCATGTCTCGGAAGAGACATGATCGCCCAAGCGTGTATATCACGTATGGCACTTCACTGACTGACTGGGTCACTGTGTCGGGCCAGTAAGTTTTTATTCCGCTTGAATCCATCTTGCACATATACAAATCAACCATCCGACCGTGCATAAAATAATGTTGTCATATCTGGTCAGGCGCCCCTGCTGTTCGTCTCAGTTTTCTCGACAAGCTTCAAAGGTGAATCTGTAATGTGACTGGTCCCGACCTGGCAGCTCGACTCCAGCCACTTTCACATCGTCGTGGGCTTCTCTCTGTCTCTTCTATAAATATTTTCATGGTTTCCGCCCCGACGAACTTAGGTCACTGGTGCCCCTTCCACAAGAATTTACTCGTTCAACCAGACTGGCAACAAGTTACAGTTAAATCAACCAAATGCAGGCGACAATTTTACTCTATCAGTTTCTTTTCTTGCACTTCCCACCTGTGGAACTCCATGGAACTACTTGCTTTTCTGACGAGTACAGCATCCAGGAAGTTAAATGCAATGTGAATTCCCCTCTCTTATCCATTTGACTCCAGTCCTTTCTACATCAACCCGTGTATCTTGTTCTTTTCCTTTCTCTCTACCTTCGCAACTGTCTTCACTCCTGTGTTCACACCCTTCTCTTGCTCTTTCTCTTTCATCCCCTGTAGCTGGTTCGTCTTTTTCTTCACTCTCCTCCCATCTAAAACTTTAACTCTCTTATGTAGCCCCCTGCACATCAGTGGTGGTAACGCTTTACTTGGGGTGAAATGATTAAAATATATATATATATTAACACATGATGTATATTTACATTACAAGCAGATTGCATTTAGATTTGACAGCAAACATGGACTTTCATGCCTGCAAAAAAAACAAAAAACAAAAAAAAACGTTGTGTCAAAAGGACGGTTTTTCCCTTGACACCGCAATTATTTTAACTACCTTCACTCCTTGGCAATGTTTATCATTAAAAAAAATAAATGATGATTAGAATTCTAGTAAAACCCAAATAAATGAAAGTGAATCTATACATTTTCTTTGTTTATGAGAATTAACAACACAAATATTAAACACTATCTATTTATTAAATTATTAACTTACACTATTATATTTTTTATTGAAATGGTTTGCAAAACATTGCCAATTGATTTGAACTTCATAACATGGTAAATAAAAATTTAATTTCATATATTTTAATAATTTAGTAAATGCTTGCAAATTTATGAATAAACAAAGCTAACTGGTTAAAATTCAATGAATTCTGCTAATCCCAAATCAACATGGAAATTCTCAATGAACCAGAACCAATAGTCCCCCTTACAAATATATATATATATATATATATATATATATATATATATATATATATATATATAAGGAAAGATGTTTGTGTGTGTGTTTGTCTGTTTGTCTTTTATACAAATCCACAATTTTTATTCGATTTTCACCAAACTTCACACAAATATTCTTTAGGCTTCCGGTCAGGTCAAGGGTTACTTTTTTTTTTATCCTCCTCCCCAATCTTAGAAATCTATACCTCGATATCCAATCAGGTCTGATCAAGATCAGGATTTCAGCCCTTTTATCATGATTCTTGCTGCAGAATTTGCTCTAACTTGGTAAATTATAGTTTTTTGTCTCAAACATTGGTAAATCTTTTCAGACGACTCATTTTCCCCGATATCGGAAATCGATAAAATCAGTATTCTATCGAATCTGATCAAAAACTGATATTTAGCCATCAATATGGCCCATTTTCTCCAATTTTACTCTCGATGGGTACAATAAGTTTTCATGGACTTACTTAGGTTAGTTTATCCTTGAATGACTTATTTGACTCTGATATTGGAAATCAATACCCCGACCTCTGATCTGATTAAAATCAGGTTTTCAGCCCTTTTATTATGGTTTTTGCTTAGGGTTTTGCTTTAAGTAGCTATAACTGTAGTCTCAGCCATGACACCATTTACTCAGAGGACTTATTTAGCCTTCAAAATTCAGTTTGCGATGGAGAAATTATTTAACATCGATACAAGAAAATAAAATTTGACTTACATCCATTCATTTTTCTTTCAGACTACGGTTTCGCTTTAACTGGAAACAACTATTGCTTTTAGTCTTTCGTGCCAATGTCCAAAGAGTCTGATCTCCAGGACCATGGATTAGTTTTAAAGCTTTCATTACACCCGAGCAACGATGGGCTATACTGCTAGTAGTATATAAATAACAAGATAATGAAGAAATCTTCCTTTAAACATCAAAAACTGCAGGATGCAGAGACGCAGTCTTTTGGCATGTAGTTATTGTTGGAACCTTTGCTGATTCTATAATTATTCATGTAAAGAATTCAGAAAACATTAATTTATTTTAACATTTCTTGTTCACTCAATACAAGACAGTCCTAGGTATGTCGGTAAACTGCATCTGGCAGCAAGGCCTCTGATTGGGAGGTGGTGAGGAGCATGAAACCACGTCTTAATTGTTGTTGTTCCCAGGTTCATCCTGACGCAGAGTGGTAGCACCTGTTAGGATCTCAGCTCTGGGCAAATAGTTAACCCTGCCAAACTAGGGTCAAAACACTATGTAAGTATAAAAATAGACTTTTGTAGAAATATATACATAAAAATAGACTATTATAGAAAAATAGACATGTTTGAAGGAAAAATATTACCAACAAATTATTTTTTTTTACTCCAAAAATGTATTATGGCAATAATTTCTTTCCTTCAAAAATGTTTTTCAAATCAAAGCTTCAGAATGCAGAGAAGCAGTTAAAAACCAGAAAAAATTGTTTCTGGGTGTTAACTTCAAGGTTTGCTTTTATATTTACATGTCCCCGATATTGAGCACTTTAATCCATAAATATAGCAAGCCTTAAGATTATAATCTTTATTTGTTTCTGAGATGGGTAATTGTCAATAATCTTGGAATTATTTCGAACTATTGTTCTCATCTTGGTTGATATAGATGTTATAATTCACACAACATTTCGACCAAGTTCCCTCTGGTCATCATCAGGTGTCAGTTGATTGGCTGATATGGATTATATGTTTCTTTCGTCGATCTGGTAGTGATGAACCAAATCCAACATGAAAGAACAATAACTGATTTCACAGGATATTTCACAATAATCAAGATGATCTATATCAGACAATCAAAGGACACCTGATGATGACCAGAGGGTACTTGGTTAAAACGTTGTCTATTATAACATCTGTATCAATCAAAATGAGAACAATAGTTCAAAATAATTCAAGAATACTCAAAACTATATTTTACCTTATGTATAAATTTAAGGGTATGTGGTTGAGTGGTTAGAACATTCACTTTGTGACTATAGAACTTGGGTTCTAATATTGACATGGTCAATTTGTCAGGAAGGTGACATTGATTTGGTCTGGGGTGGTGATCCCAGCATGTTGAACATTTTTGGAAAGTACCTGAAAGCCATGCAACTGGTTGACCTAATCCTTGTAAGTGAAACTGGATTGACAAAACTGTTTGGAAGCCACAAATAGATATGCCAACACTAATTCACAAGTCACTGTAACTGAGCGTCTTGTTCAAACTGCTTATATCCTCTCTCAGAAATTGTAACTAATATCTGTTCAGCAATATTGCAGAGTGTGAGTATATATATATATATATATATATATATATATATATATATATACCCCCCAATACAAAATAACATACATTAAATTAAGGAGAAACCAACCCCAAAATAAAACAACACCTACCAACCCCTAAACCAAATAACAACAGGAAGGCGCCAGCAGCATCAGCCCCCTCAAGATTAATAGATTAACCTATCCTGAACTCTGCCAAGAACAAACACTTAACCCTAAGACCTTAAAAAGGTCAACAGAACTTAAAATACAGACCAACCCCTCTAACACCCAAAAATAACAAATCCAACACAAATAAACTGGCTTTTCAACTAGATAATTCTCATTTCCCAAAAAATCACCAGAGGAAGAAGCCAAAAACATAATGGGCTGGCTTCGAAACATGAAAAATTTTTGTGTAGTGATACTATGAATTTAAAAACATTGTAACAACCATTACAGTATATATATATATATATATATATATATATATTCTCTTCTTTGCAAACGAGTTATTACGTAACCTAGCTTTCTACCATGTGGTGTCTTCAGGTGATTTGCAATAACTGATTTTACAGTTTCTTTTTAAGAACGCTCACGTAACGGAAGTTTTGATTTTTAAACGCAACTTTTAAAATGAGAAGAAATAACGTTTTCATCCATGCCTGTATGAACCTAATAGGCATTTTATGGTATGGTTACACTTCGTCATAATTTCTCTTCTTTCATTCAATAGTTCATTTTTGTTTGGGAATAGCAAAATTGGTAAATTTTCTTTTTGGCACAGTCTACATATTTTGCCTCCGTTGTAAGGCTTGGCTGTTTCCACTATACTCCATGTTATGTCTGGGTCTTTGCCATATCTTAATTTCAATTTCCACCTGTGGCTAGTCAATTTTGTACAGTTTTTAAGCTTTCTATTTTGAATGTAGACTTGTGATTGAACCACCTGGTCTTAAAGGTGTCTTTGGTTGATCCCAAATATATTTTGTTTTGACCATTTAAGTCATGAAAACTGAATGCATGGTCATCAGCAAAAAGAGCAGCCCAAAATGCCAAATAGAGGTGAGGGATACTAGAATCAGGCAAGTACAAAAATTTAAATACCTAAGAAGTGTTATAACAGGAGTCGGGAAGTGTGACACAGAGATCCGAAGGTGAATAGGCATGTTGATGGACGCATTCCAGAAGCTGAGTAAAGTACTAAGACAGAGGAAACTTTCACTCGAAACAAAGAAGAGAGTGCTAGATTGCTATGTTATATCAGTTCTTCAATATGGCAGTGAATGCTGGATAATATCATCGAAGATGAGGACAAAACTTGAAGCAGCCAAAATGTGGTTCTACAGAAGCATACTGGATATAAAGTAAGGGATCAGTTTCATATTAGAATCAATACATAAACTGACCCCTCACTTTGTGGTCACAGCAGCTTCTATACATTTATATTCGTGAGATCCAAAAGCACAAGGATGCATTCCAGAAGCTGAGTAAAGTATCATAAGACAAGCCAATTTCGCTAGAAACAAAGAAGAGAGTACTGGATTGCTATGTGATGTCAGTTCTTCAATACGGCAATGAATGCTGGATAATATCATCGAAGATGAAGAAAAACTTTTAAGCAATGGAAATGTGGTTCTACAGAAAGATGCTGTGGATATCATTGATCAAGCATGTGAGCAACTATGAGGTGTTGGAAAGAATGGCAACAAAAAGGATATTAATAGTGAGCATCAGGAAGAGACAACTGAAGTTCCTGGGACATGCAATGAGGAAGAAGGGCTTGGAGAACTTGATACTAACAGGCCAGATAGAAGGAAAAAAAGACAGAGGATGGCAACGGATAACATATTTGAAGGGCCTGAGCAGGTGGATGACAGAACGGGAAGTTGCGTGGTGTAACAGGAGAAAGCGTGCTAAGAGCCACCAGGGATAGGGAGACGTGGAAAGCCATGATCGCCTACGTCCTGAAAGGACAGGGCACATAAAAGAAGACGACATATATATATATACCAGCCTGAATATTCAAGAAACCTTGTTAAAAAAATATGCATCCCCTTGCAGGATTTGAACCTGCGATTCCTATAGCCCTAGGATCAATTTGAAGCTTCTCCTCTAATATATATATATATATATATATATATATATATATATATATATATATTACTGTTTAATTATTAAAAAAAAACACACCCTCTACTCAAATACGAGTATCCGTTAAAAATAATGTTCAACCAAACAAATGAAAATTTAGTTGCAGTATGAAACACTGGTGGGTTTTGGGTATTGAACGAATACAAATGTGCCTGAGCAAGCATTAGCAACAGGGGTGGGTTAGCCACTCTAACAGTGGGTGTGTTCGGAAAATGAGCATCCAACCAAAGTACACAGGATTATTGTTAGTGGCTTAAAATATATCAACCGCAGTGGAGGTGTTAGCACAAGACAGTCTCTCAATTCTGAGTACTTTTATCTTTATGAAAAAAAAACCTTTGTTGCTCAGCATATTAGACTCAAGTTCATTTCTCTTACCACTTAGCTAACGCTATTGGTTAAGTCCACTGCCATGATTGTTTCTACAAATATCGAGATGTTCTGCTCAGTTTATCAATTCGCTTGACTACTTTACAAGTACAAACAATGCGTGATCGATAATCTGTTAACACGTATAGTCCTTTTATAGGAATATGGTTAAAGGTCTTTTGTTTTCTTATTGCCTGCAGTGATGGTCATCCACTTCATCGTGTGCTTGTGAGGTGCTTTAGGGAGGGGTGGAGTGTGGTGAGGGGCTATATGCAGTAGTAGCCTCTCTTTATCCAGAAGTGAAAACGTCATTGACATTTATAGCTACTTTCATTTACTATTCGAAGGTAGCATTTGTAATATTTCTGACGTTACTCTGGGACAGGGCTGACATGGCCTGGATGCTGGAGTAGCTTACATGTAAGTTGATGACATTTATCTTAATTATATGTACTTAATATACATATTCATGACATTGTGCCTTGTTTTAACTTGAAAGTATATCTATATATATATATATATATATATATAAACATGTATTAAACGTTAAAGACAACATAGTCTTGCTGATTTTCTTTTGTATTTTCTCATATTTTCTAATGAGACTTTTTATCTCAAAATTATATTTATATACATATTGTCCATAAGTTAACCCAGTACTTGCAAACATCATCGGTCATCATCAGGGTCAAATGTTTTACAATCTTTTAACCATCAACAGCTGCCTTGCGGTGGAATCATGTTGCTACATTTTGAAAAACTAAATAAACCTTAAGAACTTTTTAAAAATTCAAGAGAAGTTATGATGTGATCACGTGGAGGCGTGAATGATCTGATTACGTGGAATATATATATATATATATATAGTGTATCGAGGCAGCAAATGATTTTCTAAACATATACTGTTAAATATAAGAGACAATGAATGTCTATTATGTTTAATCATGAGCCATTCTAAACATCGTATTTTGGCTTTAATTTCAGTTGAAAATAAAGACAAAAATTCTCCAACATTTGGATAATTTTTTATTAATTTGGTTCTAAGCTTTCGGCTCACATAAGCCATCTTCAGAGAGGTTATAAAGACGGTAACACAACATTTCTCAGAAAAACATAACCATGTAGGTAATATCAGAGAGATTTTAGTCAATAATACAATAATCCTCACTCATACATACAGTAAAAAGAACCTTCAGATATGAGAGGCCATGTACATTAAATCTAAACAACCCACACTTAATAAAACCACGTTTAAATCTGGTCATAACACATTACATTGCATTTGAATACATGGTTCTGTTGTCATTTCGCACTATCATGCGGTGTGACGTCATAGAACCACATTGCAAATTTGCGAACTGCGATTGCTATTTTTGGCAACTGTTGCCGTTGCTTAGCGGAGTTTTATGTCAACACAAGATAAAATCGTTGCTGATGGTGGATGTTTTTGTGTTACCCTCTTTATAACCTCTCTGAAGATGGCTCATATGAGCCGAAAGCTTAGAACCAACTTAATAAAAATATTATCTAAATGTTGGAGAATTTTTTTTATTTATTTTCAACTGAAATTAAAGCCAAAATACGATGTTTAGAACGGCTCATGATTAAACATACTAAACATTCTTTTTATCTTATATTTAACAGTATATGTTTTGAAAAAAATATATATACACACATTTTTTTATTTTATTTGTTTGTACATCATTTATAATGGATACTTGTATTTGAGTAGATACTCTGCTTTTTATAATTAAACAGTATATTTATATATATATCCACTGGCCTGAATATTTAAGAAATGTTATTAGGATAAATTCCCACACCTATTGATAGCAACTGATATTCCAAACTCCTCAAAACCTTCAATCTCTAGATCAGAGGCCTTGCTGCCGGATGTAGTGTCTCGTCATACCCAGAAATTATGAGTGGGTGTGGTCATCGACTGTGCGGGTGAACACCTGACTAGCTCCCTCTATACACCCCGGTTGTGTGCCAATGCCCAAGTCTCTGTGAATGATTTTTCAGTTTCTTCAGTGACATTGTCAGTCCATTTTTTTTCCAAGTTGGCTAGCTTGTAGGATGGCTGCAGAAAGATTATTGTCTCTTTTGAAGAGGCCATGCTTTTTTAACTTTCTCTTCTTGAAGATGGATACAAGATCTTCCAGTCACTCAGTTTCTTGTTTGTTGGTGTTTCATTTGTTATGCGGTCTTCGTAGGAAATGCGTAAGATGGTTTGGCAACATCTCATCTGTAATGTTTGGATTCTTTGATGTTATTCTGCTGTTAATATTCAGAAAGATTGTGAAGGCCAATGCTTGCCATTTTCTCATCTTTGATTTTAATCAGATGTTCTTGTCTTTCAAGATTGTTTTTTAGTTTTGTGACAGCTGCCATTGTTTGTGCTGATGAAGAATTTCTTTCTATATATGAAGCACTGTCAGTTAATAATATTTTGATTAGTATTTATGTCTTAGGATGTGCGTTGTGGTGCATTGGATATCGGCTCGGAACGAGAAATCGGAGAGCCGAGTTCGAATTCCAGTTGAATTCATTGCATTCACACGCGCAAATACCCTTGGGAAAGGTATTAATCCGTCTATTCCTTCCAGTTATGGGTTAAATAACAGGACAGATTGGGTTCTATAGTCGGCAACCAGTCTACCGCAGAAAGCAATGGCAACCTACTGCGGAATAATCTTCTGCCCAGTCAGTCATGTCTCTTTCGAGACATGATCGCCCAAGCGTGTATCACGTATGGTACTTAACTGAATGACTTATTTGTGTCTTAATTTTGGCTGCTTTTCTTCAGAACTACTTTGGCCATTTTTCACCTGTACTCATTTCTCTCATTGGAACAACTCCTATTTCTGTTTGCTATATATATATATATATATATATATATATATATAAGCATGCAGTGTGGGTATAGAAAAATCCAAAGGAGTATCCTTTACATACAGTTGTAGGATAAATCTCTAAGAGAGTTCTAAACATATATGCATATGAATACATATTGAGCAAATATAAGAAAAAGTAAGACAGACACGTTATTTCATGGTGAATCGGAGTATAGGCCTATTTCAGGGGAACCATCGTCAGCATCCGTCTTTATTTAACAAAGGATTTTACACGAATGAGATTCACAAAAATCTTTGTTAAATAAAGAGAGAAGCTGACGATGGTTCGCCTGAAATAGGACCATTCATTCGATTCACCATGAAATAACGTATCTGTCTTAATTTTCCTTTTTTATATATATATATAAACATGTTACGGAAATTAACGAATTTTAACGAAACTTGGTTATAAGCAACCGACAATTTGTAATGAATTATTTTTTAACATTATTTTTACCGATACTCGTATTTAAGTAGATATTCTGTTTTTAATTAAACAGTATTTTATATTTATATCTACCGGCCTGATTATTTCACGATAAATTTTTATGACGAAAATGTGTGCTATTCAGCAGGATTCGAACCTGCGACCCCTATTTACATAGGGGAAGCTACCATTTGATCTGGCACTGTCTTAATAAATGGAAACCAGTCTACCAGTCTACCGCAGAAAGCAATGGCAACCTACTGCGGGATAATCTTCTGCCCAGTCAGTCATGTCTCTTTCGAGACATGATCGCCCAAGCGTGTATCACGTATGGCACTTAACTGACTTACTGAATGGAAACTTCATGATGTCCAATGTGGTAGTGACCATTAACCTATTTTCTTAAATATAAGCAAACTGGTACCAGAAGAAAGGAATCCCAAAAACGTTGATATGCGGTAAAAAAAATAAATAAATAAATAAAAATACCCTGATCTACAAGTTTTCTCTTAACACCGCTATTATTTTAACAGAAAGATGCTAAGGACTCTATAGACGGAGAATGTAAGATGCAAAATAATATTTGTGACACTAGGACCTTTATGCTTGCAAAAAAACAAAAAAACAAAAAACAATCAAAAAACAAAGAAAAACAAAGAAATAAACAAAAAAGGAACAGTGTCAAACGATGGTATTTTCATTAACATATTTAACTACCTTAAATCCTCAGCAATGTTTACTGTTTTAAAAAGTAATGATTAACATTGTAATAAAACAATATGATGAAAGCAAATTTATACATTATTTATCTGTTTGAGAATCTACAACAAAATATTAAGCATTACTTATTAATTAGAGTTACAAGAATAATTTTATATGAACAATATTCTGAAAATTAATACAATTGTGTTACAACTAATGCAGTCTGGGACAGTAAGGGACATGGCACATAGTAAGGGACATGGCACATAGTAAGGGACATGACACATAGACTCTCCGATTTATTTCCTTTTGACCAGGCTCTAAAAACTGGCGCGAATATTGGTTTCGGCTACTATCAAATGTTTATTTGTGTTTTGCTGTTTCTTGTTTTATTTTCCACACACACACACACACACACACACACACACACACACACACACACACACACACACACACACACACACACACAATAAAATTAATTCACACCACGTGTATCTCTAAAAATAAAATTGCGCGGGCATTCACCCCTTACCAAACCTTTTGGGGGTCAAAAACAAGAACGGCGCACCCAAAAGCTCGAACGTAATTTAAGACACACCACATGGTCAAAAATATGAATTTTTGACCAATCAGGGCTCGACATAAGAAACACATTTCTTGATCTCCCGGAGGCTCACCAACAAAATAAAAGGAAAGTAGAAACTTTCAACACACACACAGAGTGGAACAGCCAGCTCGAAACACACAGAGGGAAAAGGACACGGACAGCTCGGAGCACACATAGAGAGAGAATTCAGCAGTTCACACAACAGCCAATATCACGTATCAATTAACATTGTTTCACCCTCTCTTTCTCTCATCTCGCTCGCAACACATAGTCTTTCCTTTCCCTCTCACATTCCCAATTCCTTTCTTTCTTTCATTCTTCAGCTTTATACGGACAACTACGTTTTTGTATATATATATATATATATATAAAGAGAGAGAGAGAGAGAGAGAGAGAGAGAGAGATTTTTTTGATTTTTTTTTACTTGATCTTCAAATTTACTGTTTTTGTTGAAACCGTTTCAATTTGGCTTCGGACGGTAAGTGATCGGAATATCTCCCCATTAAAATTTAACGTCAGATTGGATTATCTGGCTTAGATCACCCACGTACAATTATCGCCACGCTGGAGGCTTGGAGACGTGATTCTGTTGACTCTATGCTTTCACCTGTCACCTTACTTGGAAGGATGTAATTACTATAATTTACAATTACATCCTTATCCCTTGATTACTCTTTGAGGTTTAACTCCAACAGTTGTCAAAGATGTAATCACTGTGTCTTTATTGGAGACACAAATTTTGCGCGAAAGCTTGTCCATCAAAAAGACGGACACAATACTTTTCTCAACTCTCTGTAGTTCTTGGGTGTCTACCAAAAGCTCATCTTCTTTGATAAGATGCTGTCCAAATGTTTTGTTGATTTATACACTTTGGAGTGGAGGTTTCCAACAAGATGGCAGTTCCCCGGCCGCTACATTATCCTTGCTGCTGTCGTCGTTTTTTTTTTTTTTCCTTTTCATTCTTGGTTGTCATATTTTCGGTTTGTGTATTTTTATGCTTTCGGAATTTTTGCCATTTGCGGTCAAATTTCCATTTTCTTTTCGTCGTCAATTGCAAAATCCTCATGTTTCTTTTTTTCTTTCTCCGCTTTTTCTTTGTTTAACCAAACAGGCTTTTTTAAAACGGATCGACTTTACTCGGCCACATTTATTGAAATTGTGCCCCCCTTTTTTAATGCTTCTTTATTTGTAGGTAAAATGAATAATACACGAAGAAAAACAAGCAGTAAAAAATAAACTAAAAACTATTAAAGAAAAAGTGAAGTAGAGAGAAAAATAAAACTTGTTAACATACAAGCAGTAAAAAAGAGTAATTAAAATGGAAAATGAAACATTGTATTCACCAGCAAACGAAGGAGAAAAAAGATTTAATGAAAAATAAATAAAATTAATTCAAAAGACACGAACAATAGAAGAACGCAAATGGCCGGATTTTTAAGATAATAATGGTTTGGTTTAGTTTATTTGGTTTTACAGCTTATCAAATACAAGATTACTTACAATAGTATTGCATGGGTAGAATATATATTCTTTGTAAGAAATAAGTTTGTAGATCAGGGTTTGGATTTATTTTGTTTTACGGTCTATCAACCTCAATGGATTATTTAATGCCGACAAAAATTTTACAATAGATTTGTATGAATAGAATATATATTCTTTGGAGAAAATATGTTTGTAGATCAGGGTTTGGGTTTATTTTGTTTTACGGTCTATCACCCTAAATGTATTATTTGATGCCGACAAAAATTTTACAATAGATTTGTATGAATAGAATATATATTCTTTGGAGAAAATAAGTTTGTAGATCAGGGTTTGGGTTTATTTTGTTTTACGGCATATCAACACCTCAATGGGTTATGTAATGCCAACAAGATTTTTACAATAGATTTGTAGGAATATAGTACCTAATCTTTGTAAGAATTCAGTTGGTAGATCAGGTTTCATTATTATATTTTTTCAGAATTAGCTAACTGAGCGAAATCAATTTGGGACTTTAACTCTAGAACACTAAACACCAATTAAAATTACACCACTACTAACCATGGGTATATCATACCCGATTTGAAAATATAAAAAAAATATTAAATATAAATCTTTACTTGAAATATTTTACATGCACGTATTTTATACTTTGTTCTTTGAGTTAAAATTAATAAGAAATGAAAAAAAAATATTTAGGTAAGAAAATTAGGTATTGAAAATTGTAATTAAATTGTAACTCAGTGGATATCGGCTTAGAACGAGAAATCGAGGAGCCGAGTTCGAATTCCAGTGGAATTCGTTGCATTCACTTACGCACAAATACCCTTGGGAAAGGTATTAAACCGTCTCTTCCCTCCAGTCATGGGTTAAATAACAGGACAGATAGAATTCTATAACCTTGGCTGGTAACCAGTCTATCGCAGAAAGTAATGGCATCCTACTGCGGGATAATTTTCTGCCCAGTCAGTCATATCACTTTCGAGACATGATCGCCCAAGCGTATATCACGTATGGCACTTGACTGACTGACTGACTGACTGACTATATATCTATGGTTAGGGCTATTGGGTTAATAATATAAATCAAGTATTCGTCAAATTAACACAACCACACACTCATTGAAAAAAAAAAAGAATGAAAAATACACAGGAAACACGAAAGGCGCCACGCATCCACCAGAGAACTTACATTTCTGGCCACCTAAAGTGGGTGGGGGGAATTCTTCTTCTTCTATGTGCCCTGTCCCTTCAGGACGTAGGCGATCATGGTTCTCCATGTCTCTCTATCCCTTGTGGCTCTTAGTATGTTTGCTCCTGTTACACCTCGCAACCCCCGTTCCGTCATCCACCTGATCAGGCTCTGCCTTCCTCTGTCTCTCTTTCCTTCTATCTGGCCAGTCAGTATCAGGTTCTCCAGGCTCTCCTTCCTCATTTCGTGTCCTAGGAACTTCAGTTGTCTCTTCCTGATGCTCAGCATCAATTTCCTTTCTGTTGCCATTCTTTTCAGGGTCTCATCGTTGCTTGCATGTTTAGTCCACTATATCCGCAGCATCCTTCTGTAGAACCACATTTCCGCTGCTTCAAGTTTTGTCCTCATTTTCGATGATATTGTCCAGAATTCACTGCTGTATTGAAGAACTGACATCACATAGCAAACCAGCACTCTTTTCTTTGTTTCTAGTGAAATTTTCTTGTGTCTTAATACTTTACTCAGCTTCTGGAACGCGTCCTTTGCCATGCCAACTCGCCTTCGGATCTCCGTGTCGCACTTTCCATCTCCTGTTAGAACACTTCCTAGGTATTTAAATTTTTGTACTTGCTTGATTCTGGTATCCCACCTGTATTTGGTATTTTGGGTTGCACCTTTTGCTGATGACCATGCATTCAGTTTTCTTAAAGTTTATTTGTAGTCCTTTTTTGTCGCTCTCCACCGCTACCTTCTGTAGAAGGTCTTGTAGTTTCCTTTCCGTGTCTGCAATCAGCACTGTATCATCTGCATACCTTATGTTGCTCAAGTTGTGGCCTCCAATAACAAATCCTGGCGTGTCATCTAGGGTCCTCAGAATATTCTCGCTGTAGAGGTGGAACAAATCGGGTGAAAAGACACATCCCTGTCTTACGCCTCTTTCTATCTTTGTAAATCTACTGAGATCATTACCTGTCCGTATACATGCCATTTGCTGCCAGTAGAGATTCTTGATCACTCTTATGTCTTTGCCGAAAATGTCGAGGCTGCCGAGCATCTCCATCAATTCTTTGTGTCGTATTAAACTTAAAAAATAGGGGACAGAAATGAAAGAGGCCAATAAGCTGACAACTCTTACCTAAATAACATTTGAAAGCAGAAACAAATGGCAATATAAACCTATACAGTTTATGGAAACATTGTTTTTATTGACATTCTTATTTGATTTATATTAGTACTAGCAGTATAGCCCGGCGTTGCTCGGGTGTAATGAAAGCTTTAAAATTAATCCATGGTCCTGGAGCTCAGACTCAGCCTAAAGAATATTTCTGTGAAATTTGATGAGAATCGGAAAAAAAAGTTGTAGATTTGTATAAAGGACATACAGACAGATAAACACACACACACACACACACACACACACACATCTTGCTTTATGTATATATATATTATCGATTTTCTGCACTAATGTAAGAACTGCAGCCTTGAAACTTCTGAATATCATTTCTTATGTCTTTGTCTATGAGCGTATCAAATTTGAATAATATCGGACCACTCCTTCTATAACCCGATTTTTTCGATTATCGATTTTCGATAATTATCGGGGGTACCTCGACACAAAACCTAGCTAAGAACACTTGCCGACGCTTATAGTACAACTGTGTAAATTTTCAAGAAAATCGGTTCAGCCGTTTCGGAGTCTATAGGTAACGGGGACACACACACACATACACACACACATACACACAGACAAATTTCCGTTTATAAATAAGTTTAGATAGATATGTTCATTGTTTTAAGAAATAAAAGAGGCCAATGAGCTTACATCTGCTTCGTAAGTAACGTTTGAAAGCAGAAACAAAAGGCAAAATAAACCTATATAGTTTGCGGAAAAATTGTTTTTATTGACATTCTTATTTGGTTTATATTAGTATATGTTCATTGTTTGAAGAAATAAAAGAAGCCAGTGAGCTTTCATCTGCTTCTTAAGTAACGTTTGAAGGCAGTTGTTCGTATAGTAATAGTCTGCCTTTTGTTTTTGTCTTTCTTTTTCTTCTGTTCCCTGGCAACCATGTTCGTATTACTGTGTGTTTTTCTTTTAAACAGCAAGTTCGTTTTGACCAAAACGAACGTGCTGGACAATATCATCGAAAATGATCACAAAACTGGAAGCAGCCGAAATGTGGTTCTACAGAAGGATGCTACGGATATCGTGGACTGAGCATACAAGCAACGACGAGGTGTTAGAAAGAATGGCAACAAAAAGGAAATTGATGCTGAGCATCAGGAAGAGACAACTGAAGGTCCTGGGACATGCAATGAGGAAGGAGAGCCTGGAGAACCTGATACTGACTGGACAGATAGAAGGAAGGAGAGACAGAGGAAGGCAGCGGATAACATATTTGCAGGGTCTGATCAGGTGGATGACGGAACGGGGGTTGCCAGGAGCAACAGGAGCAAACATACTAAGAGCCACAAGGGATAGGGAGACGTGGAGAGCCATGATCGCCTACGTCCTGAAGGGACAGGGCACATAGAAGAAGAAGTCCCTTTTTTTAGACAATTTTTCTAAATAAATGATGTAAATTCAGGGCTCTCTCACTAAAACGGCGATGATGGTAATTCTTCTGTTAACACAATGCTGGGACCACGGTGTCTGAACGAACGGGAAATATTGACGATGTTGGGCTGGTGACAAACATGAAACTATTTATATTCGGCAGTTTCCGCTGCGACCACTACAGCGAGTATTCTCAAACTTCTTGGACGACTATTAAACTTTAAAATCCGTAATAAATTCGAGGCGATGATTAAACTTTTCAAATCATACATCATTTTGTCGTGGAACAATTAACTCAACTTCTTTACAAAAATCAGTTTCACATAATCATTTCAGAATCTTCTTCATTTTCTTTGTTCTTTCTTTGTTACTGTCAGCAACAAATACAATCTGAAACAAACACCTCCCCCGTTAAAAGCAATAGGATCAGATCCATGCACTACCGGCCATAATTATTAGGCCACCCCAGTTTATAAAAGAAAACTTTTTGCAAGGCAAATAGCGGCAATTTACCGATCGCACCCTGTAGATTTGCTATATATATATATATATATATATATATATATATATATATATATATATGCTACCGGGCATAATTATTAGGCCACCCCAGTTTATAAAAGAAAACTTTTTGCAAGGCAAATAGCGACAATTTACCGATCGCACCCTGTAGATTTGCTATATATATATATATATATATATATATATATATATATATATATATATATATATATATGCTACCGGCCATAATTATTAGGCCACCCAATTTCTTTTAAAGAAATGATGCATTTCATACTATTTTTAGTATTTATTGCCAAGTGGATAATTCTAAATGAAAATTGAATGGTTCTTTTGTTATTATTACTTTGCAAAATTTTACAAGACAAATAACGACAATTTATCCATCGCACCCTGTAGATTATATATATATATATATATATATATATATATATATATATATATACAACCGGCCATAATTATTTGGGCCACCCAATTTCTTTTAAAGAAATGATGCATTTCATACTATTTTTAGTATTTATTGCCAAGTGGATAATTCTAAATGAAAATTGAATGTTTTTTTTTGTTATTATTACTTTGCAAAATTTTACAAGACAAATAACGACAATTTATCCATCGCACCCTGTAGATTATATATATATATATATACTACCGGCCATAATTATTAGGGCCACCTAATTTCTTTTAAAGAAATGATGCATTTCATACTATTTTTAGTATTTATTGCCAAGTGGATAATTCTAAATGAAAATTGAATGTTTTTTTTTGTTATTATTACTTTGCAAAATTTTACAAGACAAGGAAGCAAAGATGAACTCGTCCCTAATCACCCTAAATTTTCTTCATCCTTTCATTGATGAAACTGCAATATAGGTAATTATTAAATATTTATAAATTCATTTGATCCTCATGTTATTGTGCAGTATTAACCAAAGGACCATTCTATTTTCATTTACAATTATTCACTTGGCAATAAAGACTAAAAATAGTATGAAATCTATAATTTTTTAAAAACACTGGGGTGGCCTTATAATTATGGCCGGTAGTGATATGTAAAATAAAATATAAAATATATTCTATTTTTCTTTTTTATACAAAAACATCTTCGGTGATATATATATATATATATATATATATATATATATATATATATATATTTTAATCATATCACCCCGAGCAAGGCGGTAACGCCACTGATGTGCAGGGGGCTACGTAAGAGTGAAAAGATTGGAAAAGAGAAAGCCGGAAACCACATCCTAAACAGGGAACAAGGGATGAGCCTCTTCACCTGTTCAATAGACATGGGTGGAGTGTGAACCGGGCGATAGTTTAGTCTATCTACTCCAATTGAAAAAAAGAAAAAAAGAAAAGAGTGAAGAGATTAGAAAAGAGAAAGCCGAAAACCATATCCTAAGCAGGGAACAAGGGATGGGTTAGGAGGTTCTTTTGTCGGAGTTGTCGGCGCACCCACCCACCCGGAAGACCCCAATTTTACTCAACTGTACGCGTTATGGTGCAGTGGACATCGGCTCAAAATGAGAAATCGAAGAGCCGAGTTCGAATTCCAGTTGAATACCCTCGAGAAAGGTATGAATCCATCTCTTTTCCCTCCAGGTATCGGTTAAATAGCAGGACAGATTGGGTTCTGTAGCCTTAGTTGGCAACCAGTCTACGACAGAAAGTAATGGCAATCTACTGCGGGAAAATCTTGTCCAGTCAGTTATGTCTCTTTCGAGACAAGATCGCCCAAGCCTGTATCACGTATTAACGGACTGACATATATCCCCGTTGCTTAAGAGATCCATTTACCTACAGGTCTTGTAAGACAAGATTTTTATCATCATTTCTGTAAGGGAGGTTGTACATGAATAAGTAAATTGAGAAAGAAGTGCAACTTAAATGTCCACTTACGTCGTGTATTACGTGAAAAATGATTAGAGAACTTGCTTGTTAGGGTAGGTCGATTTTGGAAGCAAAGTATTGCTCTCAGTTTGAAAGCTGAAGTTTGATATAATATATAATGACTCAAAATGCTTTTTTCCGAATCGTTACCGGGTTTGAGGAAAGAAGTTTAAAGTTTAAGTTTAGATTCAAAATCTTAGCGTTTTAATTTAATTCTAGTGAAAGTTGCTGCGGATATCATGGATCGAACATGTGAGCAATGATGAGGTGTTGGAAAGAATGGCAACGTAAAGGAAATTAATATTGAGCATCAGGAAGAGACAGCTGAAGTTTCTGGGACATGCAATGAGGAAGGAGGGCTTGGGGAACCTGATACTGACAGGCCAAATAGAGGGAAAAAGAGACAGAGGAAGGCAGTGGATAACATATTTGAAGGGCCTGAGAAGGTGGATGACAGAGCGGGGGTTGCGTGGTGTAGCAGGAGAAAGCGTGCTGAGAGCTGCCAGGGATAGGGAGACGTGGAAATGTATAATCGTCTACGTCCTGAAAGGACAAGGCACGTAGAAGAAGAAGAAAAAGAAGATCAGTGAATGCCTTATAGCAGAACCTTATAAATTTTAGAATGTACTGAAGCTTTACAAATTGTACATGGACAGGATGCAGGGCACAAGCACATTATTGTGAAATCATTGTGCCATCAAATTGGACCTTCATTTATTTCAAAAGGAAATTACACTGAACAGTTTTTGAGTTTTGTTTAACGGCATATCAACCTCTGTGGGTTATTTAATGTGAAAAAGGTGAGGTTTTAAGGTATTTTTTTAAATGTTTGTTTATAGTGAAAAGGTTGATTTAGTCAGATTTTAATGAACATTTTTTGTTTTTATTCTTTTTTATTTTAGAAAACTGAAAATGCCTTCTAGTTTTGTATTCAAAAATGTTTTCTGAGAATAATTTTTTCCTTAAAAACTGTGTTATGGTAATTGTTGTGGATTCCGGGTGAGGAACCACACAAAATAATGAAAAACAAAATAGATATTTGAGATAGAAAAATAGGTTATATTAAACGTAAAGATACAACTAAAACACAGGTTAGTAATCGAGGAATACGATTAGTAAGGAATATATTTATACAAGTCTTTGAAGTGAAGCCGTGCTGGAATTAGTATATCCGTGTAAAACTATTCTGGCTGAGTGGCGCTCAGAGCTACTATGACTACTGACGCCGTATCCTCTGTGTAACATCGGTATCTCTCGGTAACTTATGGATCAGTCCCGCTACTCTCGGTATTCTCATTATGGAGTATATGTATACTCAAGTCGAGTCCATTATTATAGAAAAAGGGGAAATCCCACAACAGTAATAATTTTTTTCTTAAAAAAATGTATTGTTGGTAATATTTTTCCTTCAAAAACGTATATTTTTCTATAAAAGTCTATTTCGTGTGTCTATTTCTATAAAAGTGTATGGGTAGGTATTTGAAGGTTATCCCAATGCGTATAGTATAATAAAGGAAGGTAAAGAAGGTGTTGGGTATTACCTAATTATTATTCATTTATATATCGTGATCAGAATCTCGTCTTCAGAATGATGGGAGAACTTAGTTTCACGTCGTCCGCTGTTAGACCTTGCCTTTAAACGAATGGCCCTCTTTCGCTGATACTGCTGTCGTTAATTGTAGTGAGTATGTGTGTGTGTGTGTGTGTGTGTGTGAGTGGGTTACTTCATGTGTGCGCGTGTTTATGTTTATATAAGTGTGCGTGGCTTTTTAGCCTCTTTTTTTTTTAAAGTGATAGCGGGCGCCGTTTTACAATTTGATGATATATCTGTCTGCTTTAATTTATGGTTTAGCATGTGCGTGTTAGCCCGTGGCAGGGGTTTGGCATTTTCGCATCTCCGTCGAAATGGTAATTGGCCCTGTTTTATGACCCAATGTTATGTCTATCCGCTTTAATTGGGGGCTTGTTTATTGATACAATTTTTTCTCCCCTCCGGTAATCGTTCTTTTGTGATCTCGTGTGTGTTGCGTGTGTGTTTATGTGCGTATACTTCTTGCTTTTTTTCACTTCTGTGATCATTTTATATATACATATATCTACATACCTTTTCCTTGTGTCATGTGTGCGTGTATGTGTGCATATAAATATGAGTGTGTGTGTAAATATATATATGTGTGTGTGTGTGTATGCGTCTGTGTGTGTTCCGGTGTATAGTATGTTGGAGTATGGGATTTTTTTGTGTGTGTGTGCGTGTGTACGTATATATATATTTTTGTGCGTGTTCTGGCTTATAGCGTGGTACGCTTGTTGCTATTGGTCACGTGTTTATAGGCATGTCTTTGGGTGCGTTAGTCTGTGATTGCACCTTACTGTTGTGGCCGGTGTGTGTCAGGTGCATGATAGTGTCAATTATTCTATGTAATCTAGATTGAGTTCCTGTCTATTGCTGATCTCTGGGTTGATTTTAGCAATTATTAAGGACTCTTGTATGCGTAAGTTTCCTAGGTACCGCTCTCTTACTTCAATATTGACTATTATGTTTTTGTCTGTGTTTTTGCATTTTTTAGGTGCTTGTGGAATGATGATGCCTGCGTATGTAAGTGTTCTTTTATTCTGATGTGTAACAGTCTGGTGGTGCTGCCGACATAAAATTCCTCGCATATGGTGTATTGTATGCGATATACGACATAGACCAAGGTGGCATATACCGGTGTCGGTAATAGGGTAATTGGCTAGTGTCGTTTCTAATATCGTTGTTTGTTGTAGTTATAATTGAGGTGTCTCCGAAGGGTTGGGCCGCAGTGGGCCAGTTGTATGCCCAATCCTTCTCTGCGGCTGGCTTTACGCATTTTCGTGGTGATGTTTTCGCTGATGTGTGGTAACCTCAGGAAGAAGTTGTGAGAGGTGGGGTGGCACCTTCGGCCTTTATTGCCTTTACGTTCCAGGCGACCAACAAAAGACTGGAGGTAACCGTTGGTCTTCAGTACTTCCTTGAAATGTGCAGTGTGTGTGTGTGTTTCTGTTTTCATCATTGCTGCATTTGCCCCGGATACGTGCAAGTTCATTTCTAATGTATCTGGTCTGGCAGGCTTTTTGTAGAAATCCGTGTAGATGTTGCCTCTTTTACGATATTTCAGCCTGAAGTCCAGCAGTGTCAGGCATCCATTCTTATTGGGATATTCGATGGTGAATTTTATGTTGCCATCCATGCTGTTGAACGTTGCCGACATTCCATTCGCCTCATCAAGTAAAGAGGTGAGGATGGGTATCTCACCAATATATCTTGTGAATATTGGAGTAGATAGACTAAGCTATAACCCGGTTCACACTCCACCCACGTCTATTGAACAGGTGAAGAGGCTCATCCCTTGTTCCCTGTTTAGGATGTGGTTTCCGGCTTTCTCTTTTCCAATCTTTTTTACTCTTTTCTTTTCTTTTTTTTTCAATTGGAGTAGATAGACTAAAACATCGCCCGGTTCACACTCCACCAACGTCTATTGAACAGGTGAAGAGGCTCCTCCCTTGTTCCCTGTTTATGATGTGGTTCCCGGCTTTCTCTTTTCCAATCTTTTCACTCCCTTTCCTTTTTTTTTCTTAATTGGAGTAGATAGACTAAACTATCACCCGGTTCACACTCCACCAACGTCTATTGAACAGGTGAATAAGTTCATCCCTTGTTCCCTGTTTAGGATGTGGTTTCCGGTTTTCCCTTTTCCAATCTTTTCACTCTTACGTAGCCCCCTGCACATCAGTGGCGTAATCGCCTTGCTCGGGGTGATATGATTTTAAAAAAATAAATAAATAAGGCGTACGAATGGCAGGTGTTGAGAGTGCGACGTTTCATTCGATTCATATATGTGATGGCAAGTAATCCCGATAGGCTGGACCCCATCGGTAGGCCCGTGGTCTGCTTATAGGTGCGCCCTTGGAATGTAAAGTAGGTGTTGTCTACTATGGTCGTCAGGAGTAGGTGAATGTCTGCTGGGGTGAGGTTGTAGCAGTACAGGCTTGAAGGGTTGATGCACTCCGCTGTATCCAAGTGCTCAGTAGAAAGTGACTGAAATTGCATGTAAATTTTTGAAGGTTAAATTTAGCTGGAAAGCATGAAGCCGGAAGAGAGTACCATAAGCGATGAATTGATGAGACTTTGCCGCCAATGTAGTATTACGCTTCCATTTATAAAGTTTTGGTACCATATCGAAGAGTTCTCCCGAACAATAGTTTAAAGAATAATCATTTTGGATGGGAAGAATTGTTTTCTGGAGAAGGAATTTAGAGAATTTTTTTCAGTTACAAGTTTTACTATTTAATCCATAGCTGGTGGGGAATGATTTCGTTCCTGCCTCTGTGTATTTGTGCGGTAGTGATATTTAATGAACCCGACTGGAATTCGAACTTCTCTCCGATTTCTCACTCCTAGCCAATATTCATGACACCCTCAGCACATCACCCACTCAATATTGCCACGATATAACATTCCTTTGCTCACACTGTAAAAGTTTTTGATTGTGTTTGGTAATCACTTTACAACGTTTTATATATATATATATATATATATATATATATATATATAATCATATCGCCTCAAGCAAGGCAGTCTACTGCCTCTGGGGCGCAGGGAGTTACATAGGAGGATAGTTATGAGAAAGAGTGACAGGTTACAGGGGGTGTCAGGAAGTAGGTAAGAGGGGATGAGAATACTGATGATAGTGAAGTGGACGGGGAAAGGAGCCTGAGAGAGAGAGAGAGAGAGAGAGGGAGAGAGAGAGAGAGAGAGGATGTAACTCAGTGAGATAGGAGATGACGATTGACTTTACATTTAAATTCCTGACGGAAGGGAATTCCACAGGCGGGAAGTGCGAGAAAAAAAGCTACTGGAGTAGAATTTGCGTTTACATTCTATTGGTTTCAAATATCATTTCGAAATCATGCCGAAATCGAAATATTTTGTACGCAATTATATATCTTTAACTACAGGTCAGTTGATGAAACAAAAAATAATATTGGTTTGGTTTATTTTGTTTTACGGTATATCAACCTCAATGGGTTATTTAATGCCGACAAAATCTTTACGATATGTTCGTATGAATAGAATATGTATTCTTTGTAAAAATTTAGGTTGTAGATCAGTTTTCATTGACGTATTTTTGTCGAGAGTCAAATAGTGTTCTTCTAAAATAGCTTAGGTTTGGCACAAGGTCGAAACTATAGAGAACCCTCTGAGAATCGTAAACACTATTCAATCGTAATTGATTTAACGAGACAAACTTGTTAACCATTACACCATGTCGAGGTACCCAAGATTATTTTCTAAGCGAGGCTTAATTGTGGCACAAAAACCTAAAATTTAGAGTAACCAGTGAGGGTCGAACTCACTGCTCTAGACGTAATTGAATTAACGAGACAAGCTTGTTAACCATTACACCACATCGAAGTACCCAAGATTATTTCATGAGCGTATCTTAGATGTGGCACAAGGAAAAAGTTCAGAGCACCCAGTGAGAAGAGAATTAATTACTCAGATGACAGATGAGATTCCTGGGACACGTAATGAAGAAAGATGGACTGGAGAATCTAATACTCACAGAACGGGTAGAAGGAAAGAAAGACATGGGGAAGCAGTGTGAAACATACTTGATAGGCTTGAGCAAATGGATGGCGGAGCGGGGTTTGGAAAAATATTGAGAGCAACAAGAGTTAGTGCCAAGTAGAAGTCCATGATCGCTTACGTCCTTAAGGGACACGGCACACGAAGAAGAAGTTACACATGCTGTTTAGGTATGTTATGTACTGTTTTCTTTCACCCGTCTTGCCTTCAATGTCCTATGAGTGTCAAATTTTCCAAGCCTTTTTTCTCGATGTGTCCTAGAAATCTCAATTGTTTTCTGATGTTCAGTATCCTTTTGGTTTTTGCTAACAGATCGTTGCTCACATATTCCGTTCATGTAATACCCAGCATCCTTCTGTAGAACCACATTTCTATTGCCTCAAGTTTCTTCATCTGTGCGGGGTTGTCCAACATTCACTATCATGTAGGAGGACTGCTGTAACATAACTTTACTTATGTCAATCAGTCAGTTAAGTGCCATACGTGATACACGCTTGGGCGATCATGTCTCGAAAGAGACATGACTGACTGGGCAGAAGATTATTCCGCAGTAGGTTGCCATTGCTTTCTGCGATAGACTGGTTGCCGACCAAGGCTATAGAACCCAATCTGTCCTGTTATTTAACCCATAACTGGAAGGAATAGACGGATTAATACCTTTCCCAAGGGTATTTGCGCGTAAGTGAATGCAATGAATTCGGCTGAAATTCGAACTCGGCTCCCCGATTTCTCGTTCCGAGTCGATATCCAATGCACCACAACGCACATTACTTATGTACACGATGGTAATATCTCACCCCAGAAATTCATACCGGGATTTTACTGTCTATTCAAGTAGTAGAACAATGGCCTAATTGAAATTTCATTTACATACTTGTTCCTAGGTCCTATCTTCGTATCCAGCAAATTTTCCTCTTCTATGTGCCTTGTCACTTCAGGACATAAGCGATCATGGCCCTCCACTTCTCCCTATTTCTTGTCTCTCTTAATACCCCTCTTCCTGTTATCCCATTCAATCCCAGTTCCATCTGCTAGTCAGTCAAGTATATCATGCGTTGCTTTCTCCTGTCTTCCTTCCCCTATGTCCGTCCCGTGAGTATCAGGTTCTCTAAGCCCTCCTTTCTCATTACATGTTTTAAAAACTTCAGCTGTCTTTTTCTGATGTTAGTATCAGTTTCCCTCTTGTGTTCATCCTCTTCAGAACCTCGTCGTTGCTTACATGTTCCGTTCATGGCATCCTCAGCATCCTTCTGCAGAACCACATTTCAGTTCTTTCAAATCTTTCCGCCATCTTTGATGATATTGTCCAGCATTCGACGCCATATTGAAGAACAGACATCACATAGTACTTTTTTCTTTGTTTCCAGCAAAATTTTCCTGTCTCTTAATACTCTACTCAGCTTCTGGAATGCATTCTTGTGCTTTTGGATCTCAAGAATATAAATGTATAGAAACTGCAGTGACCACCAAGTGAGGGGTCAGTTTATATATAGATTGTAATATGGAATTTATCCCCCACTTTATATCTAATATGCTTCTGTAGAACCACATTTCGGTTGTTTGAAGTCTTTCCTTCATCTTTGATGATATTGTCCAGCATTCACTGCCATATTGAAGGACAGACATCACATAACAATCCAGTACTCTTTTATTTGTTTCCAGAGACATTTTCCTGTCTCTCAATGTTCTGCTCAACTTCTGGCCATGCCAATACGCCTTCGGATCTCCGTATAGCACTCACGGTCCTCTGTTAGAACACTTGTTTAAATTTTTGATTTAAATATTGATTTTAGTATTTCCAATTTTATGTTGGCATTTTGGGCTCCTCTTTTTACTGATTACTATGAATTCTGTTTGCTTGTAGTTTATATGTAGTCCTTTCTGTCCGCTTTCAGTAAGTAGAGAGAGAGTTATATTTGAAGTTTTTAATAGGGTTATTTGAGCTTTTAGTAAATGTTTAAAGGAGTTTCTATGGAGACATCTGAAACTTAAGTGTGCAAAGTGTTTCTAGTGTCGGGAGTGTTACAATTAAATTCCGATCAAGGTATCATTTTTTAGTGGAATGTGAAGACCAAAAACACAGACAATTAGCGAGAGATACTTGCAAGTGTGTTGAAATTTCCATGTGTCAAGCCCACACGGATACTGAAAAAAAAAGAAGAAAAAAAGAAAATAAAGAAGGCTTTACAAAAGACAATCCTTATAATTTAAACTCTAGTTTACGTCATTAAGTTTATTCACATCAGTTTGGGTTTTTGAAAACAAATAGCTTTGGTTTTGTTTCAGCCTTCTTGGCATGAGACAGTAAGCTTATATCTTAGTTTGGTATGGTTAATTTTGTTCAACGCCATACCAGTATCTGAATGGATTATTTAATGACTAAATCTAAATATTTCGAACACAAATGTATGCCCTCAGCTAAATAAAGAAGGCGCCCTCCACAACTGACATCATTTAAAATTTGAGTATCTGAGTAACTAATAAAGAAGGCGCCCTCCACAACTGACATCATTTAAAATTTGAGTATCTGAGTAACTACATGTCGATGCCTAACGAAAGTAAAAAGGCATCATTTTGAACAATAAAATGTTTATTTATCAAAATTCGAACGATATATTCAAAGGGATGTAGATTTTATAACAGATTTCACAAAGCTTCACAAATGTTTAATATGCGCACAACCGGTGACACGATACACGTTAAGTCGATAGTCCAACTCCCGTCAAACACGTTGTAGCACGCTTTGCACAACATACTCCAGCTCTCCAGTGATTCTCTGCTTAAGTTCCTCTCGGCTTGTAGGAAGACGGAGATAGTTTAGTTTGTTTTATTTTATGTCATATCAACATCAATAGGTTATTTAATGCACTTAAGATTTTTGCAATAGGTTCGCATGAATTGAATTTGCATTCTTTGTTAGAAATTAGTTTGTAGATAAGTTTTCATTGACGTATTTTTGTAAAGAGCGTTTGTGTCGAGAGGTACATGTCTTTCTGGTATGTATGTTTTTTTTTCAAAAATATATTGCTAATAATATTTTTTTAAAAAAATATATTGCTGACAATATTTTTTTTTCAAAAATTTATTGCTGACAATATTTTTTCTTAAAGATATATTGCTGTCAATATGTTTTTGCCAAAAATATATTGCTAAAAATATTTTATATCCAAAAATATATTGCTGACAATTGTTTTTTCCAAAAATATATTGCTGACAATATTTTTTTTTCTAAAAATATATTACTGACAATATTTTTTTTTAAAAATATATTACTGACAATATTTTTTTAAAAAATATATTGCTGATAATATATTTAAAAAAAAAAGGATTGTTGGTGCTTTTACTATAAAAATGTATTGTTATACTTTCATAGGGTTTTCATACCAGTTTTTTGTTTTGTTAACTTTACTCATAGTTGGGACCTTAACAGGTGCTACCACTCCGTGTCAGGGTGGACTAGGAAACAATATCTATTAAGAAAAGTTTTCACGCACCTCAAAACCTCCAGATCATAGACCTTGCTGCCGGATAGAGTTTATCGTCATGCCCAGGATACATAAAAAATTATGAAAATAAAAATATTAAAAATGATTTAAATGAATTAAATGAATCCTGGAACCACTATAGTAATACTTGAACTAACAACTCTTTTGGATCAAGTCACAGAAACTAAGACGTTCCTGTAGCTTGACCCAAAGATTTAAGGACACATAGCCCAGTGGATATAGACGTTTGACCCAAAGTGTTGTGAGTTCAATGTCAGGCTACAGCAGTGGTGAACAAGTAAGTTAGAGGGTTAGAGGGATATAACTCATGACTACCAGAGGAGGTTCTACTACACGAATGAAGATCATGTACCCTAGTGATTTGTAATAAATGGTTCGGTTCGAAATTCCTATGACCTGAAGAAGGCCGGAGCGTACAACGGCCAAAACGTACAACTGGCAATAAAAAATGAGGACAATAGTTCGAATAATGTAAATACTGTAAATACTCCTCGAATATTAGTTTTCTATTGGTTTCCATCCTATTCAAAACCTTGTCGTTGCTAACATGTTCGGCCCATTGTATCCTCAGCATCCTTATGTAAAACCACATTTCGGTTGCTTCAGGTCTCACCTTTATCATTGACGAGCTTGTCCAGCATTCACTGTCATATTGAAGAACAAACTTCGCAGTACTTTCTTTGTTTTTAGTGAAATTCCCTTGTCTCTCAATATTATACTCAGCTTCTGGGATTCATCCTTGGCTATGGGATTCGCCTTCGGATCTCAATGTCGGATTTACTGTCTTCTGTTAGAACATTTTCCTACGTATGTAAATTTCTGTAACTGTTTCATTTTAGTATTCTCCTCCTATAGTTGGTATTTTGGGCTCCTCTTTTTACTGATGGCCATGCATTCAGTTTTCTTGTAGTTTATTTGTAGTCCTTTCTTTCCGTTATAATTTTATTTCACTGTTTCTGAGTCTTCTCATTATTTATTTCAACACTAACTCCACAATAGGAAGGAAAAAAATTACTACCATAATACATTTTTGAATACAAAACTAGATAATATCTTTTAGTATTGAAAAACAAAAAATTCACCAAAATCTGACTAAATCAAGCTTCTCACTAGAACGAAACATTAAAAAAATTTACCTTAAAACCCTACCTTTTTGGCATTAAATAACCGACAGAAGTTGATATGCCATTAAACAAAACTCAAACTTCTTTTTAGTTCTTAATTGTTAATTACCCTGTTTCTGCTGATCAATGTCTGTACCACCTAGTACAGGGACTGAACTCACAATCACCATCTCAAATTTCACAAACCAACATTTTAGCTGACGAGGCTATTGAGAACCTCTTCAACTGTATTTCTTCACATCACAGGCAGCGAATAAGAAGGTTACTGTGATCTTTGCATACGTTTTACCCCAAGTATTAGACAATCTTTAATTTATGATCATGGGTTTGTGCCTCCGTTACTGGGGATGACTGATGAGACACACCTTCATTCCTGGAAATGGCCAATGAAACATCCTGAGAAATTCAAAAATACCTTAAAACCCTACCTTTTTGGCATTAAATAACTGACAGAAGTTGATATGCCATTAAACAAAATTGAAACAAAAAACAAATCTGCCTTTAGTGGGCATTTTGGGCTCCTCTTTTTGCTGATGGCCATGCATTCAGTTTTCTTGTAGTTTATGTTATCCTTTCTTTCCACTTTTTTCAATTGTGTAGGTGTACAAAAAAAAAAAAAAAAAACAACAACAAAAAAACACGATC
Organism: Ascarosepion bandense; assembly: GCA_037127315.1. Classification (NCBI taxonomy): domain Eukaryota; kingdom Metazoa; phylum Mollusca; class Cephalopoda; order Sepiida; family Sepiidae; genus Ascarosepion; species Ascarosepion bandense. The sequence continues at coordinate 1,405,778 of JBBBDQ010000934.1, forward strand.
ACTACTTACAAAAGGTATATAAATACAGAAGTTTTTGATATTTTGAATTATATCTTTACTGAGCACGAAACATCTGGTAAGTAATCCATTAATGAAGATGATAATTGCTAACAAAAAACATGATATTGAAAAAAAATGTAATCGTTTCACTCCAGGGAAGGCGATAATGCCCCTAGAACACAGGAGTAAGGGTGCAGAGAGAGAAAGTGAAAAAAAAATGAGAATGAGAAAACTGATTTATTTGTTTCGGGTACATCAACTCATTATGGGCCCTATAATTTTCTTGTTGGCATTAATAATTCCTTTTAGAAAAAATTGTTGTGGGTAATTATATGTTCAAATTTGCATTGCTAATAATTATATATTTTTCACAAAATAAAATGCTGATAATTTAAAAAAAAAATTAATTGCTTATATTTTTACTATAAAAATCTATTTTTATACTTTCATAGTGTTTTGACCCAAGTTTGGGGAGTTCAATATTTATCCATAGCAGGAAACCTAACAGGTGCTACCACTCCAGACCTAGGAACAGCAGCAATCAAGAGGTGGCTCTACGCTCCTTAAAACCACCCGATCAGAGACCTTGCTGCCGGATGTAGTTTATCGTCATACCCAGGACAGTTAAAGCTTGGGTTAGATGGGACAAAAAATTAGATTATAGCTTTTTTTTTAACAATCATATCTCCCCAAGCAAGGCAGTTTACTGCCACTGTTGCGCAGGGGGTTACATAGGAGGAAAGTTATGAGAAAGAGTGACACGTTATAGGGGGTGTCAGGAAGTGGGTAAGAGAAGGATGAGAATACTGATGAGAGTGGAGTGGATGGAGAAAGAAGCCTGAGAGAGAGAGAGAGAGAGAGAGAGAGAGAGAGAGAGAGAGGATGCATATTAGAGAGATATGAGATTATAACTGACTTTAGATTTAAATTCCTGGAGATTGTAGCTGTCAGGGAAGTAAGTAAACGGAAGGGAATTCCACAGACGGGAAGTGCGAGAAAAGAAGCTACTAGAGTAGAATTTGAATTTACATTTTATTGGTTACACAGTAAGAGGGTAGAACCTAGTTGCTAATCTTGTGGCTCGAGTAAATTTGTATATAGGGGGCACCAGGGAGCTAAGTTCATCGGAGCAGAAGCCGTGAAAGTATTTGTAGAAGAGAGAAAGGGAAGCGACATTGCGCCGGTGAGAAAGTGACTGCATCTGAACTGCCAAGTCGGGATCGATCATATTACAGATTCTCCGTTGGATTTCATGGAGAAACCAAAAAAGTGTCTTACCTGGTACCTGCTCCGGGTTGATTTTCGACAAATCTCTCTCTCTCTCTCTCTCTCTCTCTCCGTTTTGAGCCAAATAGTCAAAAATGACTATTTGGTTCTTGCTCGGTGGTTATTCAGGGTCAATCTTGGTCAAAACGGCACCACTTGTAACACAGTCGTCCAGTTGTGGGATTTACCCCGGTCACGGAAGCCACGTCTATTGAACAGGTGAAGAGGCTCATCCCTTGTTCCTTGTTTAGGATGTGGTCTCCGGCTTTCTCTTTTCCAATCTTTTCACTCCTACGTAGCCCCCTGCGATTCAGTGGCGTTACCGCCTTGCTCGGGGTGATATGATTAAAAAAAAAAATTATGATGAGGTCCGGAACCTGAGTCAGGGTTTATGCTCTTGACACGGCACCAGTTATGACGACGCTTCAAGTCGTCTATTATAACGGCGCATCCCCTTGCCCACGCTGATAATGAATGTACAGGCAAATTCTGCGACTCCAATGTTGATCCATTCATTATAGCTTCTTGCAGTTCATTAACCGAAAAAGTTTCTGCAAGTATGTGCGTTGTGGTGTAGTGGATATCGACTCAGAACGACAAATCGAGAAAACGAGTTCGAATTCCAGTTGAATTCCTTGCATTCACTTACGCACAAATACCCTTGGGAAAGGTATTAATCCGTTTCTCCCCTCAAGTTATGGATAAAATAACAGGACAGATTGGGTTCTATAGCCTTGGCTGGCAACTAGTCTACCGCAGTAAGCAATGGCAACCTACTGCGGGATAATCTTCTGCCCAGTCAGTCATGTCTCTTTTGGGATATGATCGCCCAAAGTGTGTATCTCGTATGGCACTTAACTGACTGGATCAAATTTGGCTTGTGTGTCATTTCCCCTATAGTAAATCTAAAGTTCACTTTCCCTCGAGAATTTTCTGATGCATATACTAAAAGCAATTTCTGGGCATCACTTAAATCTTCCATTGCTCCCTACTGTAAGATGTGGCACAAGGCCGAAAGTATGGGGTACGCAATGAGGATCGAACTCACTAATCAGTTCTAACAGGTTCTAGTGAGACAAGCTTGCTAACCATTACACCACGCCGAGGTGTCCTGATTTTCTACGCGCTGCTTAGATTTGGCACATGGCCGAAATTATGGGCGACCCAGTGAGGATCAAACTCACTACTCAGTTATAATAGGTTTTAGCTGGAAAAGCTTGCAAACCATTACACCACGCCGAGGTGCCCCCATTGTTCCCTGCTGTAAGATGGAAGATATCTAGAGAACTATTGGTAGTGTTGAATTCTACCCCGGTCAAAATCAGGTAATTATTTCAATAAATTTTCTTTAGTTGTTGGTTGGAGTGTTTTTATGTTATATCAACCTCGGCGGGTCATTTATTGCCAACTAAATTTTTATTTATTTCTGGTAATACCTTTTCTTTCAACAATTTATTGTTGTTTTTATGTAAGTTTTGTGTCTAGTAATACATTTTTCTTTTCGGGAATCAAGATTCATTGGGATTTGTTATTAAGGGCAGGGTCCCCAAGTCCTACCCTGTTATGTAACCCATAACTGGAGGGAAGGGACGGATTAATACCTTTCCCAAGGGTACCAGTGTTTAAGTGAATGCAGGGTATTCAACTGGAATTCGAACTCGGCTCACCCATTTCTCTTTCCGAGCTGATATCTATTGCCCCACAACTCACATCCGTCACTAAACGCTTACAGCACCTGGTATTCCCAAGCGGGCACCCATCTAAGTACTGCCCAGGCTCAACGTTGCTTAACTTCGGTGATCGAGCGAGAACCGGTGTATTCAACGTGATATGGCCGTAAGCAATAAACGCTTACAGCACCTGATATTCCCAAGCGGTCACCCTTCTAAGTACTGACCAGGCAAATTTTCTTTGGAGGACCATTAAAAGTAGTAAGGCTTCTTGTAATGCTAATGCACTTCTTAAAAACAGCTTGAAGTTCATTTTGATGAATTGAACAGCCAGTGGTATGAACCTTTCTTTTAAGTTTTCTCCAAAGCTGTAAAATGCCATAACTCATAACGAATGTTTGTACCGGTACGGTCCACAAGAAGTTCCTGAAAGGAATTTACCATGCAATGGTTTAATCAAACCATTCAGTGTTTGTGTGGTTTGCTTCCGTTCATGGCATATTAACCTCAATAGGTTATTTGATGACGATAAGGGTTTTAGCATAATTCCGTATGAATAGAATACGTATTCTTTAGCCGACATTTGAATATTTATTTGTTTAACATTTTATATATATATATATATATATATATATATATATATATAAACTTTAAAAGTTTCTGTTTTAGAATTCCTTCATGTGTAGTACAAAGTTACGAGATGTTAAAATGAAGGGAATTCAACCATTTTCTTTGAACTTTTTATTATGTAAGTTAGTCTGTTTTCTATTAACTTTTTATTATGTATGTTAGTCTGTTTTAGTATAATTTCCATAAGTAAAGGTGAGATTGGGAAAAATCCGGGGCGAAAATTGATGTTTTGATAGTACTGGATGGCGGCGCTCCTGAGAAACAGACTAACATACATAAAAAAAAACTTTCAAAGAAAACGGTTGAATTCCCTTCATTTTAATATCTTGTGACTTTGCACTACACATAAAGGAATTCTAAAAACTAAAATATTCTGTTAATCTTTTGAAATGATTTGTGAGCGTCTTTGTGGTTACCAACACTGTTTGTTTATAGATACGTAATTTAGAATAAAACTCATTTCGTCTTTTTGCCTTGATAAAGTCCATCACAGGACAAAACGCGTAGGCGATTTAAAATACAGTTTTCCTCTTGTCTTTATTTTATTTAACCATATATATATATATATATATATATATTGTTTAATTACTTGGTTTTTGGTCATAATAACATTAGACTACTGCACATTTGTATTAAAAAGTGTTCAATACAATTATAACTTTTGAATATTCTTCATTTGTAAACGAGTTATTACGCGACCTAGGTTTCTACCATGAGTGGTGTCTTCACGCCATTTGCAATAACTGTTTTTACCGTTTACCGTTTTTTTTAAGAACGCTCACGTGACGGGGGATTTTTGAATGCGCAATTTTTAAAATTACAAAAAATTATAACGTTTTCATCCATTGTTGTATGAACCTAATAGGTTTTTTTTTTTAGTATGGTTACACTTAGTCGTAATTTCTGTTCTTTCATTCAGTTGTTCATTTTTGTTTAAAATAAATGTCCACTTAAAATGTCCACTTCAAGGACTTGGTAATACAAAAGAAGTCATTTACAAGGCAAAAGTAAATGACTTAAATGGTCAAAATAAATATATATTTGGGATCAACCAAAGACACTTTTAAGACCAGTTGGCTCAATCAAAAGTCAAAATTCAAAAAAGAAAACTTAAAAAACTGTACAAAATTGGCTAGCCACGTGTGAAAATTGAAAACAAATATGTAAAATACCCAGGCATATTGTGGAGTATAGTGAAAACAGCCAAGCCTTACAACAGTGGCAAAATATGTAGACTGTGCCAGGAAGAAAAGTTAGCGATTATGCTATTTACAAACAAAAATAATAACTCGTTTACAAATTATATATATATATATATATATATATATATACGGATTATATATATATATATATATATATATATATATATATATATATACGGATCGTCAGGGCAAAGGCTCCCTTTGCCCTGACTATCCGTAGTGTGAAACCGCGGTAGGTTTTGGCTCACTCTAGATTTTTGTGTGTCTTTGCTCTACTTTTGTATATTTTCTTTTGTACTTTGTATCGAGCACTTTTTCTTGTGTTTGGTTCCGTTTGGGGTTTTTTCTTTACTGCGGAGTATTGAATGTTTTGTTCTTGTTCCGCGGGTTTCTTTTTTTTCTCCCCATTTATCCGACGTCTTAGTGCACCGGATTGTAACGGAATTAGGTTCTGTTTGTTAATGGTTTTTTTGGCGGTTTATTTTAGTATAAATTTACGGCCTACATACTTACAGAGTCTATTTAGTTATTATTTATATATATATATATATATATATATATATATATATATATATATTGAACGCAACGGCATGGCGTCGACTAAATATTTTGTATGCTTGTGCTAAGATTGTTATCTCTAACGTCATTACATAATTGGGTAATATATAATGCTTGTATACTATTAAAACATCACACACCTGAATTCCACCGAAAATTACCCACTAGGATTATCGACTAACTAAATCAGATGTCGGTAAAATCAGTAAAGTAATATTAGAACAAGTAAACCAGCAAGTAAAAAAATCAACTCAAACTTATACAATGGAATGGCATTTTGGAAGTAATCGACTGGTTCAAAAACATCTAAACCTATTTATAAATGGAACTGTGTGTGTGTGTGTGTGTGTGTGTGTCCGTTACCTATAGACTCCGAAAAGGCTGAATCGATGTTCTTGAAAATTTACACAGTTGTACTGTAAGCGTCTGCGAGTGTAATTAGCTAGGTTTTATGTCGAGGTACCCCCGATAAATAAAAAAATTGGGTTATAGAAGGAGTGGTCCGATTTTAATCAAATTTGATACACTCATACACAAAGACATAAAAAACGATATTCAGAAGTTTCAAGGTTGCAGTTTTTACAATAGGGCAGAAAATCGATAATATATATATATATATATATATATAGAAGGCAAGATGTTTGTGTGTGTGTCTGTTTATCTGCCTGTATGTCTGTATTTTTTAAGCCCTTTTATTTTAGTTTTTGCTTCAGGTTTGGCTCTAAGTAGGTATAATTGTAGTTCTTAGTCTCAGCTATGATAGCATTTACTCAGAGGGCTTATTTAGCCTTCAAAATTCAGTTTACGACGAAATAAACTTATTTGATATCGATACCAGGAAATGAAAATTTGACTTACATCCATTCATTTTTCTTTCAGTCTACGGTTTTGCTTTAACTGGAAACAACTATTGCTTTTTAGTCTTTCGTGCCAACTTCCAAAGAGTCTGAGGTCTAGGACCATGGATTAGTTTTAAAGCTTTCATTACACCCGAGTAACGCCGGGCTATACTGCTAGTCGAAGATAAAAACAACTCTACTTTTCTTCAATTCGATATTGTGGTTTCTTATTCATCTATATTTAAAAACCTTTTCCATCTGGCACTTGAATTCGCTGAATTTTATTTAGACATTTCTAAAGAGGAAATTAACATAAGTTTGAACTGCAGAGAAACAGTTCATATTCACGATAACGAACAAAGGACTAAAAATTCATATGATAATTTTGATTTATCTATGGGAGCTCTGGATTCTGCAGACTCTTCAGATTTAGTCGCATTATTTCTTCTACAAAACATCACAGCGTTTAAACCAATCGATTAAAATAATATAGGACTTTAAAGAGATGACGGACATATGATAGTAAATAAATCTACTGGTGGGGGGGGGCAAGGTTGATAGAATGAGAAAATTAATTCATAGAGTTTTTAAATCTTTTGGTCTTAGCGTAGTTACTAATCCTAATGTAAAACAAGTTGACTTCTTAGACATAATGCTCGACTTAGTTTCTAATAATTTCTAACCTGACATGAAAAATAATGCTTACCCAATTTATATAAACCCTAGCTCTAATCATCCACCATCCGTTATCAAACATATTCCATCATCGGTTGAACGTCACATTAACATACACTCCTCTAGCAAAGAAATATTCGAAAAATATAAAACAGACTATCATAAAATTCTTAGGGAGATCAACTTTGTGGAAAAACGTAGTGTCTCCAGAATGAAAAATAGAATCAGAAAAATCATCTGGTATAATTCTCCACTTAATCAATTAGTTAATTTGAAACTGGGACATACATTTCTTAAGTCTAAACTTATTTATAAATGAAACTTTGTGTGTGTGTCTCTGTGTGTGTTTGTGTATCCGTTACCTATAGACTCCAAAACGTCTGAACTAATTTTCTTGAAAATTTACACAGTTGTACTATAAGCATCTGCGACTGTTCTTAGCTAAGTTTTGTGTCGAGGCACCCCCGATAAACATCGAAAATCGACAATAAAAAAAAATCGGGTTATAGAAGGAGTGGTCCGATTTTAATCAAATTTGATACACTCATAGAGAAAGACATAAGAAACGATATTCAGAAGTTTCAAGGTTGCAGTTCTTACAATAGTGCAGAAAATCGATAATATATATATATAAGGCAAGATGATTGTGTGTGTGTCTGTTTATCTGCCTGTATGTCTGTATTTTTTCAGCCCTTTTATTTTAGTTTTTGCTTCAGGTTTGGCTCTAAGTAGGTATAATTGTAGTTCCTTAGTCTCAGCCATGATACCATTTACTCAGAGGAACTTATTTAGCCCTCAAAATTCAGTTTACGATGAAAAGCACTTATTTGATATCGATACCAGGAAATGAAAATTTGACTTACATCCATTCATTTTTCTTTTAGTCTACGGTTTTGCTTTAACTGGAAACAACTATTGCTTTTTAGTCTTTCGTGCCAATGTCCAAAAAGTCTGAGCTCCAGGACAATGGATTAGTTTTAAAGCTTTCATTACACCCGAGCAACGTCGGGCTATACTGCTAGTTAATTGATAAACATTTTCTCAAAAATAACCCTTTAAGCAAAATTTTCAGTAAGAATACGCTAAAACTCAGCTATATTTGCTCTAACAATTTAAAAAAATAATTAAATTACACACCAATAAAATATTTAAGTATAGGGAATAATTATGGTGAAAAATACTCATACATCCTAACATAAATTACATTATAACCACTTGTAGTAATTTATTCTAACTACAGTTAAAATAATATCTCCCAATAAGAAAATATAATTATTAAAATACAATCTTTAAGATAATATATATATACTAGCAGTATATCCCGGCGTTGCACGGGTGTAATGAAAGATTTAAAACTAATCCATGGTCTTGGAGCTCAGACTCAGCCTAAATAATATTTGTGAAGTTTAGTGAAAATCGGATAAAAATTGTGAATTTGTATAAAGGACATACAGACAGATAAACACACACACACACACACACACACACACACACACACACACACACACACACACACACACACACACACAGCCATCTTGCCTTTTATATAAATATTATTATAATATTTTCTGCACTATTGTAAGAACTGCAACTTTGTAACTTCTGAATATCGTTTCTTATGTCTTTGACTATGAGTGTATGAAATTTGATTAAAATCGGACCACTTCTTCTACAACTCGATTTTTTCGATTATCAATTTTCGATATTTATCGGGGGTACCTCGACTCAAAACCTAGCTAAGAACACTCACAGACGTTTATAGTACAACTGTGTAAATTTTCAAGAAAATCGGTTCAGTCGTTTCGGAGTCTATAGGTAACACACACACACACACACACACACACACACACACACACACACACAGACAAAGTTCCATTTATAAATAAGTTTAGATTATATATATATATATATATATATATATATATTCGAAAAATATAAAACAAATAAATATATAATTATTCTAAAAACACAAAAAAAATTTATGATAAAATTCTTAGGGATAGCGGTTACCAATCTTCTGAGATCAACTTTGTGGAAAAACGTAGTGTCTCCAAAAAGAAAAATAGAAACAGAAAAATCATATGGTATAATTCTCCATTTAATCATTTTCTTAATTTCAAACTTGGACATATATTTCTTAAATTAATTGATAAACATTTTCCCCAAAATAACCTTTTAAGCAAACTTTTCAGTAAAAATACGCTAAAACTCAGTTATAGTTGCTCTAACAATTTCGAAAAAATAATCAAATCACATAACAATAAAATATTGAAATTATACAACAAAAACAATTCTTCCACTCATTTTAATTTGCCCCTTAATAATACATTTTGTAATTGTAGAAACCCTAACCAATACCCACTATCAAATAAATGTTTAACTAAATCCCTGGTCTATATGTTCTCTATCTCATCTGTAGAGAATCCTAGGGTTACAAAAGTATATATTGATAAGACAATGAATTTTTATAAAAAGCGTTTTTGCAATCATTTCAAAATTTAAGGTATGAAAACTTCAACAATTGTAGACATTTTATAGAATTAATCTTACTATCTAAATAATTTACTTAAAGTATATGATCTCTCTATGTCTTTTTTTCAGACTTTTAGTTTAGTTTTTGCTTCGGGTTTGGCTCTAGGTAGGTATAATTGTAGATCTTAGTCTCAGCCATGATATCATTTACTCAGAGGACTTATTTAGCCTTCAAAATTCAGTTTACGACGAAAAACACTTATTTGATATCGATACCAGGAATCAAAATTTGACTTACATCTATTCATTTTTCTTTCAGTCTACGGTTTCGTTTTAACTGGAAACAACTATTGCTTTTTAGTCTTTCGTGTCAACGTCCAAAGTGTCTGAGCTCCAGGACCATGGATTAGTTTAAAAGCTTTCATTACACCCGAGCAACGCCGGGCTATACTACTAGTTGCTAATACAATGGACTTTTTAAAAGCGTTTTTAAAGTCATCTCTCATCTTTTAATAATAAGAAGAAATAAAATATGACATTATTTTCTAAATATTTTTGGAAGCTAAAAGAAGAAAATAAAACACCTAAAGTTAAATAGAAAATTCTTAGACGGCTAGAATATTTGGATCGGTAAATGAACCATATTTCCTTTGTCTACAAGAAAAAATGGAAATTATTAAATACATGAAGAGTGACATATTACTGAATCAGAGGCATGAAACAACAGTAAATTGTAAACATATAAAATAATTAAACTTTATCCTGTAAGATTTATAAAATCTAAGGTTTCAATCTCCAGCAATTGTAAACTTTTTACAGTATTAATCCTACTATCTTGATAATTTATTTTAATTTTCTATTACAAATTGTGATCTACTTAATGTTTTAAATTTAAATTTAAATTTAATTTTTATTTTTAACATTAATTTTTCCTTTAACTTTTATTATTTTTTAATTTAATTTTTTTCCAATTTGTTGTATTAGCACGAATAAATTTATATCTTCGACTTGTGTTCTTAAAAGTTCACAGTTATGCGCTTTTTAAAAATAATTCCTATGTTTGTGTATCTGATTTAAATGCCAAAGGACTTAGTTTTATACAAGTATACGAACAAATGTATCTAGCTACAATTCATTTTCGGGGAAAGTTTGAAATTTCTTTTTTTTTTTTTGCTAATTCCTATGTTTATGTATGTATTTTCACCATTTTCTTTTTAAATGCCAAAGGATTTAGTTTTATACAAGTTTACGAACAAATGTATTTACCTACAACTCATTTCCGGCCAACGTTTGAAATTTCTTTTTTTTTTTTTTTTTTGCTAATTCCTTTGTTTATGTTTGTAATTTCACCATTTTCTTTTTAAATGAAAAAAGGATCTAGTTTTATACAAGTTTACGATCAAATTTATCTGTATACAATTCATTTCCGGTTAAAGTTTGAAATTTCTTTTTTTTTTTTTGCTAATTCTTGCTTATGTATGTATTTTTACCATTTTCTTTTTAAATGCCAAAGGATTTAGTTTCATACAAGTTTACGAACAAATGTATCTATCTACAACTCATTTCCGGCCAACGTTTGAAATTTCTCTTCTTTTTTTTTTTGCTAATTCGTATGTTTATGTATGTATTTTCACCATTTTCTTTTTGAATGCCAAAGGATTTAGTTTTATACAAGCTTACGAACAAATGTATCTATCTAAAACTCACTTCCGGCCAACGTTTGAAATTTCTTTTTTTTTCTAATTACTTTGTTTATATATGTATTTTCACCATTTTCTTTTTAAATGCCAAAGGATTTAAATTTATACAAGTTTACGAACAAATGTGTCTATCTACAACTCATTTCCGGCCAAAGTTTGAAATTTCATTTTAATTTTTGTTGCTAATTCCTATGTTTATGTATGTATTTCACCATTTTCTTTTTAGATGCCAAAGGATTTAGTTTTATACAAGTTTACGAACAAATGTATCTATCCACAATTCATTTCCGGCTAAAGTTTTAAATTTCCTTTTTTTTTTTTTTTGCAGCTGTCGTCTCCCCGACTACTTTTCTCCTATTTATTTTCTTACTTTTTCTCACTTTCTTTCCGCTCTGCGCATTTTCTCACTTTTTTCTCTTTGTGAAGGTCAGATGTCGCGTGACCGATATATATATATATCGGTCACGCGACATCTGGGCTTTACAAAGAGGAAAAAGTGAGAAAATGCGCAGAGCGGGAAAATATATATTGTCTCTTATATTTAACAGTATATATATAGTTAAATATAAGAGACAATGAATGTCTATTATGTTTAATCATGAGCCGTTCTAAACGTCGTATTTTTGCTTTAATTTCAGTTGAAAATAAAGACAAAATTCTCCAACATTTGGATGATTATTTATTGGTTTTCTTCTAAGCTTTCGGCTCACATGAGCCATCTTCAGAGAGGTTGTTTAGACTGAAAAATTATAATGTTGGAGAATCATGTTGGAGAATTTTTGTCTTTATTTTCAACTGAAATTAAAGCAAAATACGACGTTTAGAACGGCTCATGATTAAACATAATAGACATTCATTGTCTCTTATATTTAAAAGCATATGTTTAGAAAATTACTTGCTGCCTCGATACACTAAATATATATATATATATATATAATGTGACTGCATGTCTTCGACTAAGTATTTTGTACAGTAGTGCTAAGATTTTTATTTCTAAATTCATTACGTAATTGGGAGGGGTTAAGTTTCCGCACTTCAAAATCTTTGTAGTTACAAAAGAGACGAATATTTCCGCTTAAAAACTATTGCGACAGCAAATTTTTGGGTGGGGATTGAGTGTTAGCCACATGATACGTTTAAGGTTTTCACTTTGCTCATCAAATCTACATTTCAAGTGTCTTTTTCAGTATCTTTATTTGTTGGTGGTGGATTCTTTTTTTTTTCTTACTGGAACTGGAAATTCCCGAAGTTCTTAAATTTCCTGGTGGCAATATCCTTGAAACAGTCGCCATCTTAATTCCAGATACAATTAACGAAAATGAAATCGGTTTGCTTTGGTTGAATTTGTTTAGCGGCATATCAACACCTCTGTGGGCCATTTAAAGCCGACATCTAAATATTTTGATTAGTTTGGTTGGTTGATTTTGTTTAGCGGCATCTCAACCTTTATAGGTTATTTAATGCCGAAATCTAAATATTTGGATTGGTTTGGTTGGTTGATTTTGTTTAGCGGCATATCAACACCTCTGTGGTTTATTTAAAGCCGACATCTAAATATTTGGATTGGTTTGGTTGGTTGATTTTGTTTAGCGGCATATCAATCTATATAGGTTATTTAATGCCGAAATCTAAATATTTTGATTAGTTTGGTTGGTTGATTTTGTTTAGCGGCATAACAACCTCTATGGGTTATTTAATGCCGAAATCTAAATATTTTGATTAGTTTGGTTGGTTGTTAATTTGTATAAACGACATACAGACACGCACACACACAAACATCTTGCCTTTTATATATATAGATATTGGGGAGAAGTTGGAAAAAAATAAGTAGCCTATGACCTGACCGTAAGCCTTAAGAATATTTGTTTGAAGTTTGGTGAGAATCGGATAAAAATTGTGGATTTGTATAAAGGCACACACACACACACACACACACACACACACACACACACACACACACACATCTTGCTTATATAGATAACACATTTTTTAAGATAAAAATTATTACCAGCAATACAGTTTTGAATACAAAATTAGAAAACTTCTTCAGTTTTCTAAAATAAAAGAAAAAAATAAATTTTTTTCATCAAAATCTGAATAAATCAATCTTCTTCGAACATTAAGAAATAAACCCTACATAAACAAAATTTAAACTCAAACTGACTAAATCAACATTCTCACTATAACCAAATATTAAAAAAGTACCTTAAAACCCCACCTTTTTGGCATTAAATAACCAACAGAGCTGTTGATATGCCGTTAAACAAAACTCAAATTCAAATTCAAACTCGTCAAATGAAAGTCAGTTATCTGTCAAAAAGCACACCCAGAAACTTATGCCGCTTCACTTCCGGAACCTCTGCCTCATCCAACCTTAAACATAGATTATTGTGAAGCTCTCCCAGTTCACAGACATTCATACACTCGGTTTTTTATTCAAGAAAATGTAAATCAACATTTCGTGTCCCACTTTTGTACCTTACCTAGGTATTGCTGAAGTTGCCTCTCCACTACGTCCATCTGCCGAGACCTGAACATGATCGGAAAAAAAACTGCCAGCAAAAAAAAGGGGCATCCAACTCCCGGCCCCAGAGATTTCACAGTAGAACCGATTCCAGCACAAAAAGCGCAACTGATAGAACGTCACCCCCGTGAAAGCCCCCTCCTCTCGCTCCTGCACCTCTGACTGTGTACCTACCACTTCGACACGAAAATTTCGGTTCCTCAGGAAGCTCTTTACGAACTCCGCCAGTCTATCTCCCAGGCGCAAATCATTCAAATCCTCCAACCTGCCGAACCTCCATGTGGTATTACAGGCTCTTTCCAAGTAAAAAAAAAAAAAAACACAGACGTGAGATGCTCTTTCAGAAGAAACGCTTCCCCAGGAAAGGCTAAGGTTTTTTTTATGTAATCGTCTGGCTCCAAGCAAGGCATTTTACTGCCACTGTTGTGCAGGGGGTTACATGGGAGGAATGTTATGAGAAAGAGTGACAGGTTATAGAGGATGTCAGGAAGTGGGTAAGAGAAGAATGAGAATACTGATCAGAGTGGAGTGGACGGAGAAAGGAGCATGAAAGAAGGATGATTGTGGCCATAAAGTGAGGGATCAGTTTATATATTGATTGTCATGTAGAATCGATACCCCACTTTATATCCACATTAGTATAGTATAGAAATTGTTTTTTTTATCATATCGCCCCAAGCAAGGCATTTTACTGCCACTGTTTTGCAGGGGGTTACATGGGAGGAATGTTATGAGAAAGAGTGACAGGTTATAGAGGATGTCAGGAAGTTGTTAAGAGAAAGACGGGAATACTGATTAGAGTGGAATGGTTGGAGAAGGGAGCATGAGAGAGATGATCCAGGTAAGTGAGATAGGAGATGACCCAAGCAAGGCATTTTACTGCCACTGTTTTGCAGTGGTTTACATAGAAGGAATGTTATGAGAAAGAGCGACAAGTTACAGAGGGTGTCAAGAAGAGAGTATTAGAAGAAAGAGAATACTGATGAGTGGGGTGGACGGAGAAAAATGCATGAGAGAGAGAATATAAGTTAGTAAGACAGGAGGTTACTATTGACTTTATATTTGAATGCTTGAAGATTGTAGCTGTCGGGGAAGCAAGTATGCGGAAGGGAATTCCACAGGCGGGAAGTGCGAGAAAAGAAGCTGCTGGAGTAGAATTTAATTTTACAATTTATCGGTTTCCCAGTAAAAGGGTGGGGCCTAGTTGCTAATCTTGTGGCTCGAGGAAATCATCACCGATTAGGCCGTTCCCTCCAAGTACCAAGTCAATCTGCTGTTGATCACTCCCTTCACGGTCTCACACAGACAACTGGTCAACGCTATTGGCCTGCAACTTCCATCTTCCGAGCCATCCCACCCAGGCTTCGAAACAGGTACGATGAAATACCACTTCCACAAATTCAGAAAGCGGCCACCCGTTCATATATTATGAAACAATTTCGGCAGTAGCTTCAGCGACCTGCCTGGCAGCCGCTCCAGGAACTGACAATGAACATCATCCGGTCCCACAGCTGGATCATGGACCGTCGCCAAAGATTCATTCACTTCCTCCATTGCAGATGGAAGGCTGAAGCTCTCAGCATCGCTGGATTCAAAGCGCATCCCCTACTTCTAGCAACCCCATCCCATTCTTGAATCTAGCGAATTGCTGACTGCGACTCCGGGTCGATGAGCTCGTTGAGACGACCGCTGACAGTTTGTCAGGGGCATCCCTCCTGCTGGTCATTCCACTATTGTTTATGGAAAGGTGTTTCACTGCATCAGCCACCCTTCCCATCACATCCCAAACAGACCCAGCTTCCATCGGCGAACCAAGCCCGCCGTCACAATCTTTCTAACACACCTTCCCGTTAACTTTGACACACCTTCCTTCCACCTTTGCTTAAACTTCCAGCAGCCATCCGCCGCGGGATCCTTGCCAATATCCCCAAATGTCCCTCTCCCGACAGTCCCCCACACTCATCCCCAAACCAAAGTCTATCACGTTTTCCCTTTTCAACCTTACTCTCAGGGATGCACTTCCTTGCAATAGCAATCAGGACCCCTTCAAAACGTGCCACGTTAAAAAAAGAACAAGATATATATATATCTAAACCTGGAAAGTAGGGCAGGTTGATTTTGGAACCTTGGCATTGCACTCAATTTGAGAGTAATCCCTCTCCCAGTTCTTCAGAGCACAGACTCCGAAACTCCTCCCAGTCTACCCAACTCAACTTCCAACACTGAGACCCCCACCTCGAATCCTGCAGACAAATTGGAAAACGACCGCTACCCCATGCGTCAATCAGCACCCTCCAGGAAAAGTTCACAAAGAGAGATGGGTTGCTTAAAGCCAAATCGATTACAAGTGAATGAACAAAATGGGGACCCACTGTAATAGATACACATATACATTGATATCCATAACCGATTTCACACTTATTCCCTTCCGGTTTCTCATCTTCACCACCCCACACGGCGCCGTGACAGCTAAAATCCCCCAGTAACACAAAGAAAGCAGGAAGCCGCCCTACAATTTCTTGCAATTCGGCCTCGCCTACTTCCTCACTGAGCAGATGCCGACTGGTGCGTGAAACAGCTATTGCCCGCAAATCAGTTCTCAAGTCTATCCAACCTTGCGGAACATCACACCTGACCAAGACGGATGCACCACCCGACGCCCGAAGACCAGTGTCCCTCACACATTTGTACTGCTGGTAATCGCCAATATTCACTTTTTATCCCTCCAAAGAAATGCCTTCCGAAGGCAGACAACTGCCGGAGTCAGATCCACAACCAACAAAAACAGTCCGTCAGTGCTTGCCCTTACTCTACGTCAGCTCAACGGTAGCATCCCATACATGCTTGCAGATTTTGATTCACGGCTATTTGCTTTTGACTTTTGCTTAGAAGTACCACCCATCCGTGGTTTGTCCTATTTACTATTCTTGCGTTAGAAGGGCCTCTCATGTACCCTCTCAACTACTTTTTTTTTGTTTCTGTAAAGGAAATGTTTCTTACAGTATTTTCTTTATGTTTCTTTTATATTTAACTTCCACGTTATCTTTTTTTCCCAAACTAAAACGTACGGGAGTGAGCTGGATGATTTTCCTAGCAATTTACGCATTCAATTTCATCCTGGCATTCATCTTCATCATGATCCGAATCTATTGGGCCACATTTTGCGCACGTAAGGTGACCCCAACAGCTATCTCTAAATGTTTAAATTCCTGATGTCTAAAATATCTAAGAGGAGCCGAGATATATAGCTCCACTGGCTCAACATTGTAGCGTATTTTCATTTTAGAAGAAATTTTTATTTACGGCTACAATCTCCAAGAATGTAAATGCAATGTCAATTCCCATCTCTTGCCCACTTGACTACAGTGCTTCTCTCGTCCTTTCCCCATCACCTCGTGTATCTTGTTCTTTTCCTTTCTCACTCTACCCTCACAACTGTCATCACACCGGTATTCCCATCCTTCTTTTGCCCATTCTCTGTCACTCCCTGTAACCGGTTCGTCTTTGTCTTTGTCTTCACTCTCCTCCTGCTTAAATTTTTACTCTTCTTTTATGTAGCCCCCTGCGCACCAGTGGTGGTACCACCTTGCTTAAGGTAAAACGATTTAAAAATAAATGTGAAGATGTATGTATTCGTAAAAGTTTTTCACCGTTTCTTCTAATCGTTATACTTCGGTGGTCCGTGGCTCCCTAGCTACCCAAGGCAGACGAGATTTCTTCTGGTGTGGCCAGAGAGAGAGCTCTCTACTTTTAATAACGCCCTTCGGTGTATTTAATCTTGTGTGAGGTTATGTTTTAATACTCACGTTGTGGATGGTCTTCATTTTCATTAAAGGTTTCCCTTGTTTTCTTGTTTCAACCCCCACCATTAAATTGACGTCATTCTTCTTTCTGACTGATTTTGGATTAATCCGGCTGGATAATACCTTTTCGATAAAGCATGGGGACAATCTCGATAAAGGAGTTTCACCCCCAAAGACTCGATTACAAAAAATCTTGCAAAGTCCGTCCCAGTCCTTTTTTTTTTTTTCGGAATCTGAGTCCGAAAGGTATCACTTGGATTTTTTATTCTGATTTATAATTTATATCAATTAAATTTCGCTGCCTGTGCTCCCTATCCACCGCGTAGAATTTGGGACCTGTAAAAATGGAAAAACCCTATCGCCTTGACAGGTCAGGTCTATATAGACCAGTATATCCGGCCTCGTGAGAGATCCGAATCACCTGTCATCACATTTGTTGCACGATACAAACTTTCAAATGAATGGTAGTAGCCATGTCTAAGCCTAAATGTCTCCATTAGCCGATCGTCCCTCTAACGCATGTACATTAGGTTGAGTTGTTATGCATTCACCTGTTCATTTAAGTACTATTTCCCTAAAGTATTCAATTTAGTATCTTTATATGTGTTAGGGCTTGACCTGACCAGCCTATTGATTGGATCGGGTCTCTCCGACCGCCTGTCTAGTCCAGGTAAAGGCCAAAGTGGTGTGTTGGGAATTGAAATTACGAACCTAAACCGCCGAAACCCTCAACCACCAGATACCGTCCGCAGACATCACAGGTCGTCACCCAAGGTAAACAGGTGGCCTCCGTTGAGGACAGTGGTCTTACCCCTCTGCAAAGGTGCAGTCAGCATATTCTGAAGCCTCAGCCGGCTGGGAGATTTTCAGAAGGCTTAAAATATTTGGAAGGAGACATCTGCATCTGAAATATTTGGAAGGAGACATCTGCATCTGAAATATTTGGAAGGAGACATCTGCATCTGAAATATTTGGAAGGAGACATCTGTATCTGAAATATTTGGAAGGAGACATCTGCATCTGAAATGATGTTATACTTTTATTGGGGGTTTCAGTTTTACCTTTTCCTGGTTTCAGCCAGTCCCACTTATTTATACTAGCAGTATAGCCCGGCGTTGTTCGGGTGTAATGAAAGCTTTAAAAGCTTTAATCCATGGCCTGGAGCTCAGACTTAGCCTAAAGAATATTTGAAATAATAAAATAATTGAACAAATTTACCAATCACACATAGTATATATATATATATATATATATATATATATATACTAGCAGTATAGCCCGGCGTTGCTCGGGTGTAATGAAAGCTTTAAAACTAATCCATGGTCCTGGAGCTCAGACTCTTTGGACGTTGGTACGAAAGACTAAAAAGCAATAGTTGTTTCCTGTTAAAGCAAAACCGGAGAGAAACTGGAAAAATTAAGTCGCCCATATCCTGACCAGAAGCCTAAAGAATATTTGTCTGAAGTTTGGTGAGAATCAAATAAAAATTGTGGATTTGTATAAAGGACATACAGACAGATAAACAGACACACACACAAACATCTTGCCTTTTATATATATATATATATATATATATATATATATATATATATATATATATATATGTATTATCAATTTTCTGCACTATTGTAAGAACTGCAACATTGAAACTTCTGAATATCGTTTCTTATGTCTTTGTTTATGAGTGTATTAAATTTGATTAAAATCGGACCATTCTTCTATAACCCGATTTTTTCGATTATCGATTTTCGATATTTATCGGGGATACCTCGACACAAAACCTAGCTAAAAACACTCACAGACGCTTATAGTACAACTGTGTACATTTTCAAGAAAATCGGTTCAGCCGTTTCGGAGTCTATAGGTAACGGACACACACACACACACAGTCACACACACAGAGACAAAGTTCTATTTATAAATAAGTTTAGATATATGTCTTTCAAATGTTTTTGAAAATTTAGCCAATCATTCGGCCCTAAGTGTATAAGTATCTCAATAAGATCCCCATACCTGTCAGTCTGATTGGAGTTATTTGGACTTGTCCTTTCCTCTATTCTTGCGTACGAATTTCAGCCATAATATAGAAACAAAAACGCCAATCAAAAGCGTGATTGAGAAAACACAAATACATCACAAATCTAACTAGGTCCCACCCTTTTACTGTGAAACCAATAAATTGTAAATGCAATTTACTCCATCAGCTTCTTTTCTCGCACTTCCCGCCTGTGGAATTCTCTTCCGCATACTTGTTTTCCTGACAGTTATAATCTGCAATAATTTAAATGTTTAGTTAATAATCACCTCCTGTCTCACTAACTTACATCCTCTCTCTCTCATGATTTTCTATATCCACCCCACTCTCATCAGTACTCTCTTCCCTCTCCTACTCTCTTCCTGACACCCCCTGCAACCTCTCACTCCTCATAACATTCTTCCTTGTCCACCCCACTCTCATCAGTAGTCACTTCCCTCTCCTACTCTCTTCCTGACACCTCCTGCAACCTCTCACTCCTCATGACATTCCTCCTATGTAACCCCCTACACAACAGTGGCAGTAAAATGTCTTACTTGGGGCGACACGATTATATATATATATATATATATAACAAAGTGATAAATTCGTTGGTTTTTAGATCTATATTGAGGTCAAGAAACTGGATTTTGTCATTATCCATGAATTCGTAAGTGAATTTCAGCGAGGAGTTATTTTCAAAATTATATTATGGCTGAAATGTGCATTTATATGTAGGAATTGATGGGCAGGTTGGGAATTAAATATAATATTAAAGAGACAGTGTTTTTTCAGCCTTTAGTTAAAGGAAGGAGAGATCTGCGTCTGAAACGATGTTATACTTTTATTGGGAGTTTACTTTTTTACTCTCCCCCTGCTTAAACTTTCACTCTTCTCATATGTAGCCCCCCTGCGCACCAGTGGCGGTCCCGCCTTGTTTGGGGTAAAACGATTTAAAAATAAATGTGAAGATGTATGTATTTGTAAAAGTTTTTCCCCGTTTCTTCTAATCGTTATCCTTCGGTGGTCCGTGACTCCCTGGCTACCCAAAGGCAGACGAGATTTCTTCTGGTTTGGCCAGAGAGAGCTCTGTATTACTGAAATAACCAAACGTCGTATTGAAACTGTGTTCCAAAAATCAAAAGCCACTCGAATCCCATTCCATGAAGAATTAATCTCCATGAAAACTGTCCTATATAATTGTCCTCAACCCAACAAAAACTGTACGTATATAAATAATAGATATTTAGAATGTTGTAATATCATGGCGTCTGCTGTAATGATTGCTTAATTATATAATAGCTATAGAACCCAATCTGTTCTGTTATTTAACCCATAACTGGAAGTAAGAGACGGACTATTACCTTTCCCAAGGGTATTTGCGCGTAAGTGAATGCAATGAATTCAACTGAAATTCGAACTCGGCTCCCCGATTTCTCTGATTGAATATTTACAGAAATTTGTGAGAACTGAATATCAGAAAAAAATTAAAGACATTGCTATCCCAATTTCTGTCGTGGACCCGGTTAAAGGTCCAGTAAGAATAACGCAAAAACAACCAAATAGGGAAAATACAAATATATATTAAATATGAAAAGAATACAATACTTGGAACTTGGTTAGTAGGAACGGTAATACGAGTTAGTGTGGAATACTATGATTCGACACATAGCCTTAGAAATGGAACTCGTAATGGTCGTTAAGGTAGCAGTGTTCGTAGACCGATTCTCGGCTGATTTCGGGCCGCTCTAAGGGCGTTCTCCTCAGGCTACTTCCCTCACCTCTTGTGAGTGGCGGTATAAGTAATGGTTGGAAGAGTTCATTCAGTCTGTCGGTGATGCCACCATGACAATTTCAAAACAAGGTTTTTTTTCATTAATTGTAGACCTAATAAAAAGATGTGCGTTGTGGTGCATTGGATATCGGATCCGAACGAGAAATCGGGGAGCCGAGTTCAAATTCCAGCTGAATTCATTGCATTCACTTACGCGCAAATATCTTTGGGAAAGGTATTAATCCGTCTATTCCTTCCAGTTATGGGTTAAATAACAGGATAGATTGGGTTCTATAGCCTTGGTCGGCAACCAGTCTACCGCAGAAACCAATGGCAACCTACTGCGGGATAATCTTCTGCCCGTCAGTCATGTCTCTTTCGAGACATGATCACCCAAGCCTGTATCGCGTATGGCACTGAACTGACTGACTGTATATAATAGTTGAAAAGTTGATCAAGGCTTCTACTGGGTCGAAAGTGGGGGATCAGTTTTATATTGTTTTGAAGTAATAAACTGATCCCCCACTAATTATTACTTAATAATATATCTCTTTTCTTTCTAGCTATGAGTCAAATAACAGGACAGATTGGGTTCTATAGCCTTGGTCGGCAACCAGTTTACTGCAGAAAGCCATGGCAACCTAATGGGGATAATATTCTGCCCATTTATTCAATTCTCGAAAGAGACATGATCGTGTATCACGTATGGCACTTAACTGAATAAAAAGAAAAATTTTTTTTATATGGAAATCGTTATTCAGTTCTAAAAAAAGGGTTAAAATCCTTTTAATTGTGTATTGTCTTTTTAACCAGCTGTTCTGTGTTGTATTTCAATGATACTTAAGTCTTCCCTTGTGAAAGAATATGTTCAGTCCGGTTCTCCGGAACCGGAAATGCTTGATGAATATCAATAATGGGCGAGAGGAACACGTGAATGCCAAGAATAATTAAAGCTATTGATGCTTCAATTGCAGAACAATTTTCTCATTAAGTGTAGAGTGAAAAGCCTTTCTATTGTCAACTTTTAATACGGAACTCATTTTAGAATTCTACGAAAAATAATGTGGGTTTCTTTTAGCAAAAGTATTACAAGTCAACCTTATTGGAAGAAAGATCCTGCCTCTAGTGGGCCGCAAATATTTGGACAGTTTGTTTATTTTACGGTACATCACCTCAATAAGTTTTTTTAAGGTCGACAAGAGTTTTACGATGGATTCGTGTAAATAGAATATTTATTCTTTGTTAGAAATCAGTTTGTAGATCAGGTTTTAGATCATATTTCATAGACGCATTTTTGTAAAGAGAGCTTTGTCAAGAGTCAAACGTATTTCTGGCAATATATATATATATATATATATATATATATATATATATATATTTGTGTTTTTAAATACCAAATTTTCTTTTAGGCATGTCAGATTAAATAAATTGCAAACATTGTGTCTGCTTATTTTTAGTAAAATCCGTTCATAATCACGGATAATCTTTCGCGTATTATAATTGAAAGATGTCAGAAATGAGCTGTAACGTTGATAGATGTTATTATCATTCGTTTCTGAATGTACCCAAGTACTTTCAATCTTTTTCCGAGATCATCTTCAGGGGTGTGAGCTATGGTAACAAAAAATAAAAGGGATTTTATTAAAAATAAGCAAACACAATGTTTGCATTTTATTTAATATCTCTCTCTCTCTCTCACACACAAACACACACACACAAACAAACACACACACACACACACACACACACACACATATATATATATATATATATTTTGCTGGTAATATTTTCCTGTTTTATATATTTTGCAGAGGCTGACCACTTTTTGATATGATAGTATATCATCCACATTTACATTTTCAAAATAGCTCAACCATGCTATCAGTATTATGAAATTGTTGCCTAGCAATAGCTAGTTCAGAACATATGTTTAATCGCTAATACTTTGTTACGAGGATGCATTTATATAACAATAATACTAATAATGTCTAAAAAGTTATAGTAAGCGATTCTATTGGGTCCTACTTGTTATTACAAAAAAGTTTTTATTCATGAAATCGTTGTTCAGTAGAGAAATTAGAAATAGAACGTTTTGGAAGATGCTAGAATGTTTGAGAAAATTCTAGTAGATTCTAGAGATTTCGAGAAATATGCAAATTAGGTGTTAGCCCCTATAAAAATAGGTTTTGGGAAGAGAGTAGTTAGTTGTTAAAAGGATTTGTTGACATTATCAACTCTGGCCCGATTCCAGATTTGTATATCCAGTCGATAGAATCTCTACGAAAAGTTGCCGACCAACTAAAACCTGAAAGAGAACCTCATGGAACAAAAAGGGTAACTAGGAGTTTTAAACTCTTTCATTGACCAAAGTAATAATTATCCTTTAGATGCACATTTGAAGACTTCCAAAAAATATAGCACTTAGGTGACTTCGCTAGCTTAACTGGGTAAAGATACTTGACACCATCCTTTGTGGTGATACAGAGCAAAAGCGATGGACCGGATGTTTGCGCTTTCACGACCAAAAAGTAAATGACCAAAAGTAGTCGCTGCGCCGCCGGCTCCGCGCAGATGTTCCGGTTGAAAACTAAAAATTAATTAAATATTAAATTTCCATTTTGCTAGCCTACGCGAATTTTATTTATCAGACAATGGGAAGCCCAGAACCACATACAAGTGTGAAATCCCAAATGATCTGTTGTGATCCAAAAAGAAAATATAAAAAGCGGATACAGAAAGCTTCGACAGGCAGACCAACTCGAGGAGAAGAGAGTAATCAATATCCTCTTGACCTAAGTCAAGCGGTTACTACGCTCGCCTCCCTTACCTCTTTCCTTCTTCCCTGCCTCAAAAACTACTTACTGACCTAAGGAGCGAATATATCAAAGACATTCCTTACTTACACGCTCCCATATTCCTAAGCATTAATTCTCTTTCAGCATTTTATTTATGAACATTTTAACCTCCGTTGGACCTATACTTCATGTATTACTTCAATTGTAAAAACATTAATTGATATGTGTTATATATAAAATGTTATCTTTCAACTCAATTTGCTTTTCTTGGTTTATAACCTTTCTTTATGACTTATAGTGGGCTATCTACAACAAGGCCAAATTCCGTTAACCTGCAACAGTATACAACTACCCTTCACTAGAACGGACTCTCCACTATAAACTGGAAAAGAATAGATAAGCAACCCGCTATACGTTCGTCTTCGTAACACTTCACCTGCCAGAAGTAAACTCTATGTTTCTTATTTTGAATGCAACAAAAATTGTATATTTATAAATATTTTATTTAGTGTTTTTTGTAAATTAAATATTTGTCCGTGATTTAGCTCTGTTTTGGTCAATCATTTTTTTTTCTTTTGTTACAACATAACACTTAACAACTTGTTTATATGCTTGGCACACCGGTTGAACTTCATTCGTAAGTAAGAAAGAATGCGTCATTACCGTATGGCCGAGGCACAAGCAGGCCATTATGACCACCTCTTTCCGAGACTTCCTGAAGGATACTTTGACTCGAATGCATTGAGTTTATTATGTAGATAATCGCCCCAGTAGTCCTGCCATTTAAAAAAAATATATTTAGTTATTTCCTCCTTAAAGTCTGTATATGGAATCTTGATCCCTGTATCAACGTTCATATGGACTTAGGATGAAACCCATTGCCGAAGAATTAAGTACGCCACTATCAAATATACAAGAAGCAACTTTATTCAGTATTCCACCATGGAAGAATAAACATCCTGAAGTCATCCTTGAATAATTAAAAAAAAAACAAGCAAAAAAAAACAAGCAAAAAAAACAAGCAAAAAAAAAGAAAAAAAAAACAAACAAGCAAAAAAAAAAACAAGCAAAAAAAAACAAGCAAAAAAAAAATCAAGCAAAAAAAAAAAACAAGCAAAAAAAAAAAAACAAGCAAAAAACCACCCTTACACATTTCTGGACACATTCCAGAATATACTCGAAAATCTCCACGATTATACAAAAATATATACGGACTGGTCAAAAAGTGGAGAAAAAATAGGATGTGTAGCAGCCAGCCAAAAATTTATCAAAAAGAAATGCCTTCCAAAGAGAAATTCGATATTCACTGCAGAGGCTAATTTGACTACCAGGTCTGCTTTATTTCAATGTGGCTAGGTATCTAACATAATATATTTCTCATTTTGCGTTGATTTTCAGTGATCATAGGATTGTTGGATTTGTTCTCCTTCAAAATTTCACCTTCAAATCTGAAAAAAAAAGTTCTTTAGTTTGCTCTCAGTGATGATGTCTAGAGGCAACTCAATGGCTCAAGCCTCTGCAGTAAATATCGAGCTCCCTTTGGGAGACGTTTCTTTTTTGGTAATCTTTTGGTTGACTGCTGCACATCCTATTTTGTGTCCACTTTTTGACAAGTCCGTATATATTTTTGTTTAATCATATCACCCCGAGCAAGGCGGTAACGCCACTGATGTGCAGGGGGCTACGTAAGAGCGACAAGATTGGATAAGAGAAAACCGGAAACCACATCCTAAGCAGGGAACAAGCCTCTTCACCTGTTCAATAGACGTGGGTGGAGTGTGAACCGGGCGATAGTTTAGTCTATCTACTCCAATTGAAACTGTCGAAAATTTATCCGTTTTCAGCTAAATTCGACTAGAAATAAAAACCCGCAAAAATAAAAGGGTAAAAATGAAACGAGGGGAAGAAAAGAATAACGTTAAGAGTGGTCTTGTTTAAAATAAAGATGAAAAGATTTATTCACATAAAATTGCAAATTATTCCCTTTGCGGGCATCCTGCAACGCCGATTAACAAAGCCACAGCGTACACGCTGTTCACATAAACAGAAAAACAGAATTTTCATCTTACAAACGGCCGTTTCAACAAACGACTACCATTAAAAAGAAAATATACAATATACTTCCTAATAATATGGACAGTACATACAATAAGTACAATAGGAGGTACTCACATTATAAACTGAATTTGAAGATCAAAGGTTATCACCATAGTATCACTAGCTGTACGACAATATGACCTGAACAGTCTAGAGCTGCCTGTTTGAAGGCTTATAAATTCTTTAGGATTCTTTTCCTTCCAAAACGCCCATACAGAATGCAGCGTTGCCAAGATTTGAGGAAGAATTCACCTCGTCGTGAATTGGAGTTCCCTCTCACAGGGTATTTCTTCAGGCTGGAAGGGCTCAGGGAATCTACTCTCAGCAGGGGTTAGGAAATCCACGTCCTCACGCCAAGCCGGGTAGATTCGAAGAGGGCGAATTTTCGCGCCGGAATTTGTGACGTCAGCCCAAAGGAGCTAGTATCGCTTTTCATTCAAATTAATGGTAGTTTCGTATGTATATAAACAGGCCCAAACTAAATTCAGTAATAGTGTAAGTTACAATATAAGAACCAAAACACAAATATGTACAAGTGGTTACATAGTTGTTGCTACATAAAAATTCCAACAAAACAAAAAAAAAGGAAAAGGAGTGAAAAGATTGGAAAAGAGAAAGCCGGAAACCACATCCAAAACAGGGAACAAGGGATGAGCCTCTTCACCTGTTCAATAGACGTGGTTGGAGTGTGAACCGGGCGATGGTTTAGTCCATCTACTCCAATTGAAAAAAAAAAAGAAAGGAGTGAAAAGATTGGAAAAGAGAAAGCCAGAAACCACATCCTAAACAGGGAACAAGGGATGAGCCTCTTCACCTGTTCAATAGGCGTGGGTGGAGTGTGAAACGGGCGATAGTTTAGTCTATCTGCTCCAATTGAAAAGAACAGAAAAAAATAGGGTGGTGAACTGTAACTTAAAGTTCGACAACCAGAGAAATTTTTGCCAATTTAAAAAAACAAAACCAAACGTTCAATTAAGCATGGGAAGTTTAAAATTAAGCAAGAGAGAAAATGACTTACTTTTGAGAAAATTTTAAAGAAAGTTGCAAACCGTCCCAGACACGTTACTGCCTGTAAGCTAAAAAATAATTTTTTATCTTTTTGGTCAGTCCACCTGATACAGAGTGAGGGTCGGTTGTCAACTGTAGCCAGTATCTGTACATCAGAGGGGTGGAGGAACTAGAATCAACAGCCCATTAAAAACAAAGACAGATAATCTAAAGGCCATTCCGGAGAAAGAGAAACAAGTAATCTAACAGTCCGCTACGAAAAGGAAAGCAAGAAGCAAGTAATCCGGCAACCGGAGAAATTTTTGCCAATTTAAAAAACAAAAAAACAAAAAACACAAACGTTAAACTGGGCATGGAGTTTTAAAATTAAGCAAAAGAAAAGCGGGTGATAGTAGGTACAATCTATTCCAATTAATAAAAGGCAAATTTTTAAAAAAATTACTAAGTTTTAACTTAGTATAAGTCAAAATCAAACTTAAGAGCCAAAATATTTTACAATAGTAGTAGTAACTTGCAAAATACTAGCAATGACAAAAACATTTAAAACTAAAACATTTCAAAAATTAAAACAAATAAATAAATAAAAAGGACAGACAAAAGACATTCAAGCCAATTTACAAGCACATAACAAACTGAAGGTTGGGTGAACATTTCGAAGACAACGCCAAAATATGAATTCGACATTATGTGAGTGGGTGTCTTTTTTTTTATTTGGAAAATTATGCATTTCAAGGATGATTTCAGAACGTTTATTCGCCCATGCCTGGTTCACACTCCACCCACGTCTATTGAACAGGTGAAGAGGCTCATCCCTTGTTTCCTGTTTAGGATGTGGTTTCCGACTTTCTCTTTTCCAATCTTTTTACTCTTACGTAGCCCCCTGCGCATCAGTGGTGTTATCGCCTTGCTTGGGGTGATATGATTATAAAAAAAAAACACTGGATAGCATTGTTTCTTGTATATTTGACAGTGAAGTACTTAATTGTTCGGCAATGGGTTTCATCCTAGGTCCATATGAGTGTATGGCATTTTCTGCATGACGAAACTGATCACAACAGTTTAGTTGAAATGTAGTTATATAAGCTGGATTAGTTAGGCACGATTTAGTTTTTACACAATACTGCAATGTCAGTTAAAAACACCGTAGGTGTGGAGGTGTTTCACCGGCTTCTGCATTTAAGCTCTCCACCAGGAATATCTTAAAAGCCTCGAGCACTACTCTGATAGTCTGCCCCATATATTGTAGTGAACAAAACAAATTCTAAATTTAAAATTCAAATCTGACTCATTGTTTTTGTTAAAAGAAAAAGGAAAAAAAAACGAATTTTCTGGAATTTACAAACTTTGCACACAAAACTCGCGAAATTTCACACCTCGATGTGAAATGTTTTTTGGTTAATAGCAAACTAGGAAACATCTAAAAAAAATTCAAATAATCTTTAATTATAAAAAAAAAATAAACAAAGTAAAAGTAACAAATTCCTTTTTACGGGTCCTTTTCGCAAGCCAACGCGAAGTTTTTGTGTGTCCAATGGAAAGCCCAGAATTACATCCAAATGTGAATTCCAAAACGACCTCTTTGAAGCCCCAGAAAACAAAATAATAAGACGAGATAAGAAGACGGTCGCAGTGAGAAAATACAAGCATAATTAACACGTATCCCGACAAACGTCAAGCGATCGTATTATTATTGCCTTTCTCTTTCTCTCTCACCTCCTTCTTCATCGTTCACCAATCTACTTAATAACCGGCTGGTACCCTAACGACTGAGCGAATACTTCAAAAACACTTCTACTAAAAAAATGCTCACACATCCATACATACGTACGCATAAACTCTTTTCAACAAATTACTACTATGAACATTTTAACGACCTTGTACCAACCAAAAGCCATTACTTTTATTTGTAAAAACCTTAATTGATATATATATATATATATATATATATATATATATACTACCGGTCATAATTATTAGGCCACCCCTATTAAAAAAAAAAAATGTATTTCATACTATTTTTAGTATTTATTGCCAAGCGGATAATTCTAAATGAAAATAGAATGGTTCTTTTGTTATTACTACTTTGCAAAATTTTACTAGGAGCCAGGAAGCCTTTGTTTCATCCAGCCAATAAGAATAGGGGACTAGCATAGGGAAGAGAGCACAAAAACTGGACACCAGAACAGTTCATTTGATGCACATGTTATTGTGCAGTATTAACAAAAGAACATTTCTATTTTCATTTAGAATTATCCACTTGGCAATAAACATTAAATATAGTATGAAATACATCATTTCTTTTAAAAAACTCGGGTGGCCTAATAATTATGGCCAGTAGTGTATATATATATATATATATATATATATATATATATATATAAAATCGTTGTTTCTATATACAATTTGATTTTCTTGTTTTATACTCCTCTTATAGTGGACTATCTGCTAACAAGGCCAAATCAAACTAATCTGTTTCAAAACTCGCATAATACAGTTTGGAACGGAGTAGTGATCTATATCGTTTGATCAGAGTATACTGATATGCTCCTCATTCATTATGAGCCAAAGTTGAAGGACATTGCTACATTTCATTTTCAAATACTTCAAATGAGAAATGAAAGTTTCCTGTCAAAAATCACGCATAGAAACTTGTGCTGTTTCATTTCTGGAATTTCTGTTTTATCTAATTTCAAACATGGATCATTATGAAGTTTTCTTAGTTTGCAGAAATGCATACATTTGGTTTTGTTTTAGAAAATGTAAACGCGTTTTCCATGGCCAATTTCTGTATTTTATTTAGGCATTGTTGAAGTTGCCTTTCTATTCTGTTCATATTGTTGCGTGTTATAAGTTGTTACAAAAGAAAAGAATGATTGACCAAAACACAGAGCTAAATCATAGACAAATATTTAGTTTACAAAAAACACCAAATAAAATATTTACAAATATACAATTTTTGTTTCATTCAAAACAGAAGCATAGAGTTTACCACTGGCGAGTTTTACGAGGAGAGAAGGGGAAGGTAAGGTGTCAAGAATCTTTACCAGTTAAGCTAGTGAAGTAGTTTATGTGCTATACCTTTTTGGAAATCCTCAAATGTGTATACAAAGAACAATTTTTTGTTTGGTCAATGAAAGAGTCAAAAAATTATATTTACCCATTTAGTTCCATGAGGTTCTATTTCAGGTTTCAGTTGGTCGGCAACTTTTAAAAGAGATTCTATCGGCTGGATATACAAATCCTGAATCGGGCCGGAGTTGATAATGTCAGCAAATCCGTTTAACAACTAACTACTCTCTTCCCAAAATCTATTTTTATAGGGGTTAACACCTAATTTGCATATTTCTAGAATCATCTCCAATTTTCTAGATTTTTCTGGAATATTCTAGGATCTTCCAAACGTTCTATTTCTAATTTTCTTATTTTTACAACTAATTCATGAATTAAAACTTTTTTGTAATATCAAGTAGGACTCAATAGAATCCCTTACTATAAATTTTAACCTTTGTAAACTTTATTAAGATTATTTTTTATATATAAATGCATCCTCGTAACAATATACCGAGATTTGTAGATGATGATAAAAAATCGTCAACATTAAGGGGGCATCTAACTCTTGGGCTTAGAGATTTTATAATAGAGTTGATTTTAACACAAAAAAAGCGTCACTGATAGAATACTTCCTTGTGTCACACCTTTTTCTTGTTCTTGCACTTCTGATATTGTACTTCCTACTCGGACTTGAAAATTTCGCTTTTTTAGGAAGTTCCCTATGAATTCTTAGGCTCAAATTACGCAAATATTTTGATATGCCAAACTTCCATGTGGTATCATGGGCTTTTTCTAAGTAAAAAAAGACTGCCGTGAGATGTTTCTTCTGAAGAAATGCTTTTCTAACAAAGGTCTCCAGCCGCACTAAGTTGCTATGGTTTATAAAATGGCGAGTGTTCTAAAAATAGAAAAAGGTAGATACACTGACGCCAAGAATTCAAAATTGGGCGACAAAATAAGGAACCGTTTCTTTTGGTAGGAGTAGCAGTAAGAGTAGGAGTAAGAATTAGGAGTTAAGGACAGTAGTTTTGTGTAGGAGATTTAAAAAGGGGAAGACGCTAGTCGGTTGACCACTAGAGTCCAGAAGTGATAGGCTCGTTTACTACTAGCATCCCACAGTGAAGAGAATCTAGCTATTCTGCTCCTGTATCCACACAAAATTTAAAGGTTGTAACTTGATGTAAAAACCTAAATTTTTATACCAAAAATAAACATCATTAATTCAAGTTTGTGTTATCTTCTAATTATATCAAAACGAGGCAACACAACAGTGGTGACCACGACATACGAACAGAAAGCAACCTCATATACAAAATATATAGATATACACATATAAAAGGATAAATGGAGCAGACAGGAGAGGAAACGACTCATCAAGTCAATGTCATGTGATCCATGGTACTTATTTTAATCCTGAACTTAGATCACTAGTGCACGAATTTGAACGAGATACTAGATTAGCAACTAGATCCCACCCTTTTACAGTGAAACCGTTAAAATGCAGCCGTAACTTCTACTCCAACAGTTTCTTTCCTCGCACTTCCCGACTGTGGAATTCTCTTCCAAATGATTGCTTCCCCGACGGCTACAATCTCCAGGAGTTTAAATGTAAGGTCAATAGACACCTCCTAACACACTAACCTGCTCCCATTCTATCAAACACTCTTCCCATCTGCCCAACCCTCATCTTCGCTATCCTTACTCATCTGTCACCTTCCTCCTGACATTCCCTATGTCTAACCACTCCTTCTCTTTACCTTCCCCTATGTAGCCCCATGCGCAATAGTGGCAGTGGAATGTCTTGCTTGGGGTGAGATGATTAAAAAAAAAAATTGCCTTTCGCCATTCGAAGATACTTGATTGCAAGAAAAACGGCCGATTTTTGACAAATCGAAAAAGGTGCAATTTTCCACCATGACAACGCAAGACCGTATGTTGCAAAATAGCCCTTTAAAGAGTTGAAATGCAAAACCCACCAGTATACACATTACCCTCCTGACTTGGCTCCTTAGGAATTGTATTTGTTCTGGCCTCTACAAAACAATTTCAATGACAAAATATTTGAGTCTGTACAGTTAGTCGAAAACTACTTCACAAAAAAAAACAAAAAAAAAAAACAAAAAAAAAACATTGGTAATAGCTGATTAGTCCGTTCTTTTCCAAGTAACAAGTCAATCTGTTGTTGATCAGTCTTGCCATGGTTTCACACAGACAACTGGTTAACGCTATCGTCCTGTAATTTCTGGGTTCTGAGTTATCCTTCTAAGATTTCTGAATAGGTGTTATTAAAGACTGCCTCTATAAATCTGGGAAGTGTCTACTTGTCCATATATTACTAAATAATTTTAGCATTCAGCTTCAATGATTTGCTTGGTAGCTGTTTTAGAAATTGATAATGAATATCGTCTGGTCCCACAGGTGTATCATAGTTTTTTTTTAATTTTAAGATTCATTCTATTTTTTTTTTTCTTGAAAATTTACACAGTTGTACTATAAGCGGCTGAGAGTGTTCTTGGCTAGGTTTTGTGCCGGGGTACCCCCGATAAACATCGAAAATCGATAATCGAAAAAATCGGGTTATAGAAGGAGTTGTCCAATTTTAATCAAATTTGATACTTATAGACAAAGACATAAGAAACGATATTCAGAAGTTTCAAGGTTACAGTTCTTACTATAGTGCTGAAAATCGATAAT
The DNA here is from genome assembly GCA_037127315.1 of Ascarosepion bandense. Classification (NCBI taxonomy): domain Eukaryota; kingdom Metazoa; phylum Mollusca; class Cephalopoda; order Sepiida; family Sepiidae; genus Ascarosepion; species Ascarosepion bandense. The sequence continues at coordinate 1,438,550 of JBBBDQ010000934.1, forward strand.
ATATCTAAATTAATTTATAAATAGAACTTTGTCTGTGTGTGTGTTTGTGTGTGTCTGTGTGTGTGTATCCGTTACCTATAGACTCCGAAACGGTTGAACCGATTTTCTTGAAAATTTACACAGTTGTACTATAAGCGTCTGCGAGTGCTCCTAGCTAGGTTTTGTGTCGAGGTACCCCCGATAAATATCGAAAATCGATAATCGAAAAAATCGGGTTATAGAAGGAGTGGTTCAATTTTAATTAAATTTGATACACTCACAGACAAAGACATAAAAAAAGATATTCAGAAGTTTCAAGGTTGCAGTTCTTATAATAGTGCAGAAAATCGGTAATATATATATATATATATATATATATATATATATATAAGGCAAGATATACAAATCCACAATTTTTATCCGATTCTCACCAAACTTCACACAAATATTCTTTACGCTGAGTCTGAGCTCCAGGACCATGGATTAGTTTTAAAGCTTTCATTACACCCGAGCAACGCCGGGTTAGATTTAAAATTCATTTTGGTGTTTTTCGGCTTTTTGTTTGAACTTAACAAATTGTAGACTGCCATTCTTTGCTCATGACTTTTTAGAGATGGTTATTGCTAATTCGTCAGCGATATCCTTTATGCTTGCTATTTTATTGTTATTTATGTTTTATTGCATTAGTATGAAATTTACCAGCTAACTTCTTTATCATATCCCAAACATTTTGTTTTTGTCGCTAAGCTAAATTTGCTGACGTAATTCTTTCAACAAATTTTTGTTAACTTTGATTATTTTCCTAGCTTTTGCTCTGAATTGCTTAAATTTCATCAAGTTATCTATTGTGGGATCTTTGTTAAAAGAAATCCTTAATGCCATTCTTCTGAGCCTTGAAGCCTTTTTGCACTCATCATTAAGGCCTAATACGTTTTCTTTTTTAATTTGACACTTAGGGGTGCATTTCTTTGCAATAGAGATCAGGATTTCTGTCAACTCTGTTATGTCCCTGATGCATAATCTGTCTTTTAGTCTTTCCGAGCATCGGTTTTGAAATTTCTCCCGGTTTGCTTTACTCAATTTCCAACATTGAGAATTTTCGTCACTTTGCTCGGAATTTTGAAGACAAATTCGAAAATGATGGCTACCACATGTGTCTATCAGTACCTTCCAGGAAAAGTCTTATAAAGTTCTGATTGGAGTTATTTGGACTTGTCCGATCCATTATTTTGCATAGGAAGGGCCCCTCATGCACTTTTCAATTACTTTTTGATTTTGTAAAGGAAATGTTTCTTTTTTATTTAACTTCCACGATCTCTTTTTTTTCAGAACTTACAAGTATGGGAATGAGCTGGATGATTTTTCTGACAATTTGCGCATTAATTTCATCCTGGAATTCAGCTTCTGGCTCAACATTATAGCCTATTTTGATTTTAGAAGGAATTTTTGTTTGGTGAGTGAAATGTGAAGATGTATGTATTTGGAAAAAAAAATTCACCGTTTTTTCTTTTTTTTTTTAATCATATCGCCCAGAGCAAGGTGGCAACGCCACTGATGTGCAAGGGGCTACGTAAGAGTGCAAAGATTTGGAAAAGAGAAAACCGGAACCCACATCCTAAACAGGGAACAAAGGATGAACCTCTACACCTGTACACTAGATGTGGGTGGAGTGTGAACCGGGCGATAGTTTCGTCTATCTACTCCAATTGAAAAAAAAAAAGAAAAGAAAAAAGAAAAAGAAAAGAAAAAAAAGAAAAGTAAAAAGATTGGAAAAGAGAAAGCCGGAACCCACATCCTAAACAGGGAACACGGGATGAGCCCCTACACCTGTACAATACACGTGGGTGGAGTGTGAACCGGGCGATAGTTTCGTCTATCTACTCCAATTGAAAAAAAAAAGAAAAGAAAAAAGAAAAAGAAAAGAAAAAAAGAAAAGTAAAAAGATTGGAAAAGAGAAAGCCGGAAACCACATCCTAAACAGGGAACAAGGGATGAGCCTCTACACCTGTACAATAGACGTGGGTGGAGTGTGAACCGGGCGATAGTTTAGTCTATCTACTCCAATTCTAATCGAGATACTTCGGTTGTCCGAGACTCCCTGGCTATCCAAGGCAGATGATATTTCTTCGGGTGTGACCAGAGAAAGAGAGAGCTCTCTTTTTCTAATAACTCCCTTCGATGTATTCAGTCTTGTGTGAGGGAAAATTTTAATACTCATATTGTGGAAGGTCTTTTTTTCAACAAATTAAACTAAGCACAACTAGCTATTAATGGATGAAAAACTTTCGGATTTTGATGGCATTCTAGTTTTTTTTTGTTTGTTTGTTTGTTCAAATTTGTGAATTTGTTTTGCTTATACTGTGCGTTGTGGTGCAGTGGAACGAGAAACCGGAGAGCCGAGTTCGATTTCAAGTTGAATTCGTTGCATTCACTTACGCTCAAATATCCTTGGGAAAGGTAATTATCAGTATCTTTCCTCCAGCTATGGGTGAAATAACAGAATAAACTGGGTTCTATAGCCTTGGTTGGCAACTAGTCTACCTCAGAAAGTAATGGCAACCTACTGCGTGATAATCTTCTGCCAAGTCAGTCATGTCTCGAAAGAGGCATGATCACTGAAGCGTATTTCTCGTATCGCACTTACTGACTGACTTGAATAGCAGGACAGATTGGGTTCTATAGCCTTGGTTTGCAACCAGTCTACCGCAGAAAGCAATGGCTATCTACTGCGGGATAATCTTCTGTCCAGTCAGTGTCTCTTTCGAGACATGATCACTCAAGCGTGTATCACATATGCCACTTAACTGAATATGTCTTTCATATTGAATGGTATTCATCCATCTTTTCTCTTTCTAGCTATGAGTTGAATCGCAAGACATATTGGGTTTTGTAGCCTTTGTTGGCAACCAGTCTATTGTAGAAAGAAATGACAACCTATAGCGGGAAAATCTTTTGCTTAGTTAGACATCTCTCGGAAAAGACATGATCACCAAAGCGTGTTTCTGGTATGGCACTTACCTGACTGACTTAAATAACAGGACAGGTTGGGTTCTATAGCCTTGGTTGGCTATCAGTCTATCGTAGAAAGTAATGGTAACTTACTGCGAGAAGTCTTTCGCCCAGTCAATCATGTGTCTTTCGAGACAATTGGGTATCACGTATGGTTATTTTCTAAGCGCAACTTAGATTTGGCTCAAGGCCAAAAGTATAGGACACTCAGTGATTATCAAACTCACTACACAATTTTAATGGTTCTAGCGAGACAAGCTTGCACCCCCTCGAGGTGCTCGAATTTTGTATCACGTATGACACTTAACTGAACTCTCAAAAAAACCACCACTTAAAATTCCCTATATTTTTTTATCCAAAATGTTGAATGTGTTAAAATTATTCGTCTTTAACAATTGTAAATAAATCTCATATTGTTAAAGATACTGGAAAACATGGATTTAATTAAGATGAACTTATTTATGTTTAGCAGTATAGCCCGGCGTTGCTCGGGTGTAATGAAAGCTTTAAAACTAATCCATGGTCCTGGAGCTCAAACTCTTTGGACGTTGGCACGAAACACTAAAAAGCAATAGTTGTTTCCAGTTAAAGCGAAACCGTAGACTGAAAGAAAAATGAATGGATGTAAGTCAAATTTTGATTTCCTGGTATCGATATCAAATAAGTGTTTTTCGCCGTAAACTGAATTTTGAAGGCTAAATAAGTCCTCTGAGTAAATGGTATCAGGGCTGAGACTAAGAATTACAATTATACCTACTTAGAGCCAAACCCAAAGCAAAAACTAAAATAAAAGGGCATAAAAAAATACAGACATACAGGCAGATAAACAGACACACACACAAATATATATATATATATATATATATATATATATATATATATATATATATATATATATTCGAATTCTCCCAACTGAAGTAACATAGGTTTTATTTGTTACTCTTTCTTCCGTTATGTTTAATTCAACCAGTTTAACTTGTAGTGAACAAAAGAAATTCTAAATTACAAATTTCAAATCTGATTCATTGTTGGAAATAAACGAATTTTCTCGAATTTACAAACTTTGTTTAACACACACAAAACTCGCAAAATTTCACACCTCGATGCAAAATATTTGTCGTCTAATAGAAAGGCCAGAATCACAAAGAAAAATATATTTGACAACTGTTTATAAGAAATTATATTGTGGGTATAAAATGGGGGACCAATTCTATATTAAAATCAATGTATAAACTGAGCCCTCATTTTGTGGCCATGCTAGTTTCTATACATTTATATTCTAGATTTATAGGCTTGATCTAGTGGATGGCAGAACGGGAGTTGCGTGGTGTAACAGGAGAAAGCGTGCTCAGAGCCACCAGGGATAGGGAGACGTGGAAAGCCATGATCACCTCCGTCTTGTAAATTCCCAAACGAAATAAAAGACGAGCAAGCTCGACCGTCGCGTCAGAGAGTTAAGATGAGAGCAATGAACTCGTACCCTTGACAAACGCCAAGCGATCGTATTATTATTATTGCCTGTCTCTTTCTCTATCACCTCCTTTTTCTTCATCGTTCACCTCTCACCGCCTGCCTTTCACCATTCACACTGAGCGATAACTTCAAAGACATTCCTACCAAACAAACGCTCATGCATACATACACACATACTACTATAAACACTTGATTCCTTTAACTTTCTCACTGAACATTAACTTCTACAATTCCTGTTATCCTTTTCTATCAATAAATTTCTATTTTAACATGCAAAATTTATACTGTTATTCTTCCACAAATCCACACTTTCCAATCTCCAACCTGATGATAATTTTCTGATAATTGCGAATAAATCCTATGTTGCAGTGAGTTCGGTTATGTATGACACAAGGCCATATTAACAAACTTTAACAATCCCCCTATAGCTACACTGGAGACCCCTGACGTCGAAAAAGAACACCGAATGGAAGTATCACTTCTTCGCGAGTGAACCCCGACGTCTAAAATACATGCAATGGAAGAAAACTTTATTACCACTATCGCACTAGTGGCCCAGCAAAGAACAGACAGTGGAAGAATCCCTACTACCTAATTGGTAAACCCCGATGTCGAAAAAGAACACCTAATGGAAGAATCACTTCTTCACTGGTGAACACCGACGTCCAAACCCAAGGAAAAACAGGCAGTGGCAGAATCCCTACTACCACACTGGTAAACCCCGACACCTAAAAACAAAACAAACCAAAACAGAAAAAAACTTAAAAAAAGAAAACAAAGCAAAAAAAAAAAAAAACACGCAATGGAACACTCTTTGAACACATTTTCCTTTGAAAATTTACCCACATTTCACATTCTACAAAACTGGATATCATTTCTCTCGCCAACAGAAATTCAACATTTAGACACACAAATGAGTGAAATTTCTATCATGTTTTGTCGACAAGAACTACTTGCAGTCCATCTCAAAGTATTTTTTCAACTTTCCCTACTTCCTTGGCAACCTTCGCTGTCGAATTTCTATGCAAAATGTATAATTTTATTCTTCCACATTCCAATGATAGCGAATAAATCCTAAGTTGTAGGGAGCTCGGTTATGTATGACACAAGGCCGAATTAATAAACATTAGCCATTTCCCTAAAGTTACAAACTATCTAGCCTCTATGCTCGGCTCAAAGATTAATAATTATGAAATCTAATGAATTTATACGGTGATCCTTCCTCGCTCTAATTTTTTTTTTCACGGAGAACCTTCCTAGCAAGATTTGATGGCGGTCACCCTTACGTGCGAACAATTACATTGGAAGTGGTTTAATATTGCTCTTGGACAGCTAGTATCTAGCGACAAGTTTAGAACTTGTCGGAAGGTTGACAGCAGAGTCAGAATCCCGCGCGAACTCAGCATTGTCAGACTCTCTGCCTCCGGACAGAGAGGAAACACGATGAATTTGAGTTTTATTTAACGGCATATTAACCTTTGAGGTTTATTTAATGCCAAAAAGTTATGATTTAGCGTATATTTTCTTCTATTTCAATGTTCGGTTGTAGAGAGAAATTGATTTAGTCAGATTTTGATATTTTCTGGTTTTGTATTATTGAAAAGGTTCTTTAAGTAGCGGATCTGGTAATAGTTTGACAAAATTTTTACAGTAGTTCTGTATGAATAGAATATATATTCTCTGTAAGAAATCGGTTTGAAGATCAGGGTTTAGGTTTATTTTGTTTTACGGTATATCAACCTCAATGGGTTGACGGCAAGTTGACAGCAGAGTCAGAATTCAAAATGCCTCACATAAAAAAAAAAAACCTGACCTTGTGTTATATATCCTGCCTTATGTGGGGAGGGTTCGAAACTGTCAGATAAGCTCTCTTTCTTCGGGCAGAGAACGACTTAGTCGGGGCTCTACGAACAGAGACTCAACTGAAAAAGAAAAAAAAAAAGACAGACCTTAGTGCCCGACCCCGCCTGCGCTGAGGCTGGACAAATTTTAACCCTTGGCTCGAGTGTACCCATTCATGTCCTTCACATAAAAACCCAAGCATGTGTCACATCCCGTCTCAGTGTAAACGGGGGGGGGGGTCTCTGGTAAATAGTCGGAGATATTTTAGTAAACGATCTGTGTAGCCCAAAAATGTAAAGTTTAGAGAGTAAATTTTTAATCGGCAAGGGAAATCAGACAGATTTGGTAAGCACTACAAGAGATGCCTACCTTCAATATAAAAGGTATCGTATCTGTACAGACAGCTTCAAGCTTATACTTTTTGAATGAGGTTCAGTGTGTCTTAGCAGGTAAATTTATACGCCCAAAAAGACAGACTTAATACCCGATTCCGCGTATGCTGGGGTTAGACAAATTTTAACCCTTAGCTTGAGTGTACCTGCCCGAGTTCTTCACATAAAGCCCGAGCATTTGTCACAACCCGTCTCAGGTAAATACTCGAAGATATTAAAGTAGACGATCTGTGTAGACCAAAGATTTAGAGTTTAGAGATCAAATTTTTAATAGGCAACGGAAGTCAGTTTTGGTAAGCGCTAAAAGAGGTGCCTACCCTCAATATAAACGGTATCGTATCTGAAGAGACAGCTTCAAGCTTATACTTTTTGAATGAGGTTCAGTGTCTTAGCAGGTAGATTTATACGCCTGTCAATAAAGGCATTGACGTCAAGTCTTTCTACGATATAGATATTGAGCGGTTTTGTTAGTCGTGGCTAATGTTACCGTGTTACAAGCAACAAGTCAGTCAGTCAGTTAAGTGCCATACGTGATACACGCTTGGGCGATCATGTCTCGAAAGAGACATGACTGACTGGGCAGAAGATTAACCCGCAGTAGTTTGCCATTGCTTTCTGCGGTAGACTGGTTGCCGACCAAGGCTTTAGAACCCAATCTGTCCTACTATTTAACCCATAACTGGAAGGAATAAGACGGATTAATACCTTTCCCAAGGGTATTTGCGTGTAAGTGAATGCAATGAATTCGGGTGGAATTCGAACTCGGCTCCCCGATTTCTCGTTCCGAGCCGATATCCAATGCACCACATCCGCACAAGAGAATTTACAATGTAAATCCTTAAAGGATTAGTAAGAAGGTCACGGTGTTTATCTTTAAATGACGATAGACTCAGAGGTACAAAGAATAGAACTTTTTATGTATAAAAAACAACACGGAATGCAACTGAATAAAATTAAAAACAGTTGTCTCGAAACTTAAAGCGAATCTGAACATGGTGCTTCAGGATTACATCAAAGCAAAGTCGGATTTATTTTTTCGGATGGTCATTCTCTGCGAGAATGACGAGTGCTTAAAAGTTCTGGCTAACAGCTCAGCGGTAGCTAAGAAGAAGCATATTTATCTACCTCCCTCACCGAACGTGAGGCATCCGGGTAAAAATTGTTTAATTTTACCCAGAAGAAATTCTACGGGGTCTCGACTGGGTTACTCTCCGCCCAAAGGCAGAAGGTCCGACAATGTATATTCTGCGCAAGGCAAAATACCCAGAATAATCCGGAAAAAGATAAAAGGAAGATGGAGAATTGTCTCTTCGCTGGCTTTTTATATGGGATCAACAGCTCTTAAATGTCACGTGAGTATCTACGGGAGATAACTCTGAAATATCCTAATAGAGAAAAATGTACCAATAAAATTTAAACGCTGATATTTTAACAATAGCTATGTAGCGGATAACATATCTGAAGGGCCTGAGCAGGTGGATGACGGAACGGAAGTTGCGTGATGTATCAGGAGAAAGCGTGCTAAGAGCCACCAGGAATAGGGAGACGTGGAAATTCATGATCGTCTACGTCCTGAGAGGACAGGGCACATAGAAAAATATATATACCAACTGTTTATAAGAAAGTATAATGTGAGTATAAAATAGGGGATCAATTCTATATTATAATCAATATATAAACTGATCCCTTATTTTGTGGCCATGCTAGTTTCTATACATTTATATTCTAGATTTATGGTCTTGAGCTAGTGGATGGCAGGAGGGGATTGAGTGGTGTAACAGGAGAAAGCGTGCTAAGAGCCACCAGGGTAGGGAGACGTGGAAAGCTGTAATCGCCTACGTCCTGAAAGGACAGGGCACATAGAAAAAGAATATATATGCCAATTCATTATAAGAAATTATAATGTGGTTATAAAATCGGGGAACAATTCTATATTATAATCAATATATAAACTGATCCCTCATTTTGTGGCCATGCTAGTTTCTATGCATTTATATTCTAGATTTATAGGCTTGAGCTAGTGGATGACAGAACAGGGTTTGCGTAGTGTAACAGGAGAAAGCGTGCTAAGAGCCACCAGGGATAGGGAAACGTGGAAAGCCATGATCGCCTACGTCCTGAAAGAACAGGTTGCAAAGAAAAATATATATGACAACAGTTTATAAGAAATTATATTGTGGGTATAAAATGGGGGACCAATTCTATATTAAAATCAATATATAAACTGAGCCCTCATTTTGTGGCCATGCTAGTTTCAATACATTTATATTCTAGATTTATAGGCCTGAGCTAGTGGATGGCAGAACGGGGGTTGCGTGGTGTAACAGGAGAAAGCGTGCTAAGAGCCACCAGGGATAGGAAGACGTGGAAGGCCATGATCGCCTACGTCTTGAAAGGACAAGGGCACATAGAAGATGAAGAACTGATAATGTAGTGGAGAGTACGGAGACAGGTTGCGGGGAAGGAGCGTGCTTCTGCAGTCACTAAATACCTTGAAGTGTCATAGGGCGATAAAACAGCTTAATTCACCAATCGAGACAAAACTAAGGAAGATGAATTGAGAAAAGAAGGTGGCAAGTATGCGCACTTGAATGAAGATCTGCATGTCTTGGTTGAGGTTTATGCTGAAGCTTCTGATGCATATCAAAGAATGGCCCATGCTTTTACTGAGTTACAGAAATACTTAATTCAAGTACGTATACCATTTTGTACTATCTATCGCCCGGTTCAAATTCCACCCACGTCTATTGTACAGGTGTAGAGGCTCATCCCTTGTGCCCTGTTTAGGATGTGGTTTCCGGCTTTCTCTTTTCCAATCTTTTCACTATTACGTAGCCCCCTGCTCATCAGTGGCGTTACCGCCTTGCTCGTGGTGATACGATTAAAAAAAAAATTTAAATTCTAAACAGAAATAGGTAGTAATTATACAAATATTATGTAGTAATTATCTAAATATTATGTAGTAATTATTTAAATATTATATAGTAATTATCTAAATATTATGAAGTAATTATGTAAATATTATGTATTAATTATGTAAATATTATGTAGTAATTATGTAAATATTATGTATTAATTATGTAAATATTATGTAGTAATTATGTAAATATTATGCAGTAATTATGTAAATATTATGTAGTAATTATGTAAATATTATATAGTAATTATATAAATATTATGTAGTAATTATGTTAATATTACGTAGTAATTATCTAAATATTATGTAGTAATTATGTAAATATTATGTAGTAATTATGTAAATATTATGTAGTAATTATTTAAATATTATGTAGTAATTATGTAAATATTATGTAGTAATTATGTAAATATTATGCAGTAATGATGTAAATATTATGTAGTAATTATTTAAATATTATGTAGTAATTATTTAAATATTATGTAGTAATTATTTAAATATTATGTAGTAATTATCTAAATATTATGTAGTAATTATGTAAATATTATGCAGTAATGATGTAAATATTATGTAGTGATTATGTAAATATTATGTAGTAATTATTTAAATATTATGTAGTAATTATCTAAATATTATGTAGTAATTATGTAAATATTATGTAGTAATTATGTAAATATTATGCAGTAATGATGTAAATATTATGTAGTAATTATGTAAATATTATGTAGTAATTATTTAAATATTATGTAGTAATTATGTAAATATTATGTAGTAATTATGTAAATATTATGTAGTAATTATGTAAATATTATGTAGTAATTATGTAAATATTATGCAGTAATGATGTAAATATTATGTAGTGATTATGTAAATATTATGTAGTAATTATTTAAATATTATGTAGTAATTATGTAAATATTATGTAGTAATTATGTAAATATTATGTAGTAATTATGTAAATATTATGCAGTAATGATGTAAATATTATGTAGTAATTATGTAAATATTATGTAGTAATTATGTAAATATTATGCAGTAATTATGTAAATATTATGTAGTAATTATGTAAATATTATGTAGTAATTATTTAAATATTATGTAGTAATTATGTAAATATTATGTAGTAATTATGTAAATATTATGCAGTAATGATGTAAATATTATGTAGTAATTATGTAAATATTATGTAGTAATTATTTAAATATTATGTAGTAATTATGTAAATATTATGTAGTAATTATGTAAATATTATGTAGTAATTATGTAAATATTATGTAGTAATTATGTAAATATTATGCAGTAATGATGTAAATATTATGTAGTAATTATGTAAATATTATGTAGTAATTATGTAAATATTATGCAGTAATTATGTAAATATTATGTAGTGATTATGTAAATATTATGTAGTAATTATTTAAATATTATGTAGTAATTATGTAAATATTATGTAGTAATTATGTAAATATTATGTAGTAATTATGTAAATATTATGCAGTAATGATGTAAATATTATGTAGTAATTATGTAAATATTATGTAGTAATTATGTAAATTGGTACGGTGTTTGTTTTGACATCCGTTTCTTTCCGTGACCCTCTGCACTACATCCTGGTCTTTTCCTCATTGAGAATAAATACAAGTCAAAATAGAGACAAATAAAAAGAAAAACCAGATTTATCAAATTTCCAAATGAGTCAACAACATTTTTTCCTGTTCATTCCTAACTAATTTTCGGTAAATTTTCCTTGTAAGTCCCGACGCATTTCCCCTTCAAATTTATCCAAATTAGCCTTATCTCTGTTCAAATGCATATGCTGAACTCAAATCAACTGTTAGTTATTGAAGAAACTTATCTTTTTTTTTTTTTTATCTAAATGTCCGTAAAAAAACGAACTATATCTTGCACTTTTTCTCTCCCGTAATTCTCACGAAGACATAGACGCGCGATCCTGGGTATGACGATAAACAGCATCTAGCAGCAAGGCCTCTAATTGGGAGGAAGTCATGAGCATGGAACCACCTTTTAATTACTGTTATTCCCAGGTCCACCCTGACCCTAAGTGGTAGCACCTATTAGGGTCCCAGCTATGGGCGAATAGTTCACCCCGAAACTGGGGTCAAAACACTATAAAAGTATAAAAATGGGCTTTTATAGAAATATATACATAAAAATAGACTGTTATAGGGAAATATATATTTTTGAAGGAAAAATATTACCAACAATACATTTTTAAAAGAAAAAAATTATTGGCATAATACATTTTTGAAGGAAAAATTCTGACCAGCAAATACATTTTTGAATACAAAACTAGAAGATATCTTTAGTTTTCTAAAATAAAAAGAAAAAAGATAAAAAGTTTAATCAAAATCTGACTAAATCAACCTTCTCTTCTTCTTCTTTTTCTTCTTCTAGGTACCCTGTCCCTTCAAGATGTAGGCGATCATGGTTCTCCACGTCTCCCTATCCCTTGTGGCTCTTATGTTTGCTCCTGTTACACCTCGCAACCCCCGTTCCGTCATCTACCTGCTCAGGCCCTGCAAATATGTTATCCGCTGCCTTCCCCTGTCTCTTTTTCCTTCTGTCTGGCCAGTCAGTATCAGGTTCTCTACGCTCTCCTTCCTTATTGCATGTCCCAGGAACTTCAGTTGTCTCTTCCTGATGCTCAGTCACTATAACCAAATATTAAAAAATACCATAAACACCCACCCTTTTGGCATTAAATAACACACAGAGATTGATATATATTTTTTTTAATCATTTCACCCCGAGCAAGGCGGAAACGCCACTGATGTGCAGGGGGCTACATAAATGTAAAAAGATTAATTAGAAAAGAGTGAGGAGTACAAACTAGTTAGAAAGGAACAATAGAAAGCTGAGAAAGCAGGTGCGATGACAGATACATAGGTGGAGAGAAAGGGAAGGTTATACAGGGGTGGGGAGAGAGCTAGAGTCCAGTGGTTAGTAGATGAGTATTGACATTGCATTTAAATTTCTGGAAGTTGTAGCCGTCAAGAAAGCAAGAATACGGGAGCGAGTTTCACAGGCGGGAAGTGCGAGAGAAGAAGCTGCAGGAGTAGAATTGTCGTCTGCATTTGGTTAACCTGACTGTGAATGGGTGGGACCCAGTTGGCAGTCTGGTTGCACGAGTAAACACCTGTTGAGGAGGCATCAGTGACTTAAGTTCGTCTGAGCAGAAGCCATGAAAGTATTTATAGAACAGACAAAGGGAGGCCACATTTCGACGATGGGGAAGTGGCTGCAGTCGAGCCGCCAGATCAGTACTTATCACATTACAGACTCTCCTTTGGAGCCTGTCAAGAACACTGAGGAGAACGGCAGGGGCACCTGACCATAAATGGCAGCAGTACTCCATGCACGGACGGATGGTTGACTTGTATATATGCAGGATGGATTCAGGTGGAAAAAACATCCTGGATCGACATAGTGACCCAACCTTCTTAGCAGTAGATTTTGCTATGGATTCAATATAGTGGTTCCATTTGAGGTCTGAGGACAGGGTAAGTCCGAGGAGGCGTAGTGTATTACTCTCCGGGAGAATCGCTTGGTCCATGCTTATGGGAGGCAGGAGAGGTTGCCTGTAATGGTTGACAGACAACAGCTTGGTCTTAGATGAATTGAAGTTGACAAGCCACTTCTTCTCGTTCACCACAGAGTGTAAGGTCAGCGGCGAGATTATGTCTGTCCGCCACGACAGGTTTCTTACTGGTGCGGGAGTATATTGTAGTGTCATCTGCGTAGATGCCTACTTGGGACTTGATCTCATCTGGGAGGTCGTTGATGAAAATAAGGAAGAGCGTCGGGCCCAGGATAGAGCCCTGTAGTTAAACAAAGCTCAAACTGAAATGAATATGCGTGCGTAACTGCAGGAATTTATTTTGAAACAAGTATTTATAAAGGAAAAAAAGCAGGTAAAAATAGTGTTATTTTTTGAAAATTTGATATACAGTCATATATATATTCATCAGGTTAACGTAAAAGTCATGGTAAATTATGGAGGATGCTACGTGACATAATTATATGACAAAGTATGGAAGATTCTAAATGATACAATTCGATGTGTAATAAACAAAAGGAAAACTTAACTTGCCTGACGCGTTTCCTCTTGTGATGGGCTTTGTCAAGGCAAATGTGTGGATTTTATTTTGCAACAAGTATTGATAAACAGAAAAATTTAAAATGTTGTTAGTTTTTTAAATTAAAGAGATAGCCATAGATTCTTCAGGACGTGGGCGATCATGGTCTTCCACATCTCACCATTCCTAATGGCTTTCTCCTGTTACCCCACCCAAACCCCGTTCTGCCAGCCATCTGCTTAAGCCCATAAATCTAGATATATAAAAGGCAAGATGTTTGTGTGATTCTGTCTCTTTGCCTGTTTGTCTGTATGTCCTTTATACAAATCCACAATTTTCATCCGATTCTCACCAAACTTCACACAAATATTCTTTAGGCTTCCAGTCAGGTCATGAGTTACTTATTTTTCCGACTCTCCCCCCGATATCGGAAATCGATATCCCGATATCCGATCAGGTCTGATCAAGATCAGGTTTTCAGCCTTTTTATTTAATTTTTGCTTCGGGTTTTGCTCTAAGTAAGTATAATTGTAGTTCTTAGTGTCTCAGCCTTGATACCATTTACTCAGAGGACTTATTTAGCCTTCAAAATTCAGTTTGCGACGGAAAACTTATTTGACATCGATACCGGAAATCAAAATTTGACTTACATTCATTGATTTTAGTAAGTTCTACGGCTTCGAGATCAACCTTTCAACGACCTACGTTTTTCGTACCAACATCCTAAGTGTCTGAGCTCCAAGACCAGGAATTAGTTTTAAAGCTTTCATTAAACCCGAAGAACGCCGGGCTATACTGCTAGTCTGGAATATAAATGGCCACAAAGTGAGGGATCAGCTCATATATTGATTATAATATAAAATTGATCCCACACTTTGTATTTGTAAAGAAACATTAATAAATAAGTTTCTACGTCTGGGAAGGCTTCTTCTTCTTCCATGTATTGTGTCCCATCAGGACGTAGGCGATCATGGCTTTCCCCAACTCCTTATCCCTAGTGGCTCTTAGCACGCTTTCTTCTGATACCCCACAGAAACCCCGCTCTGCAATCCACTTGCTCAAGTCTATCAAGTATGTTACGCGATGTTTTCCCTTGTTTCTTTTTCCCTCTATCCGTCAAACCGTTGAAAAATAAATAAATTTATTAAATCGCAACGACTCCCCTTTTTGTTTTTTAGTATGGAATCAAAGCTAACAAATCTATCTAAACTTATTTATAAATGGAACTTTATCTGTGTGTGTGTGTATGTGTGTGTGTGTGTGTGTGTGTGTGTGTGCGTTACCTATAGACTCCGAAACGGCTGAACCGATTTTCTTGAAAATTTACACAGTTGTACTATAAGCGTTTGCGAGTGTTCTTAGCTAGGTTCTGTGTCGAGGTACCCCCGATAAATAGCGAAAATCGATAATCGATAAAATCGAGTTATAGAAGGAGTGGTCCGATTTTAATAAAATTTGATACACTCATAGACGATATTCAGAAGTTTCAAGGCTGCAGTTCTTACAATAGTGCAGAAAATCGATAATATATACCGGGTCTGATCAAAATCAGTTTTCAGCCCTTTTATTTTAGTTTTTGCTTCGGGTTTGGCTCTAAGTAGGTATAATTGTAGTTCTTAGTCTCAGCCATGATACCATTTACTCAGAGGACTTATTTAGCCTTCAAAATTCAGTTTACGACGAAAAGAACTTATTTGATATCGATACCAGGAAATCAAAATTTGACTTACATCTATTCATTTTTCTTTCAGTCGACAGTTTCGCTTTAACTGGAAACAACTATTGCTTTTTAGTGTTTCGTGCCAACGTCCAAAGAGTCTGAGCTCCAGGACCATGGATTAGTTTTAAAGCTTTCATTACACCCGAGCAACGCCGGGCTATACTGCTAGTTAAATTTAATATTCACGATTAGCAAAGTACACTTGCGTATATCAAATCGAATTTAGTTTTAATGAAATTCATTTTCTCCTTATTAAATCTATGAATTCATCCGTATTGACAAAGTCGTTCATACAATTTTGGACTGAATAGCTATTATGAAAAGGATACCATTCAAAAAATTATGAACAGGATACTGTTATGAAGTTACCATAATCTATAATGAATAGGATCAATCAGTTAAATGCCATACGTGAATACACGCTTGGGCGATAATGTCACGAAAGAGACATGACTGGGCAGAAAATTTTCCCGCAGTAGGTTGCCATTACTTTCTGAGCTAAACTGGTTGCCAACTATAGCGGTTACTATGTTTTTTTCTACCCACACACACTCCAAGTCATTTACTCATCTGCGATTGGCTAATAAATTATAGTGTTGCTTATCTATTCCTTTTCCGTTGTAGTGGTGGGAGTCCGTTTTAGTGAAGGGTAGCTGTATGCTTGTTGCAGGTTAACGGAATTTGGCCTTGTGGCAGATAGCCTACTATAAGTCATAAAATGATTATAAAATCAAGAAAAGCAAATTGAGTTGAAAATAACATTTATATATACACATATAAATTAATGTTTTTACAATTAAAGCAATACTTGAATATAAGTCCATCGGAGGTTAAAATGTTCATGAAAAATAATAAGCTGAAAGAGATTTAAGGCTTAGGACTGTGGGGAGCGGTGGTATGTGAGGAATGTCTTTGAAGTAGTCGCTTCTGAGGTCAGTAAGTACTTTTCAGACAGTGAAGAAGTGATGAGAGGTGGAGGAAGGCGAATGTAGTAGCCGCTCGACATGTCAAGGGGATATCAATTACATTCTCCTTGGTCTCTGCATCAGTTTGTCTGTCTGGTACTTTTTGTCTCGGCTTTTTATATCTGCCTTTTGGATCAAAACAGCTTGCTTTGGGATTTCATACTCGTATTTGATTCTGGGCTTCCCAATGGCTGGTAAATAAAATTCGCGTAGGCTCGCGAAATGGAAATTTGATATTTTATTAATTTTTATTTTTCAACCGGAATACTGCACGAACTCGGATGCGCAACGACAAATTTTGGTCATTTGCCTTCTGGTCGGTATAGAACAAACATCCGGTCCATCGCTTTTGCTCGGTCGGTATCACCACATAAGTTTCGCCCTAGAAAACGGAGTTGTTTTTGGTATCTGTTTGTTGCTTTTTTCAAAGAGGAGTTTTTCGTTTTGTTTTGCGGTTTTCTTCTTGTTTGTTTTTTTTTTCCTTTTTCCGTTTTCGTTTGAAATAAAAATATGTGTTTTCTTTCTTCCATTTAACCGTTTTACCGAACTCAGTTTCCTCGGTACTAGAGGGGAGTATTCGAATCCCGTCTTTATTCGAAGGAAAGTTTTGGTTTTCGGTTCTTGTTGAAAGGGCTTGGTAGTGAATTTTTGTGGGACTAGCTATGGGTTAGTTTAGTTTGTTGGAGTTTTTATTTTGCGTTTGTTGTCATTTTGAATTTGTGTTGCAGGGTAATATTCATATTTTGCTGAAAATCCAAATCCCCCACTTTTTTTGTGTGTGGGAATAGTCCTGGATAGGTTAGTTCTGATTTGTTGAAGGTTCTTTAGCGTCCGTTGCCATTTTGAGTTTGTATTACAGAGAAATATTCAAATTTCGCTGAAAGTCCAAACAAAAATTTTCGTATATATATAGATGTTGAACTCATGCCGGGTAGTCACTAATTTACGGTGGGTTTTTCGTTCTTTTAAATTCACAAGTGACTATCCGACTGTTTTTTTTTTTTGGTTTTTGTTTTTCTCTTTTTCGTTTTTCAGTTGTTTTTCCGTTTTTTTCTTTTTCGTTTTTCTGTTGTTTCTCCGTTTTTTTTTTGTTTTTTTTTTGTTCATTTTGTTCTTTTTGTTCTTTGTTCTTTTCGTTCTTTTTTCTTTTCGTTCTTTTCGTTCTTTTTGTTCTTTGTTCTTTTCGTTCTTTTTGTTCTCTTTTTTTTCTTTCGTTTTTTTTTCTTCATTATTAATTGTTTGCGTCGGGGGCCTATTTACTCTTCGACAACGTGTTTGAAGCACGTGGAGTTTCTAGTTGTGAGTCCGACGGACGTTAGGTTTTTCATTTTGGTTCTGAAATGTTGGAAAGAGTAATTTGGATTACTGTAGTAGTAGTTCATTTTGGTGCCGATGGACGTTAAGTTTTTTATTGCCATGGTTGCTGAAAAGATGGGTAGGTGGCTTGGCCGGGAGAAGATGTCTTTGTATATATATATATATATATATATATATATATATATGTGTGTGTGTGTGTGTGTGTGTGTGTGTGTGTGTGTGTGTGTGTTGAAAATCCACGTGTTCATCACCAGTTTATCTGGGGATCGTCAGGTTCGCCAGTTTATCTGGTGTAGCCTCGGAGTATACCAATTTATCTGGTAGAAATGTCTTTGTGCGTTGGCCGGGAGAAGGTTGCGTTATGCGTGTTCATATCACGTCGGGTAGTCAACACTTTATAGTGGGTTGCTTATCTGTACCCGCCTTTTATATCTGCTTTTTGGATCAAAACAGCTTGTTTTGGGATGTCATACTCGTATTTGATTCTGGGCTTCCTATTGGCTGGTAAATAAAATTCGGGTAGGCTCGCGAAATGGAAATTTGATATTTTATTAATTTTTATTTTTCAACCGGAATACTGCGCGAACTCGGATGCGCAACGACGAATTTTGGTCATTTCCCTTCTTGTCGGTATGGAGCAAACATCCGGTCCCTCGCTTTTGCTCGGTCGGTATCACCACAAAATCACTACTGTTTTTGTATAGGATAATTTAGCAATCGCAGTCGCCTTTTGAAACTTTCGGTTCTGAAGCAGCTGTTTTATATGTGTGTGGTGATTTAAATTTTAGCCAATCACATATTTTAAATGTGAAATCAGGTTTTCCCGCGGTTCGTCTAGAGCCACCTCTTTTCTTTAAATGCGGTAACTTTTCGCAAGTTCGTCAGTAAGACACCAGGTTGTGAAAGGAATCTAAGTCTTACTCAAACATTTTTAACGCACACATAGACACAGAACTTTGTAATCACAATTTTCTCTCTGAACATTTCGCCAAGTACTTCTTTTGACCAAAATCTGTGTTATACACAATCACATTCAAAGTAATTGTATTCTTTGTGCTATTCCTTCTTTCATGCCGACTTTTCTAACACTTATAGAAAATCTTTTCACAGGAAAGAACTTTCATCGCTCAGTTGACTTTGATCAACGAGCAGTCAAAGGGGAACAACTTTTTTGTCTTTATCTATGTGTATTAATATTACATGCTTTGCTTTGTTCATTGTTTTATTTGATTTGATTGAATATACATATATATATTTATTGGGTACAAATTGGAGTTGTTGTCTTTATTATCTGGAATCGTATGTTGGACGAGTCGTTATATAAATCGTAAAGGACTCTAAAATCCTCTACACAACCAACGCTACAGAACCCATTCTGTCCTGCTATTTAACGCATAGATGAGGGAGAAGTGATGGGTTAATGGCTTTCCCAAGATTATTTGCGCGTAAGTCAATGCAAATGGAATTTAACTCGGTGTCGCGACCTAAGAAAGATCTAGATGAATGTAAATTTAAATAATTATTTTTAAAAATTGTATTTTTATTCTGGTCCTGTGTATGACGGTAAACTGCATCCGACAGCAAGGCCTCTGATTGGGGGGGGGTTGTGAGGAGCATGGAACCACCTCTTAATTGCTGCTGTTTCCAGGTCCACCCTGACTCGGAGTGGTAGCACCCATTAAGGTCCCAGCTATGGGCAAATAGTTAACCACCCTAAACTGGGGTCAAAACACTATAAAAATATAAAAATACATTTTTATAGGAAAAGTTTTGTGGTACAGTGGATATCGGCTTGGAGCGAGAAACCGGCGAGCCGAGTTCAAATTCCAGTTGAATCCATTGTATTCACTTACGCGCAAATAGCCTTGGGAAAGGTATTAATCAGTCTCTTCCTTCCAGTTATGGGCTAAATAGCAGGACAGATTGGGTTCTATAGCCTTGGTCGGCAACCAGTCTACCGCAGAAAGCAATGGCAAACTACTGCGTGATAATCTTCTGCCCAGTCTCTTTCGAGACATGATCGCTCAAGCTTGTATCAGGTATGACACTTAACTGACTGAATTGTCGGTACCTACACTCCAGTTTCGATACCTAAGTTTTAAATTAAATTTTTAAAAATAAAAATTTCATGAAACTTTAATTTTAGTTTAATTGAAAGTTAAATGACTTAATTTACTATTTTCTCTAAGCAAATTACTCGGGTGTATTTCATACAAAAATCATATTCATTAAAATCTAAAATTTTGAGAAGTTTTTAAAAAATTTTAAAATTTTCCGCTATTTTTTGAGCGATCGACACATATATAAACAAAAGTTAATTCTCGGTTTTAAAAATCCTGCAAAAATAAAATATACATCTCTCCTTCGTTATTTTTGTAAAATTATCAAATTTAAAGTTAAATTTGAATCAAATATTTCTTCTTTATGGCATGAAATTTAGAATAAATGTATTTCTTAATCACAAAAGCCTGACTCATTGACCTTTCAAGTTGGCGATGACAGCACCTATTATCAATCAATCTGGAAGTATGGTGACCAAAGTTGACATAACCCAGTTTAGCATTTCGTAAGTGGAACAAACCTTTAAACATGTGACCTTTTAATAAGTGTCTGATAAGTTTCCATAGTGAAAGAAAATGTGTAGTTTAACATACCCCCCCCCAAAAAAAAGTTAAAAAGTATTTTAAAAATCTCTTGTATTAAGCTTATAAATTTTCGATTTGTAAATAAAATCCATTTTTAATGAATCAATAACCGAAGACACTGAGAACCTGGAAGAAATTAAAAAATATGTTTGAAACTTTAATTAGCAAAAAAAAAAAAGAAAGAAATTAAAACAATTCCTATAAAAATTCTTTATTCATCGATTTTTTTTCTTTTTCAGAATATGATATCCTAAAATTAAGTTATTTACAAAATCAATTAAAACTTTATCTACATTAAAAATAGCGTAGTTTTAACGCATTTTTTATTTTACTATTCGGAGCAGATTTTTGGAAAAATGGTCTCGTAATTAAAAAAAAAAAAGTTACATAATTTTACATTTCCCAGCGAGTCATGCATTTAACTAATAAATAAAAGGTTGGTATAGTTAATGTATTTTATAGAAGTTTTATGCAATTAATTGAAGTGTGTGTGTGTGTGTGTGTGTGTGTAACAGGTGTAAAAAATACCTATTTTTAGCAAGATTTTCTAAAAATAATAATTGCATAAATAATTTCATTCATTTCTGAATAAGTCCTGAAAGTTTCATTAAAATAAAACCATTAGTCGATTTTTGCAATAATTTTTAAAATTAAGGTGTCTTTCAATGTCAAAAACAACTTCCGTAATATTACATTTTGCTTACTAGCCACATTAGGTAAACGGTTTGAATTGCTGCGGAAAACCAAACAGAGAAACTTTAATTGAAATTTCGAACGTGTTAGAAATGATAAAAAATTAAAAAAATAATGACAACAAAATTTGATCTTTCCTCTTTATAATAGCAGAAACATTTTGATGATAAATCTTTGTTTTTATTAAGTTTGAGTCCATTTAACATCATTCTATGCTGTTTTTTTTTTTTCGGCAATTGAGTAGAGGTACCTAAAACAGCAATACCTTGTTATACAATGTATATCGCTAAATCCTTGAAACATAGGTAAAATGTATATTCTCAAGAAATTAAATGTGCAACAATATTATATTGAACTGGAATATGAACAAACAACACATAATTTGTTTCCATAATTTGTGATGCAAAGGTTAATGCGCTTTGCAAGATTCGCCTGAATTCGATGCAACGATTCCACATTGAATGCTGTGTTTCAGGTGAACTGATTAAAACAAACCCAGTATCTTTCTTTATATAAAAATTTAAACGTTTTAAAAAATGTAGAATTACGAATATCAATTTAAAATTTAAACATTTTTAACGCACACATAGACACAGAACTTTGTAATCACAATTTTCTCTCTGAACATTTCGCCAAGAACTTCTTTTGACCAAAATCTGTGTTATACACAATCACATTCAAAGTAATTGTATTCTTTGTGCTATTCCTTCTTTCATGCCGACTTTTCTAACACTTATAGAAAATCTTTTCACAGGAAAGAACTTTCATCGCTCAGTTGACTTTGATCAACGAGCAGTCAAAGGGGAACAACTTTTTTGTCTTTATCTATGTGTATTAATATTACATGCTTTGCTTTGTTCATTGTTTTATTTGATTTGATTGAATATACATATATATATTTATTGGGTACAAATTGGAGTTGTTGTCTTTATTATCTGGAATCGTATGTTGGACGAGTCGTTATATAAATCGTAAAGGACTCTAAAATCCTCTACACAACCAACGCTACAGAACCCATTCTGTCCTGCTATTTAACGCATAGATGAGGGAGAAGTGATGGGTTAATGGCTTTCCCAAGATTATTTGCGCGTAAGTCAATGCAAATGGAATTTAACTCGGTGTCGCGACCTAAGAAAGATCTAGATGAATGTAAATTTAAATAATTATTTTTAAAAATTGTATTTTTATTCTGGTCCTGTGTATGACGGTAAACTGCATCCGACAGCAAGGCCTCTGATTGGGGAGGTTGTGAGGAGCATGGAACCACCTCTTAATTGCTGCTGTTTCCAGGTCCACCCTGACTCGGAGTGGTAGCACCCATTAAGGTCCCAGCTATGGGCAAATAGTTAACCACCCTAAACTGGGGTCAAAACACTATAAAAATATAAAAATACATTTTTATAGGAAAAGTTTTGTGGTACAGTGGATATCGGCTTGGAGCGAGAAACCGGCGAGCCGAGTTCAAATTCCAGTTGAATCCATTGTATTCACTTACGCGCAAATAGCCTTGGGAAACGTATTAATCAGTCTCTTCCTTCCAGTTATGGGCTAAATAGCAGGACAGATTGGGTTCTATAGCCTTGGTCGGCAACCAGTCTACCGCAGAAAGCAATGGCAAACTACTGCGTGATAATCTTCTGCCCAATCTCTTTCGAGACATGATCGCTCAAGCTTGTATCAGGTATGGCACTTAACTGACTGAATTGTCGGTACCTACACTCCAGTTTCGATACCTAAGTTTTAAATTAAATTTTTAAAAATAAAAATTTCATGAAACTTTAATTTTAGTTTAATTGAAAGTTAAATGACTTAATTTACTATTTTCTCTAAGCAAATTACTCGGGTGTATTTCATACAAAAATCATATTCATTAAAATCTAAAATTTTGAGAAGTTTTTAAAAAATTTTAAAATTTTCCGCTATTTTTTGAGCGATCGACACATATATAAACAAAAGTTAATTCTCGGTTTTAAAAATCCTGCAAAAATAAAATATACATCTCTCCTTCGTTATTTTTGTAAAATTATCAAATTTAAAGTTAAATTTGAATCAAATATTTCTTCTTTATGGCATGAAATTTAGAATAAATGTATTTCTTAATCACAAAAGCCTGACTCATTGACCTTTCAAGTTGGCGATGACAGCACCTATTATCAATCAATCTGGAAGTATGGTGACCAAAGTTGACATAACCCAGTTTAGCATTTCGTAAGTGGAACAAACCTTTAAACATGTGACCTTTTAATAAGTGTCTGATAAGTTTCCATAGTGAAAGAAAATGTGTAGTTTAACATACCCCCCCCCCCCAAAAAAAGTTAAAAAGTATTTTAAAAATCTCTTGTATTAAGCTTATAAATTTTCGATTTGTAAATAAAATCCATTTTTAATGAATCAATAACCGAAGACACTGAGAACCTGGAAGAAATTAAAAAATATGTTTGAAACTTTAATTAGCAAAAAAAAAAAAGAAAGAAATTAAAACAATTCCTATAAAAATTCTTTATTCATCGATTTTTTTTCTTTTTCAGAATATGATATCCTAAAATTAAGTTATTTACAAAATCAATTAAAACTTTATCTACATTAAAAATAGCGTAGTTTTAACGCATTTTTTATTTTACTATTCGGAGCAGATTTTTGGAAAAATGGTCTCGTAATTAAAAAAAAAAAAGTTACATAATTTTACATTTCCCAGCGAGTCATGCATTTAACTAATAAATAAAAGGTTGGTATAGTTAATGTATTTTATAGAAGTTTTATGCAATTAATTGAAGTGTGTGTGTGTGTGTGTGTGTGTGTAACAGGTGTAAAAAATACCTATTTTTAGCAAGATTTTCTAAAAATAATAATTGCATAAATAATTTCATTCATTTCTGAATAAGTCCTGAAAGTTTCATTAAAATAAAACCATTAGTCGATTTTTGCAATAATTTTTAAAATTAAGGTGTCTTTCAATGTCAAAAACAACTTCCGTAATATTACATTTTGCTTACTAGCCACATTAGGTAAACGGTTTGAATTGCTGCGGAAAACCAAACAGAGAAACTTTAATTGAAATTTCGAACGTGTTAGAAATGATAAAAAATTAAAAAAATAATGACAACAAAATTTGATCTTTCCTCTTTATAATAGCAGAAACATTTTGATGATAAATCTTTGTTTTTATTAAGTTTGAGTCCATTTAACATCATTCTATGCTGTTTTTTTTTTTTCGGCAATTGAGTAGAGGTACCTAAAACAGCAATACCTTGTTATACAATGTATATCGCTAAATCCTTGAAACATAGGTAAAATGTATATTCTCAAGAAATTAAATGTGCAACAATATTATATTGAACTGGAATATGAACAAACAACACATAATTTGTTTCCATAATTTGTGATGCAAAGGTTAATGCGCTTTGCAAGATTCGCCTGAATTCGATGCAACGATTCCACATTGAATGCTGTGTTTCAGGTGAACTGATTAAAACAAACCCAGTATCTTTCTTTATATAAAAATTTAAACGTTTTAAAAAATGTAGAATTACGAATATCAATTTAAAATTTAATTTAAATATTTTTCACCTTTGGAATGTTTTCTTTTCGTTTTTTTGTTTGCGCAATTTTCTCCTTTTTTTGTGCAAATTTTGTCTTTTACGTAATAAATTGTCAAGGTGTTGAATATCTCAAGTTACCTCCCTTGATTCATTTATCGCATTAAATAATTCTTGCGCTTACACATTTACCTCCCTTTGAAAGTTGTATTTATTTACAATAAATTTCGATGTTGTTGTTGTTGTTGTTCTTGTTGTTCTTGTTGTTCTTGTTCTTGTGCCATGTTCCTTCAGGACGTAGGCGATCATGGAACTTCACTTGCCCTTGTCACTTTTCGCTTTCAATATTTTTCCTCTTGGTGTCTCTTCCAAGTTCCAAGGTTGTACTTTGTGGTGCAATCGACTCGAAACGACAAATCGGGGAACCGAGTTCGAATTCCAGTTGAATTCGTTGCATTCACTTACGCACAAATACCGTTGGGAAAGGTATTAATCTCTCTTTTCCTTCCAATTGGAGTAAATAGACTATAAATTATCGCCCGGTTCACACTCCACCCTCGTTTAGTGAACAGGTGAAGAGGCTCATCCATTGTTTCCTGTTTAGGATGTGGTTTCCGGCTTTCTCTTTTCCAATCTTTTCACTCCTATGTAGCCCCCTGCACATCAGTGGTGCTACCGCTTTGCTCGGGGTGATATGATTGAGATAGGAGTTATGGGTTAAATAATAGGATAGATTGGGTTATTTAGCTTTGGAATGGCAGAATACCCCAGAAAGCAATGGCAACCTACTGCGGGATAATCTTCTGCCCAGTCAATCATATCTCTTTCGAGACATGATCGCACAAAGCGTGTATCACGTATGGCACTTAACCGACTGGTTTTTTCCAAACCTCGCTCCACCATCCATTTGTTCAGGCCTATCAAGTGTGTCTCGCGCTTCTATTCCCTTATATTCATCCTGTGAGTACTAAATTCTCCAGACACTCCTTCCTCATTAGTTGTCCCGAAAATATCAGCGGTCTCTTCCTGATGTTGAGTATGAGTTTTTTTCGTTTGCATCTTTTCCAACACCACATCGTAGGTTACATGTACGGTGCATAGTATACTCAGCATCCTTCTGTAGAACCACATTTCCGTTGCATTAATCCTCTACTTGAAGATATTGTCTGACATTCGTAACTTTAAAGAAGGACAGATACAACGTAGCAATCCAACACTCTTCTTTGTATCCAATGAAATTTCCATGACTCTCGTTATTCTGGTCAGCTTTTGAAATGCTTCGTTGGCCATAACAATGCTTATTCGCATCTCAGTGTCGCATTTCCCATCGTTGGTCTATACGCTTCGATTACTTCGCGAGTTATTTTCTTAAAGTATGTCTCAGATAAACGAAATTAAATAGGCTTCATGTTGAACAATAACATTTACTTTGCAAAATTCGTCTCAGATAAACGAAATTAAATAGGCTTCATGTTGAACAATAACATTTACTTTGCAAAATTCGTCTCAGATAAACGAAATTAAATAGGCTTCATGTTGAACAATAACATTTACTTTGCAAAATTCGTCTCAGATAAACGAAATTAAATAGGCTTCATGTTGAACAATAACATTTACTTTGCAAAATTCGTCTCAGATAAACGAAATTAAATAGGCTTCATGTTGAACAATAACATTTACTTTGCAAAATTCGTCTCAGATAAACGAAATTAAATAGGCTTCATGTTGAACAATAACATTTACTTTGCAAAATTCGTCTCAGATAAACGAAATTAAATAGGCTTCATGTTGAACAATAACATTTACTTTGCAAAATTCGTCTCAGATAAACGAAATTAAATAGGCTTCATGTTGAACAATAACATTTACTTTGCAAAATTCGTCTCAGATAAACGAAATTAAATAGGCTTCATGTTGAACAATAACATTTACTTTGCAAAATTCGTCTCAGATAAACGAAATTAAGTAGGCTTCATGTTGAACAATAACATTTACTTTGCAAAATTCGTCTCAGATAAACGAAATTAAGTAGGCTTCATGTTGAACAATAACATTTACTTTGCAAAATTTCGTCTCAGATAAACGAAATTAAATAGGCTTCATGTTGAACAATCACATTTATAGAGATATAAGTCTAAATAGCAAATTTAACTAAGGTTTTGTTTTAAATTAATTTTATAATATCTCCAAAACTTTGTAAATTGTAAAAATCAATTTTATTTCTTACAAAATTTCAATCAGATTTAAAAGGGGTTGTTTCGTGACCTGATATTTTTGGAGGGCCACATAGTTTGTAATTTGAAGAACTAAATTCAACTGAAGTTTATAGGGGCCTCAGTAATGCTTGTCAAATTGGCCTTGTGTCAAACACAACCGAAGTCCCGACAATTTAAAATATCAGAAGGTTGAATGTTGGATGTTGAAATGTGGATGAATAAAATCTTTTGTCTTGTATGTTAAAGTATTAATTTTATTATCTAAACAGAAACAACGAATTTGTAATAGAAGTGAAATTTTATTCACAGAACAGAATAACATGTCTGTTCTATAAATACTTTCATGGCTTCTGCTCGGACGAACTTAAGTCACTGGTGCCTCCTCAACAGATGTTTACTCGTGCAACCAGACTGCCAACTGGGTCCCACCCATTCACAGTCAGGTTAGCCAAATGCAGACGACAATTCTACTCCTGCAGCTTCTTCTCTTGCAGTTCCCACCTGTGGAACTCGCTCTCATATTCTTGCTTTCCTGACGGCTACAACTTCCAGAAATGTAAATGCAATGTCAATACTCATCTATTAACCACTGGACTCTAGCTCTCTCCCCACCCCCATATATCCCCCCCTTACTCTCCACCTCTGTATCTGTCATCGCCCCTGCATTCTCAGCTTTCTATTGCTCCTTTCTAACTAGTTTGTACTCCTCACTGTTTTCTAATTAATCTTTTTACAGTTATGTAGCCCCCAGCTCATCAGTGGCATTTCTGCCTTGATCGGGGAGAAATGATTAAAAAAAAAAACATAGATGTGTAAGAAGAAAATGTTCAAAGAGAAAATGCATGTAGTTAATTAATTTGTATGAGTTAAATGTTCAATGAGAAAATGCATGTAGTTAATTAATTTGTATGAGTTAAATGTTCAATGAGAAAATGCATGTAGTTAATTAATTTGTATGAGTTAAATGTTCAATGAGAAAATGCATGTAGTTAATTAATTTGTATGAGTTAAATGTTCAATGAGAAAATGCATGTAGTTAATTAATTTGTATGAGTTAAATGTTCAATGAGAAAATGCATGTAGTTAATTAATTTGTATGAGTTAAATGTTCAATGAGAAAATGCATGTAGTTAATTAATTTGTATGAGTTAAATGTTCAATGAGAAAATGCATGTAGTTAATTAATTTGTATGAGTTAAATGTTCAATGAGAAAATGCATGTAGTTAATTAATTTGTATGAGTTAAATGTTCAATGAGAAAATGCATGTAGTTAATTTGCATGAGTTAAATGTTTTAAAAAATATAACCAGTTAAATGTTCCACAGAAATTCAGAGCTTATAGTTGATAGTAGCGTAGGGAGAAGGCTAATTTTTCTTTGTTTCGGCCTTGTGTCAGACTTAACCGAACTCTCTACATCTTACAAGTTTTATGCAGAATTATAATCATCAGAATGTTTTTCATCATCCGAGGGATGGTTGTCGGCAGGTTGGAATTGTGTTGGAATAGTGTTAATTGTTGGATGATATAGGATTTGTATCCTATAAGTTCCACTTAGTTTGTGATTTGAAGAACTCAGTCTTCGATTTGAAATTTCGGCGCAAATCGATCTCTGGGCTGAAATTAGACATAGAGTCCCAATCTGAGTTTTGAAGTTCCATGAAGTGAATTGAGAAATTCAAAGTTACTTCTTCGAAATCATCATTGCTGTTTTCTAAGCTGAACCAGAGGTCACTATAGTCCGGAGGCCCAATTAGTGATTCTGCAGGACTTGACTTAAAAGTGCCAACAGAAGTGCGTCTAGTAAACTAATTTACTAACAGATAGGAGCAACTATGGTGGATATGAAATAAATGTAATTCTCTTCCCTTCATTGTTTACAAATTCGCGAGACAGTGCGAAAATTCTTTTGATCAATAGAAAAATGGATTGACTCCATATTGAAGGGAAAAGACCAAGGAACATTTCGCGAGCCTGTATGAATTATTTTTA
This sequence comes from Ascarosepion bandense, assembly GCA_037127315.1. Classification (NCBI taxonomy): domain Eukaryota; kingdom Metazoa; phylum Mollusca; class Cephalopoda; order Sepiida; family Sepiidae; genus Ascarosepion; species Ascarosepion bandense. Next base: position 1,467,342 of record JBBBDQ010000934.1, read on the forward strand.
ACCAATGAAAGGGGAGCGATTTACCAAACTGAGAGAAATTAACAAGCCAGTGTCAAAAAAATCTTTGAAAATAAATAAAGTTGAGCCTGTCAGATGGGAACGGAGATCAGATAGGACATCACCACGATGTAAAAGAGGAATTTTAAAACGCTGTCTCCAGCGACACACATTCACACTCCCTCACCTCCTCGCATACAATTTTGATTTGTCTCTTCTTCTTCGTCCTCACCATTCTCACCGTCAACAAAAAGAAGATAACAACAAAAAGACACTTCAACTGACTCCTAAAATTAACAAACAAACGAACTACAAACGAACCCTGGATTCATTTAACTCTTTACGACTATTTCTCTTAGAACATTTCCACATTTAATAATTTCGTTTTCAACAAATTGATGTCATTCTGTTCTATAAATAAATTTACACTTATTTATACAAACGAAACATTTTTATTCTTTCCAACCTTCTGAACTGGAGTAAATTGTGGGGAGTTCGGTTATATTTGGCACAAGGCCAATTTGATAAACATCACCGAGGCTTCTATAAAGCTCATTACAAATCAACGACCCCCACACCGAGTATCTCAAGAATTTCATTTGTTTTTTGTTTTCATAAAAGTGTCGATTTTTGTAAATACAGCCGTCCACACGATCATTGTGGTGCAGTGGATATCGGCTCGGAGCGAGAAATCAGGGAGCTGAGTTCGAATTCCAGTTGAATCCATTGTATTCACTTACGCGCAAATACCCTTGGGAAAGGTATTAATCCGTCTCTTCCTTCCAGTTATGGGTTAAATAACAGGACAGACTGGGTTCTATAACCTTGGCTGACAACCAGTCTACCGCAGAAAGCAATGGCAACCCATTGCGGGATAATCTTCTGCTCAGTCAGTCATGTCTCTTTCGAGACATGATCGCCCAAGCATGTTTCACGTATGGCACTTAACTGTCTGACTGAATATAATAGTTAAAAACATGATTAACGCTTCTACTGGACTTAAAGTTGGGGATCAGTTTTATATTGTTGTGAAGTAATAAACTGATCCCCCACTAATTATCACTTAATAATATAATATATCTGATCCCCCTCTAGCTATGAGTCAAATAATAAGACAGATTGGGTTCTATAGCCTTGGTCGGCAACCAGTCTACTGCAGAAAGCATTAGCAACCTACTGCGGGATAATCTTCTGCCCAGTCAGTCATGTCTCTTTCGTGACATGATCGCCCAAGCGTGTTTCACGTATGGCACTTAACTGACTGACACTATGATATCAGAAAATAACAGGTGCCTATAATTAATTTAACATTTATTAGTCATGTTCTAACAATTTTTCAACAAGCGACTTGGTAAAGCTATAAAACCAAATTACCAAAATTCTATAAAATATTAGAGTAAGGTATTTTCTTAATTTCCTTAAGACTACCGTGCAGTCAAAAAGACTATAAAAAAAGCCTTCACGTTATATTCAAATAATATCGGTTCTGTCTTCCAAATTTCCAAAACACCAAGTTAATAAATCACTGCACGTCAGAAAAAAAAAAAAAAAAACCTTCGCGTTAATCAGGCTTTTCGGTTATATAGCGGTTGCTAAGTTTTTCTTACCCACATTCGGTCCATGTCTTTTACTCATCTACGATTGGGTAATAAATCACTACTGTTCTTGTATAGAACAATTTAGCAATCACAGTCGTCTTTAATCTTTCGGATCTGAAGTAGCTCTTTCATGTGTGGTGATTGGTTAATTTTTAACCAATCACATATTTTTTTAAGTAAACAAAGTTTTTCCCGCGCTTGCTGTTTGATCCGCTCTCCTCTTATAAGCGGTGACTTTCAGCAAGCTTATCAGTAGACCAACAGGCTGGCTAAACCCTACACTACACGTAAGTCTCTCCTTCTACTGATACCTAACGCACACACAGACACAGAACTTTGTCTTCTGTCTGAAAATTTTCATCAAGAACCATTGAATACTTGACCAAAATTTGTATCACTTACAATTACATTTAAAATAATTGTATTTTTCATGTTATTTGTTCTTGCATGAAAATCCTGAAAGGAATAATAACAAATCTTTTCAACGCAAGAAAAAACTTCCTTCATTTTACTTTAGTCAACAAACAGCAAAAGGGGAACAACTCTTTCCTCTTACTCTATGTATACTGCTTTTTTTTTACATGCTTTGTTTGTTTATTGAATATACTTTATTTATATTGGTTACAAACTGAAGTTGTTTTTTTTTTATTTTTCTTGTTGGACGAATCGTAATATAAATCGTAAAGGACTGAAAATCAACTACATTTATATTTTAAGCGAATAGTGATTTGTTTCAAATCAGATTTGGTCCTGTGTATGACGATAAAATACATTCGGCAGCAAGGCCTTCTTTCGAGAGAATAGAGGTTTTGAGAAGCGTGGCACCACCTCTTAATTGCTGTTGTTCACAGATCCAACATGGCCCGAAGTAGAAGCACCTGTTAGGAGGTCTCAGCTATAGGTTTATAATGAACCCCCAAACAAAATGAAAACACCATGAAAGTATAAAAATACACATGTTTTATTGTAAAAATAACAGCAATACCTTGTTATACAATGTGAATTCCTAAAGTCTGGAGTCAGTTAAGTGCCAAACGTGATATACGCTTAGGGCGATCATGTCTCGAAAGAGACATGACTGACTGGGCATAAAATTATTCCGCAGTAGGTTGCCAGCCAAGGTTATAGAACCCAATCTGTCTTATTCTTTAACCCATAACTAGAGGGAAGAGACAGATTAATACCTTACCCAAGGGTGTTTGTGCGTAAGTGAATGCAAGGAATTTAATTGGAATTCGAACTCGGCACCCCGTTCTGAATCGATATCCACTGCACCACAACGCACATCCTAGAGACATAGACAAAAAAACTTATTTTCAAGAAATTAAATTTTCAATAATATTGTATTGAATTAGAATATTGATATTAATATTAACCATTCAATATGGTTTCCACAAAATTTGATGTGCTTTGGTTGCAAGATTCACTTGAATTCCATGCAATAACTTTTACATTGTCGTGTTTGGGGTGAATTGATTAAAAAAATACCCCTGTATATCTATTTTTCTATATAAAAAATTAAGCATATAAAAAATGTAAGATTACGAATATAAATTTAAATTTAATTTAATATGCACCTTTTGTGCCGTAGAACTGATTTTTTTGCCTTTTGAATGTTTTCTTTTTTTTATGTTTGTTCAATTTTCTGTTTGTCGATGTGTTGAATATCTAAAGTTACCTCCCTTGATTCATTTATCGCATGAAATAATTCCTGCTCCCTTCCTGTTCTATTTATTTCCCTTTGAAAGTTGTATTTACAATAAGTTGCAATGTTTTTTTCTTGGTTCACGTGTTAAAAAAATGTAATTTCTGATTAAGACGACGTATTAGAATTCAATAAATTCGTTGCATGTAGAATTACATGCAATGAATTTTCTGTATCATTCAATTGTTAATTCAATTAAAAATTGAATAGTACAGAAAATTTGCTTTTTTTTTTACTCCTGAGTCCTGATCTGTTAAGTTATAAAGAAGAAAAAAAGAATAACATTAACAACTTATCTTTTTTGCTATTTAAAAATTAAATTTTTAGAATTCTACTGTATTCATGCATAAGTCGACCATATTGCGACATCTGAATTTATTTGCATAAATTATAACACACCCAGAAAAGAAATTATCTATATAGTGACTTAGTGCAACCGGTCATCAAAAATGCATGATTTTTTGACATCTTCAAGAAATGACCGGTGTATATAGCGACGGTGCAAATGTTTCGTTGTTCCCACCCCGACTCTACTGCACCTCAATTTTCATAAGATATTATTCATATAAAATATAAATTCTTTTGGAATCTAATTATTTAAAATAATGAATTATACGCAATCTAGGAGAACAATTCAGCCAGAAAATGTATTTAAATACAAATCAGAGACATAAATAATTCCATAATCAACAATATTGTGGCAATATTTTTTACATTAACTTGAATTTTTTTTTTGTTAAAGAGTTGAATAATTTTAACACAATCAACATTACGGATTAAACATATTGAATTGACACTCACCATGAGCATGGGGGGGCATGCACGATTGTAATCTAGAATTCTACAGATTACTTGCAATGTTACTTGGATAATTTTCTCTTTCTGGAAATCTGCCTGGCACAAGGCTACTTTCAAATGGGTTTTCCAACCAAATCCCTACAACCCACCATTTATATTTTATGAGTATCAAAATTCTGGGATTGAGCAAGAAAAAAGACGAAATAAATTCGACAACGCATTCAGTTTGGAACAAAACAATGTAATAACATATAATTAACAAATACGTACATTAAGTGTGTTTGTTTAATTGTACACAAAATGGCCGTGTGTCAATTGCCTCCCATTGACTGTATGAAAATATTTGTTACAAATTTTAGAAAATGCTGGATTGTTCATTCTTGTTGAAGGATACAAAGAGTGTTAAGAAAAATATACAGTTCTGTTAAGAGGAATTATTCATGCATGAAAGTTCATAAAGTGATAAAGTGTTCTTAGTACTAAGTTCTGATAAAGTGTTCTTAGTACTAAGTTCTGATAAAGTGTTCTTAGTACTAAGTTCTGATAAAGTGTTCTTAGTACTAAGTTCTGATAAAGTGTTCTTAGTACTAAGTTCTGATAAAGTGTTCTTAGTACTAAGTTCTGATAAAGTGTTCTTAGTACTAAGTTCTGATAAAGTGTTCTTAGTACTAAGTTCTGATAAAGTGTTCTTAGTACTAAGTTCTGATAAAGTGTTCTTAGTACTAAGTTCTGATAAAGTGTTCTTAGTACTAAGTTCTGATAAAGTGTTCTTAGTACTAAGTGTACTGAAATTGGACTTTGAAGAGAAGAGTGAGTTGGACGTTATGAAGCTTTGTGTTTTTGCTGTTTTCGACCTGTTGAATGTCTTGCCTCAAATGAGTAATTTTACACGGAAAAATGTTTATATAGTTGTTTAAACAACTTAGCAAACTGGCGGCAAAAAGATTGCTTTCTTACCTTTGCTTTGATTGGCTATATCGGACCAATCAACGAACAGCTTACACTTATTAAACATACATAATGAATACATAATGAACTTGGTGCATACGCAATTATATGTGTGCGTAAGTGTGTGTTTGTGTAGTTCCACAATCAAAGCAAATTCACGGATTTGGACGAACAAAATAAACAAGAACTCTCCTCCCAGAACGATGTCAAAATCAGCGAAAATCTTTCATTCTTTAATAGTCAGTTGTGTTTAGTTTCATCTTTAATGTATATAAATGTGTTTAGTTTCATCTTTAATGTATATAAATGTTGTGTTTAGTTTCATCTTTAATGTATAAAAAAAGTTATGTTTAGTTTCATCTTTAATGTATATAAATGTTGTGTTTAGTTTCATCTTTAATGTATATAAATGTTGTGTTTAGTTTCATCTTTAATCTATGTAAATGTTGTGTTTAGTTTCATCTTTAATCTAAATTTGTAAATGTTGTGTTTAGTTTCATCTTTAATCTATATAAATGTTGTGTTTAGTTTCATCTTTAATCTATATAAATGTTGTGTTTAGTTTCATCTTTAATGTATACAAATGTGTTTAGTTTCATCTTTAATGTATATAAATGTTGTGTTTAGTTTCATCTTTAATGTATATAAATGTTGTGTTTAGTTTCATCTTTAATGTATATAAATGTTGTGTTTAGTTTCATCTTTAATGTATATAAATGTAGGTAGAAGAACGCTAATATTGATAAGATATCGATGGTGAAAAAGCGCTACCCGGGGCCATAATCAGCCCCTCTCCCTCGGTCATGGAGTTCTAGGGTAGCATGCAGTCCTTCTTTTCATTATGCGTTTAAAGAATTTTTAATTTTTGGCTGAATTTCTTGGATGAAGAGTTGTCATTATTTATTAATTTATTTATTAATTTATTTATTAATTAATTAATTAATTTATTTTTAAATCATTTCACCCCAAGCAAAGCATTTCATCGCCACTGTTGCGCCGGAGGTTACATAGGGGAAAGTGATGAGAAAGAGTGGTTAGTTATAGAAAATGTCGGGAGGTGGGTGATAGACGGATGAGGATACCGAGTATGGGTGGGGTAGATGACAAGAGTTTGAGAGAATGGATGCGAGTTAATGTGATAAGAGATGTCTATTGACCTTACATTTAAATTCCTGGAGATTGTAGCTGTCGGGGAAGCAAGTATATGGAAGGGAATTCCACAGGCGGGAAGTGCGGGAAAAGAAGCTGTTGTGTAGAAATTGCGGTTACATTTTATCGGCTTCACTGTAAAAGGATGGGACCTAATTGCTAATCTCGTATCTCGTGCAAATTCATACCTTGGGGACACCAGTGATCTAAGTTCACTGGAGCAGAAGTCGTGAAAGTATTTATAGAAGAGGCACAGGGAAGCCACATCAAGCCGATGAGAGAGTGACTGCAGCCGGGCTGCCAAGTCGATATCAATCACATGACTGATTCTTCGCTGTATTTTGTCAAGAAGTCCGAGGAGAATAGTAGAGGCACCCGACCAGATGTGGCAACAGTACTCAATACACGGGCGGATGGTAGATTTGTGCAGGATAGATTCAGGCGGAAAGAATTTCCGGGCCCTGCACAGAGAGCCAACTTTCATAGCAGCGGATTTAGCAATGGATTCGACGTAGTCATTCCACTTGAGGTCCGCTGAGAGTGTCAGGCCAAGCAGGCGTAGTGTTTTACTCTCTGGGAGGCATGCCTGTTCCATGCTAATGGTCGGGAGGTGCGGTCGTCTGTGGTGGTTAATTGACAGCAGCTTCGTTTTGGAAGAATTGAATTTTACGAGCCATTTCCTACCCCAATCCACCACGGATTGGAGGTCCTTTTCAAGCTCAGCCGCGAGGTTCGCTTTATCATCCACACCAGATTTTTGATCGAGGCGAGCGTATACTGTGGTATCATCGGCGTACATGCCTACTTGTGATCTTATGGCATCGGGGAGATCATTGATGTAGATTAGAAAGAGCGTAGGACCTAGGATAGAGCCTTGGGGGACACCCGCGTTTGTAGGGTAGTTCTGGGAGGCATGTCCGTTTAAAATCACCTTCAGTGTGCGGTTGGAGGGGAATGACTGGATTAGGTCCAACAAAAGTCCAGTAATGCCGTAGTTTCGCAGTTTCCGTAGAAGGCCGGCATGCCATACTCTGTCGAATGCTTTAGAGATATCCAGGGCGACAGTTCGGGCTTCACCATTCTTGTCGAGAGCCTGGTGTATATACTCGGTATGGTCGTTAGCATATCAGCAGTAGACCTGGTGAAGCGGAAGCCATACTGTTTGTCCGATAGGAGCCCGTGGGCCGTGAGATGCTGAACGACCTCGGCATTGATAATGGCTTCCAACACTTTACTTTGCCGAAGATCGGAAGAAGGCTGATAGGGCGGTAATTTGCGGGGTCCGAGGGTTCACCAGTGTTCTTGTATATTGGAACCAGGCAGGAAAGCAGGAGGAAGATAGGCAGAGGTTGTAGAGTTTAGAAAGGACAGAGGAGAGTTCAGGGGCACATTTCTTCAAGACTATGATTGGGATTCCGTCCCCACCACTCGCTTTGTGAGGGTCAAGTTTTGATATTATGCTAGAAATCAGCAATGGCGTGATGTGGACGTCATTCAATTGGGCCTCGGTTCTAGATGGGAAATCGGGTGTCTGAACCCCAGACGAATCCAGACACGAATTGGTCGAGAATCTACGGGCAAAGCATTCAGCCTTGTCCGCTGAGGAGGTGAGGACCTCACCGGTAACTATTTGCAGCATGTGAGGAATGGAGACAGGCGCAGCCTGCAATCTAATGTGGCCTTGGGGTTGCCCACCGGAGGTTCGTGAAGGAACGCTTGTCCGTGCGCGATATGGCACTACAGGAACCCCGATATTATTCAACTGTTGATCAGAGCAGCCTCTCAAGACGCTACGCAAGAGTTCGGGCTCCTAATTACCAGTCGGAAGCAGCAACCAGGAAACTGCCAACCCGGTACCCTCAGAATGGAGAGACATTGCCACCATAGTCAATAACTGCAAAGAGTTTCCAACTGAACTAACATTAAGGCCGAAGGAGGAGGTAGAAAGACCGGGAACCCCTTCCTAAACAGGAAACAATGTGATCACCTCTACTCCTGTTCAAAAGTAGGGGGTGGAGTGTGAAACCGGGCGATACTAGGTACTATCTACTCCAATTAAAAAAAGAAAAGTGGTGAGTTAACTTAGTTTTAACTTAGTTAAAGTCCAAAGAAATTTATTTGCAAAGACATTCGTTCAAATGACCGGAGAATTAAGCAAAAAATTATAATAAAAAACAAAACAAATAAATACATAGATAATAACTTACTTTAGCGAGTTTCAACGAGGAAAAATAAGTAAATCCTTCCAATCAGAGTTCACACCCACACACATGATTCAAAGCCATTTGAAAAAATAAAGTTTATTTTTCCAGTCTTGGACGTGGGTAAATCAGTGAGTGGTGGGTGAATGGAAGTAACGGAAGTGAAAAGAAAAGAATTCCACGTTCGGCTTAAAAGTCCAAAGAAATTTCTTTGCAAAAACATTCGTTCAAATGACCAAATGTGAATATACGAATGCAAACTCCGTATGTAGACATGAAAAAGTGTGGGTCGGTAAGTATGTTTAAGCATAAACACAGTCACATTTGTATGTATATGTGGGAATGTGTGCGCATATGTGGATATGGATATAAGTTAGTGTACATGGGTGGGTTAATTTGCGGGATTACACATACATACGTATCCATGGAATGAGAAGTAAGCAGTTAATGAATTAGCGGGAAGCATTTTCACGACTGGTCTGAATACCCCCGGATGATCTGACGCTAATGCCTCTGTCTTGATTCCCTTTTCCTTTTTTTTCTTTTTTTCTTTTTTCTTTTTCATCTTTCTCTTCAATTAAAGGAAATGCTTATTCCGGCAAAAGTTTTTGTACCAAATGGAAGGAATATTGTGTGGTCTGATGAAATGAGCTAATTAAGCTCATTGAAATGAATTATAATTTATAACCAATTTAAATGATGTTCTGAGTCGTCTGCGAGTAAAAAGTGGGTTCTCCTATTTGAGAAAGTAGATGTTTTGTAGAGAGATTTCTCTGCTTGTTCTCACGGGAGGAAAAATTAATCTGAGCGTGAAACTTGTAGCGGATAAGAAATTAATTAAAATCAACTCTCTTCTTCTCGTTTTTCCAAATAGAAAAAAAGGATTGACCATCTGCTTAACGAAAAAGTCGAAACCGGATTTCGCAAGTAGGTGTTAAAATGATTTTTGACCAATGGGAGCAACTTGGAAGGACTTAGATGAACTTGGCGATCCAGTGTGAAATTAAAAAAGACTATAAAAATGACCTCGGCGTCAGTCAAGAGTCAGAGATGGGAGCAGCGAGAGACACGACACTAAAATGTAACGAGAGAAGCTTCAGGTCAACTCGGACATTGTCCTCTTTCTCCTTATCTATTTTCAACAATTACTGAATACTCCCAGCTGATCTGACGAAAGCGACATAACTAACTGGGCTGAAGGTTTTCTCGCAGTAGGTTGGCATTACTTTCTGCGGTAGACTGGGTGCCAAACAATATTAGAGAACCCAATCTGTCTTGATATTTAACCCATAGTTGGATGGAGGAGAAACGGATTCATATCTTTGCCAAGGTTACTTGCGCGTAAGTGAATGCAACGAATTCAACTGGAAATCGAACTCTGCTCTCCAGTTTCTCATTTCGAGCCGATATCCACTGCAGCACATCCTAATCCAATACTAACCTTGGTTCAGATCCAAATGGACAGATAAAATGAAGTCAGTCTTACGCTAAAGAGGTCGCATAGGATATCCTGGCCTAACATTTAATCATTTATATCATTTAACAAAACATTTATATCATTTATATAATTTAACAAAACACTGCAAAATATAGTGCGCCTCCTCGGTCTCAGCCTCACTTCCGATCTCAAGTGGAATCATTACATTGAGTCAATAGCTAAACCCACTACTAGAAAGGTTGAGTCACTGTGTCGGGCCAGGAAGTTTTTTTCCGCCTGAATCCATCTTGCACATATACAAATCAACCATCCGTCCGTGCATAGAATACTGTTGTCATATATGGTCAGGCCCCCGCCCCCGCTTGTCATCTCAGTGTTCTCGACAAGCTCCAAAGGAGAATCCCTTCCATATACTTGCTTTCCTGATGGCTACAACCTCCAGGAATTTAAATGCAATGTCAATACCCATCTTTTATCCACTTGACTCCAGTTCTTTCTAAACCATCCTGTATATCTTGTTCTTTTCATTTCTCTCTACCTTCGCAACAGTCTTCACGACTATGTTCCCACCCTTCTCTTGCCCTTTCTCTGACACCCCCTTTAACTGGTTAGTTTTTCTTTTCACTCTCCTCCTGGTAGCCCCCTGTGCATCAGTGGCGGTACCGCCATGCTTGGGCTAAAACGATAAAAAAAAAAAACTCGATTAAGAATTAATCTCGAGCCTTAATGACGAAAATTTTCCAGTCTCTGTTGAATTTCTGAGATTATGATGAAAGACCTTGAGTCTATCTAATGAAATGTATCATTTCCGTAATCTTTGATTTTGATCTTCTTCTTCTTCTAGGTCCTGGGCATGACGGTCAAGTGCATCCGGCAGCAAAGCCTCTGATTGGGAGGTTGTGAGGAGCATGGAACCACCTCTTAATTGCTGTTGTTCCTGACCTTGAGTGGTAGCACCTGTTAGTGGTAGCTATGAGCAAATAGTTAACCCCCTAAACGAGGGTCAAAACACTATGATGAAAATATGAAAATCCTTTTATAGAGCTATATAGATATATTGAAGAAAAAATATTACCAAAAATACATTTTTGAAGAAAAAAAATTATCATAATTGAAGGGGAAAGAAATTGCCAGCAATATATTTTTGAATCCAAAACCAGAATGAATATTCAGTTTTCTAAAATAAAAAAATAAAAACAAATTTTCATTACTATTTGACTAAATCAACCTTCTTACTATAACCAAACATTAAAAAATGACCTTAAAATCCCACCTTTATTGGCTTTAAATAACCCACAGAGGTTGATATGCTGTTAAACAAAACTCAAACTCAGAACTCTTCTTTTTCTATCTGCTCTGTCTTTTCAGGACGTGGGCGATCATGGCTTCGCATGTCTCTCTATCCCTGGTGGCTCTTAGCACGCTTTATCCTGTTAGACCACGCAACCCCCGTTCTGTCATCCACTAGATCAAGCCCTTCAAATATGTTATCTGTTGCTTTCCTCTGTCTCTTTTTCCCTCTATCTGGTTAGTATCAGGTTCTCCAAGCCCTCCTTCCTCATTACATGTGCTAGAAACTTCAGTTGTCGCTTCCTGATGCTTAGTATTAATTTACTTTTCGTTTCCATCCTTTCTGAAACATCATTACAAGTACAGAGTTGAAGTAGACTTTAGAAGGAACCAGAAACGCAATCCTAAACAGGGAACAAGGGACATGCCTCTACTCCTGTTCAAAAGATCGGGGAGGAGACGTTACAAGTATAGAGTTGAAGTAGACTTTAAAAGGAACCTAATCCTAAACAAGAAACAAGCGATAAACCTATACTCATGTTCAAAAGAGCGGGAAGGTATGTCAGCCGGACGATAGGCGAAGCTATGTACTCCTTAACAGCAACAATTTTTGAGATGGAATAAAACAAGTAATGGCATATTAGAGGAAATGTTTCGGTTACAAATATAAAAAATGATTAAATCATGGACGTTAAAGATGGACGTCACTATGGGGATGAAAACAAAAATGCAACGATAATAAGATGGAATAGTAATAAACTGATAACAGTTGAGCAGTTTGTTTTGCAGTTTGACAAAGATCTTCCTTTGAAAAGATAATCGATATCTATGAATGACTGTGTTCGCCATTAATTGTCTAGCAAATTTAAACTCTGGCGAGAATCAGCGAGAAACCGCGAGAAAACATCAAAGACGTGAGTTGCTCGTTATCGACTGGTTCTACCGGGAAACACAAAAGGCTATGATAGTATACTTTTTATATGTATAATTTGACTGACACGTGTCATCAAACTGTTTGGGGTGGTGGTGGTTGTGGTGGTTATTATAATTTTCTTCTTCATTGTTTAAACAAAGGCTTTAAACATAATCGGGAATATCATTATCTATCTATCTATCTATCTATCTATCTATCTATCTATCTATCTATCTCATTCTGTTCATATCTATCTATCTATCTATCTATCTATCTATCTATCTATCTATCTATCTTTTCTATTTCATTATCTATCGATCTATTTTTCTAACATTCTAACTGTATATCTCAGGCTGATAATATCTATCTATCTATCTATCTATCTATCTATCTATCTATCTATCTATCTATCTATCCTTGTATATTATCTATCTATCTATCTATCTATCTATCTATCTATCTATCTATGTCAATAATCTATCTATCTATCTATCTATCTATCTATCTATCTATCTATCTATCTAGGTCAATAATCTATCTATCTATCTATCTATCTATCTATCTATCTATCTATCTATCTATCTGTCTAATGATGTTCTATCTATCTATCTATCTATCTATCTATCTATCTATCTATCTAATGATGTTCATATCATCTATCTATCTATCTATCTATCTATCTATCTATCTATCTATCTATCTAATGATGTTCATATCTATCTATCTATCTATCTATCTATCTATCTATCTATCTATCTATCTATCTATCTATCTAATGATGTCATATCTATCTATCTATCTATCTATCTATCTATCTATCTATCTATCTATCTATCTATCTATCTAATGAAGTTCATATCTATCTATCTATCTATCTATCTATCTATCTATCTATCTATCCATCCTAACCAACACAATAACTCTCAAAATATTACTCAGTTTCATGCTAAGTGATCATTATATATCTAAGTTTATTCAGGAAATAGCACTTTTTGGAAACATCTGAGAGAAGTAGAAGTTCTAGCAGGATTCATTATTGACACTCACGATCTTGACAACATACGCAGATGTAAAACTGTTGATAGCAGGCACAGAAAGAAAATTAAAAGAATTCCTACAGACGGTAATGTAGGGAAGCAAGAATAAAGGACTAGATATCAATTGCAAGAAGACGGAGGAGATGGTTGTTAGCAAAAGAAACAACCAAAATCAAATAAGTACAAAAATTGAAATATCTGATAAGTTTTTTTAGTAGAGAATGAAACGTTCGACACCGAAATTCGAAGGCGCGTTGGGATAGCGAAAAATGCCTTCCAAAAGCTAAGTAAACAAAAAAATCGTTTGAGAAAAAGAAAAGTTGACTGAACTTTTACGTAATATCATCCCTCCTCTATGGCAGTAAATACTGGGTAATCTCCTCACAGAAGGATCCTAAGAATGGACCGAACAAGTGACCAGCGACGAAGTTTTATATAAAATAGAAACAAAGCAGACACTTATAATTAAAATCAGGAAGAGATAGTTGAAATTTCTAGGTACATGAGGAAAGAGGGCTTGGAAAATTTGATACTCTCAAGACAGATTGAAGGCATGAGGGACAGATTAAACAACACATAATCTGCCTAACGAGCTTGAGTAAATGGATTGTATAACAGGGTTTACGTGAGATAAGAAAGGACAAAGCTTATTAAGAGCTACAAAGGATAGGATATTGTGGAGAGTCATGATCTCCCACATCCTGAACAGACACAGTGCATAGAAAAAAGTGCGTGTGCTTTTGTTTGTTATTGCTTGACGTCTGTGGCAAAACTAGTTAAATGTAGTAGCTATTTAGGGAAGGTGATTTTCAAAGCGTAGCTTAGATGTGGCACAAGGCCGAAAGTAAGGAACACCCAGTGAGGATCGAACTCACTACTCAATTGTAATGATTCTAGCGAGGCAAGCTTGCTAATCGTTACACCACCTCGAGGTGCCCATGTAGCTATTTTGGGAAGAGAAAACTTCAATTTTTAATGCCGAGATTTGTGCAATAGACTTAGTCAGTCAAGTGTCATACGTAAAACACACTTGGGCGATCTTTCGAGACATGACTGACTGGGCAGAAAATTATCCCTCAGTAGGTTGCCATTGCTTTCTGCTGCATATTGGTTGCCAGCCAAGGCTATAGAACCCAATCTGTCCTGTCATTTAACCCATAACTGGAAGGAAGAGACGGATTAATACCTTTCCCAGGGGTATTTGCGCGTAAGTGAATACAATGAATTTAACTGGAATTTGAACTCGGCTCCCCGATTTCTCGTTCCAAGCCGATATCTACTGCACCACAACGTTAGTCCTCGACTTAATTTCTAGAAACAAAAATTATTATGGTTCCTTATCTATAGGAATATACTCTTCCTCCGTCAAAAAATACTAACCCGCATGAATTCATGGTACGCAGCTGTGAGGCAGTCTAGTGACAGTTGTGAGGCAGTCGAGACGCAGTTCGGGCTTACACTTCTCTTTTGCTGTTTACTAACACTATTACTTGTAATAACTGTTTGGCGGTACAAAACTTGTAAATAACTTTAAAAATCACAAACGGAAATTTCTCTCAAGGGCTCCCTTTCGCCAACAGCACATCAGGAGAGAATCGTTGGTAGTGATCAAAGGAAAACGAAAAAAATATTCATGTGAACAAAAAGGGAGGAACGGAGGCGTATAAACAATAAGCGAGGGGGAGAAAATCGAGTGGAAATGATTAAATATATATAATTGGATAAATATATATAATAATATATATAAATATATAAATATATATATTATATTATTATAATATATTATTATAATATATTATTATTACAATACTATTATAATATTATTATTAATATTATTATAATATAATTATAATATAATTATAATATATATATATATATATATATATATAGAATTGGATAAAATATGCACAAAAATATGTATGCCTCTGTCCCCCTTTTGCTCACTTCAATATTTTTTTCGTTTTTCTTTGATCACTACCACCGGTTCTCTCCTGATGTGTTGTTGGCGAAAGGAATCCCTTGAGAGAAATTTTCGTTTGTGATTTTCAAAACTCTTACATGTTTTTTTTTTTGTTTTTTTTGTTGTTTTTTTTAATCATATCACCCCAAGCAAAGCGACAACGCCACTGATACGCAGGGGGCTACGTAAGAGTAAAAAGACTGGAAAAGAGAAAGCCGGAAACCGCATCCTGAACAGGGAACAAGGGATGAGCCTCTTCACCTGTTCAATAGACGTGGGTGGAGTGTGAACCGGGCGATAGTTTAGTCTATCTACTCCAATTGAGGAAAAAAAAATGAAAAAGAAAAAACAAAGGAAAAGATAAGTGAAAAGATTGGAAAAGAGAAAGCCGGAAACCACATCCTGAACAGGAAGCAAGGGATGAGCCTCTTCACCTGTTCAATAGACGTGGGTGGAGTGTGAACCGGGCGATAGTTTAGTCTATCTACTCCAATTGAAAAAAAAAGAAATAAAGAAAAGAGTGAAAAAATTGGAAAAGAGAAAGCCGGAAACCGCATCCTAAACAGGAAACAAGAGATGAGCCTCTTCACCTGTTCAATAGACGTGGGTGGAGTGTGAACCGGGCGATAGTTTAGTCTCTCTACTCCAATTAATTGGTTACTTTAAAACAATTTTGTGAACATGGCTTTTTGACTTTGTATTTGTGTCTAAGTGAATTTTAAAAAATACCAGAAAGACAGAGCTATATATTTGTATATATGTTCTTGTTATTCTAATACACTGTTTGAACCGACCTACCTTGTTTCCGTGTCTTTCTTCCTGGCTCAAACAGGTCACAACAAAATAGAAATATAACATTTCATCACTCCTTATCAGTTAGCAATAAAAATTAAAAATCTTGACAATCCATTGCCAGTGTAATTGCTCTGCGGGTTGGTTTCATTACCCAACAGTAAAGAAATAGTCCTATGCTGAATCCCAAGCCATATCTAAACTTATTTATAAATGGAACTTTGTCTGTCTGTCTGTGTGTTTGTGTGTGTGTGTGTGTGTGTGTCCGTTACCTATAGACTCCGAAACGGCTGAACCGATTTTCTTGAAAATTTACACAGTTGAACTATAAGCATCCGCGAATGTTCTTAGCTAGGTTTTGTGTCGAGATACCCCCGATAAATATCGAAAATCGATAATCGAAAAAATCGGGTTATAGAAGGAGTGGTCCGATTTTAATCAAATTTGATACACTCATAGACAAAGACATAAGAAACGATATTCAGAAGTTTCAAAGTTGCAGTTCTTACAATAGTGCAGAAGATCGATAATATATATATATATAAAAGGCAAGATGTTTGTGTGTGTGTCTGTTTATCTTCCTGTATGCCTGTATTTTTTTCACCCTTTTATTTTAGTTTTTGCTTCGAATTTGGGTCTAAGTAGGTATGATTGTAATTCTTAGTCTCAGCCATGATACCATTTACTCAGAAGACTTATTTAGCCTTCAAAATTCAGTTTACGACGAAAAAAACTTGATATCGATACGAGGAAATCAAAATTTGACTTACATCCATTTATTTTTCTTTTAGTCTACGGTTTCGCTTTAACTGGAAACAATTATTGCTTTTTAGTCTTTCGTGCCAACGTCCAAAGAGTCTGAGCTTCAAGACCATGGATTAGTTTTAAAGTTTTCATTAGGCCCGAGCAACGCCGGGCTATACTGCTAGTATGAGTTAAAACGAATGACTAGGCAGACTCGACAGCAAAATCCGCCCAAAAATGAAATTCCAGATCATACGTACCCAACCCCGGGGTAAATTACCCCAGTGGGGTAATGAGCCCATATTTTGCGGGTAATGGATGTTTGGTTTGGGAACTTCAGGACAATATAGCTTCATTTTGTGGTAAATTAGAACTATGGACCAGTCAGTCAGTTAAGTGCCATACGTGATAAACGCTTAGGCGATCCTATCTCGAAAGAGACATGACTGACTTGGCAGAAGATTATCCCACAGTAGGTTGTCGTTGCTTTCTGCAGTAGACTGGTTGCCAGTCAAGGCTATAAAACCCACTCTGTCCTGTTATTTGACTCACAGTTAGAGGGGGAAGATATGTATTATATTATTAAGTAATAATTAGTGGGGGATCAGTTTATTACTTCATAACAATATAAAACTGATCCCCCAGATTATTAAGCCTTAATCATGTTTCAAACTATTATATTGAGTCAGTCAGTTAAGTGCCATACCTGATAAAGTCTTTGGGCGATCATATCTCGAACGAGACATGACTGACTGGGCAGAAGATTATCCTGCAGTAGGTTGCCAATGTTATCTGCAGTAGACTGGTTGCCAGTCAAGGCTATAGAACCCAATCTGTCCTGTTATTTGCCTCATAGATAGAGGGGAAAATATGTATTATATTAGGGAAAGCTATATATTTTTGTTCAAAACATTTAGATTTCAGCATTAAATAACCCAAAGAAGTTGAAATGCCGCTAAACAAAATCAACCAACCAAACTAATAAAAATATTTAGATTTTGGCATTAAATAACCCATAGACGTTGATAGGCCACTAAAGAAAATCAACCAACCAATCTCATAAAAATATTTAGATTTCGGCATTTAATAACCTATAGAGGTTGATATGCAGCTAAACTAAATCAACCAACCAACCAGAACGATTTCTAAGAGACCTGCAAAGAGCCTAGCAATGCGGACTTTCCAAAGAAGGTTCTTGTCCCGGAATACTGGGCAAAGTGCGCGAACCTTTCGTAAACCTGTTACTTGCTTCCCTACACAAATTCTCTCTCCGTTAAGTTTATATTCTTCATCAACATCGTATTTCTTATACCATTCCGCTCTACTCCACGAACATACATTTCTGTGGAATGACTAAAACTTTCGCGGTTGTTCTTACTTTTTGTTCCGAGGAATTTGCTTTTGTAATCTGAACTCTTTTCAGTTGTCTTCCAAACAGCATCACCGCCCATCACTCTCAAATCCTTGTTTTCTATAAAACCATATTGTTTGTAGCATGCTGAACGTGATTTTGAGGTAACGTTCTTTGTACAACGAAGCCATTGTGATATTTAGTCGAGCAAGAAGATGAACAACTGTGGATTGTAATTGGCAAGGTTTGGAAAATGAAAAATCTTTTGATGAATACGAAGATAATGACACTAGCGATGACGTCAGTGACAAGTGAGAACGAAAGAGAATAGAAAAGAAAAAGAAAGGGGGGGATAAAAAAAGAAAGAAAGATGTCGCATTTTCTATTTTTATCCAGAGCAGAAAAGTAAAAAGAAAGTAAAGGAAATAAAGAAAAAATCTAAAAGAAAGAAAACGTAAGAGCCAGTTGCGATGAAGGAAAGAAGGTCGGATGTTAGGAAGGAAGGAAGGAAGGAAGGAAGGAAGGAGAAATGGGAAGAAGGAAGGCGAGAAGCTATAATGGAAAGAAAGAATGATGGAAACAATGTCGGGAATTTGGAAGGAAGGAAGCAAGGAAGGAAGGAAGGAAGGAAGAAGAAATGGGAAGAAGGAAGGCTAGAAGCTACAAGGGAACAAGGATAAGAAAGAATGATGGAAAGAATGTCGAAAGGAAAGAAGGAAGGAAGGAAGGAAGGAAGGAAGGAAGGAAGGAAGGAAGGAGAAATCGTAAGAAGAAAGGCGAGAAGCTACAAGGGAAAAAGGGTAAGAAAGAATGATGGAAATAATGTCGGAAGGAAGGAAGGAAGGAAGGAAGGAAGGAAGGAGAAATGGTAAGAAGAAAGGCTAGAAGCTAC
Source organism: Ascarosepion bandense (assembly GCA_037127315.1). Taxonomy (NCBI): domain Eukaryota; kingdom Metazoa; phylum Mollusca; class Cephalopoda; order Sepiida; family Sepiidae; genus Ascarosepion; species Ascarosepion bandense. The sequence continues at coordinate 1,486,155 of JBBBDQ010000934.1, forward strand.
AAGGGAAAGAGGGTAAGAAAGAATGATGGAAAGAATGTCGGAAGGAAGGAAGGAAGAAGGAATGTTGGAAGGAGAAATGGTAAGAAGAAAGGCGAGAAGCTACAAGGGAACAAGGGTAAGAAAGAATGATGGAAAGAATGTCGGGAATTTGGAAGGAAGGAAGCAAGGAAGGAAGGAAGGAAGGAGAAATGGGAAGAAGGAAGGCTAGAAGCTACAAGGGAACAAGGGTAAGAAAGAATGATGGAAAGAATGTCGGAAGGAAGGAAGGAAGGAAGGAAGGAAGGAAGGAAGGAGAAATGGTAAGAAGGAAAACTAGAAGCTAGAAGGGAACAAGGATAAGAAAGAATGATGGAAAGAATGTAGGAAGGAAGGAAGGAAGGAAGGAAGGAAGGAAGGAAGGAAGGAGAAATCGTAAGAAGAAAGGCGAGAAGCTACAAGGGAAAAAGGGTAAGAAAGAATGATGGAAATAATGTCGGAAGGAAGGAAGGAAGGAAGGAAGGAAGGAATGAGAAATGGTAAGAAGAAAGGCTAGAAGCTACAAGGGAAAGAGGGTAAGAAAGAATGATGGAAAGAATGTCCGAAGGAAGGAAGGAAGGAAGGAAGGAAGGAATGTTGGAAGGAGAAATGGTAAGAAGAAAGGCGAGAAGCTACAAGGGAACAAGGGTAAGAAAGAATGATGGAAAGAATGTCGGGAATTTGGAAGGAAGGAAGCAAGGAAGGAAGGAAGGAAGGAGAAATGGGAAGAAGGAAGGCTAGAAGCTACAAGGGAACAAGGGTAAGAAAGAATGATGAAAGAATGTCGGAAGGAAGGAAGGAAGGAAGGAAGGAAGGAATGTTGGAAGGAGAAATGGTAAGAAGAAAGGCGAGAAGCTACAAGGGAACAAGGATAAGAAAGAATGATGGAAAGAATGTCGGAAGGAAGGAAGGAAGGAAGGAAGGAAGGAAGGAAGGAAGGAGAAATGGTAAGAAGAAAGGCGAGAAGCTACAAGGGAAAAAGTGTAAGAAAGAATGATGGAAAGAATGTCGGAAGGAAGGAAGGAAGGAAGGAATGTTGGAAGGAGAAATGATAAGAAGAAAGGCTAGAAGCTACAAGGGAAAGAGGGTAAGAAAGAATGATGGAAAGAATGTCGGAAGGAAGGAAGGAAGGAAGGAATGTTGGAAGGAGAAATGGTAAGAAGAAAGGCGAGAAGCTACAAGGGAAAAAGTGTAAGAAAGAATGATGGAAAGAATGTCGGAAGGAAGGAAGGAAGGAAGGAAGGAAGGAAGGAAGGAAGGAGAAATGGGAAGAAGGAAGGCTAGAAGCTACAAGAGAACAAGGGTAAGGAAGAATGATGGAAAGAATGTCGGAAGGAAGGAAGGAAGGAATGTTGGAAGGAGAAATGGTAAGAAGAAAGGGGAGAAGCTACAAGGGAAAAAGTGTAAGAAAGAATGATGGAAATAATGTCGGAAGGAAGGAAGGAAGGAGAAATGGTAAGAAGAAAGGCTAGAAGCTACAAGGGAACAAGGGTAAGAAAGAATGATGGAAGGAAGGAAGGAAGGAAGTAAGGAAGGAATGTTGGAAGGAGAAATGGTAAGAAGAAAGGCGAGAAGCTACAAGGGAACAAGGGTAAGAAAGAATGATGGAAAGAATGTCGGAAGGAAGGAAGGAAGGAAGGAGAAATGGTAAGAAGAAAGGCTAGTAGCTACAAGGGAACAAGGGTAAGAAAGAATGATGGAAGGAAGGAAGGAAGGAAGGAGAAATGGTAAGAAGAAAGGCGAGAAGCTACAAGGGAACAAGGATAAGAAAAAATGATGGAAAGAATGTCGGAAGGAAGGAAGGAAGGAAGGAAGGAAGGAGAAATGGTAAGAAGAAAGGCTTGAAGATAGAAGGGAAAAAGGGTAAGAAAGAATGATGGAAATAATGTCGGAAGGAAGGAAGGAAGGAGAAATGGTAAGAAGAAAGGCTAGAAGCTACAAGGGAACAAGGGTAAGAAAGAATGAAGGAAGGAAGGAAGGAAGGAAGGAAGGAATGTTGGAAAAAGAAATGGTAAGAAGAAAGGCGAGAAGCTACAAGGGAACAAGGGTAAGAAAGAATGATGGAAAGAATGTCGGGAATTTGGAAGGAAGGAAGCAAGGAAGGAAGGAAGGAAGGAAGGAAGTAGAAATGGGAAGAAGGAAGGCTAGATGATACAAGGGAACAAGGGTAAGAAAGAATGATGGAAAGAATGTCGGGAATTTGGAAGGAAGGAAGGAAGGAAGGAAGGAAGGTAGGAAGGAAGGAAGGAGAAATGGTAAGAAGAAAGGCGAGAAGCTACAAGGTAACAAGGATGAGAAAGAATGATGGAAAGAATGTCGGAAGGAAGGAAGGAAGGAAGGAATGTTGGAAGGAGAAATGGTAAGAAGAAAGGCGAGAAGCTACAAGGGAACAAGGGTAAGAAAGAATGATGGAAAGAATGTCGGGAATTTGGAAGGAAGGAAGGAAGGAAGGAAGGAGAAATGGTAAGAAGAAAGGCTAGAAGCTACAAGGGAAAGAGGGTAAGAAAGAATGATGGAAAGAATGTCGGGAATTTGGAAGAAAGGAAGGAAGGAAGGAAGGAGAAATGATAAGAAGAAAGGCTAGAAGCTACAAGGGAAAGAGGGTAAGAAAGAATGATGGAAAGAATGTCGGAAGGAAGGAAGGAAGGAAGGAATGTTGGAAGGAGAAATGGTAAGAAGAAAGGCGAGAAGCTACAAGGGAAAAAGTGTAAGAAAGAATGATGGAAAGAATGTCGGAAGGAAGGAAGGAAGGAAGGAAGGAAGGAAGGAGAAATGGGAAGAAGGAAGGCTAGAAGCTACAAGAGAACAAGGGTAAGGAAGAATGATGGAAAGAATGTCGGAAGGAAGGAAGGAAGGAATGTTGGAAGGAGAAATGGTAAGAAGAAAGGGGAGAAGCTACAAGGGAAAAAGTGTAAGAAAGAATGATGGAAATAATGTCGGAAGGAAGGAAGGAAGGAGAAATGGTAAGAAGAAAGGCTAGAAGCTACAAGGGAACAAGGGTAAGAAAGAATGATGGAAGGAAGGAAGGAAGGAAGTAAGGAAGGAATGTTGGAAGGAGAAATGGTAAGAAGAAAGGCGAGAAGCTACAAGGGAACAAGGGTAAGAAAGAATGATGGAAAGAATGTCGGAAGGAAGGAAGGAAGGAAGGAGAAATGGTAAGAAGAAAGGCTAGTAGCTACAAGGGAACAAGGGTAAGAAAGAATGATGGAAGGAAGGAAGGAAGGAAGGAAGGAAGGAAGGAAGGAAGGAGAAATGGTAAGAAGAAAGGCGAGAAGCTAGAAGGGAACAAGGATAAGAAAAAATGATGGAAAGAATGTCGGAAGGAAGGAAGGAAGGAAGGAAGGAAGGAAGGAAGGAGAAATGGTAAGAAGAAAGGCTTGAAGATAGAAGGGAAAAAGGGTAAGAAAGAATGATGGAAATAATGTCGGAAGGAAGGAAGGAAGGAGAAATGGTAAGAAGAAAGGCTAGAAGCTACAAGGGAACAAGGGTAAGAAAGAATGAAGGAAGGAAGGAAGGCAGGAAGGAATGTTGGAAGGAGAAATGGTAAGAAGAAAGGCGAGAAGCTACAAGGGAACAAGGGTAAGAAAGAATGATGGAAAGAATGTCGGGAATTTGGAAGGAAGGAAGCAAGGAAGGAAGGAAGGAAGGAAGGAAGGAAGTAGAAATGGGAAGAAGGAAGGCTAGATGATACAAGGGAACAAGGGTAAGAAAGAATGATGGAAAGAATGTCGGGAATTTGGAAGGAAGGAAGGAAGGAAGGAAGGAAGGAAGGAGAAATGGTAAGAAGAAAGGCGAGAAGCTACAAGGTAACAAGGATAAGAAAGAATGATGGAAAGAATGTCGGAAGGAAGGAAGGAAGGAAGGAATGTTGGAAGGAGAAATGGTAAGAAGAAAGGCGAGAAGCTACAAGGTAACAAGGATAAGAAAGAATGATGGAAAGAATGTCGGAAGGAAGGAAGGACGGAAGGAAGGAAGGAGAAATGGAAAGAAGAAAGGCGAGAAGCTACAAGGGAACAAGGGTAAGAGAGAATGATGGAAAGAATGTCGGAAGGAAGGAAGGAAGGAAGGAAGGAAGGAAGGAATGTTGGAAGGAGAAATGGTGAGAAGAAAGGCGAGAAGCTACAAGGGAACAAGGGTAAGAAAGAATGATGGAAAGAATGTCGGGAATTTGGAAGGAAGGAAGGAAGGAAAGAAGGAAGGAAGGAAGGAAGGAATGTTGGAAGGAGAAATGGTAAGAAGAAAGGCGATAAGCTACAAGGGAACAAGTGTAAGAAAGAGTGATGGAAATAATGTCAAAAGGAACGAAAAGAAGGAAGGAAGGAAGGAGAAATGGGAAGAAGGAAGGCGGGAAAAGCTACAAGGGAACAAGGGTAAGAAAAAATGATGGAAATCAATATCGGAAGGAAGGAAGGAAGGAATGTTGGAAGGAGAAATGGTAAGAAGAAAGGCGAGAAGCTACAAGGGAAAAAGGGTAAGAAAGAATGATGGAAAGAATGTCGGAAATTAGGAAGGAAGTAAGGAAGGAAGGAGAAAAATGGAAAGAAGAAAGGCGAGAAGCTACAAGGGAAAAAGGGGAAGAAAGAATGATGGAAAGAATGTCGGAAGGAAGGAATGTTGGAAGGAGAAATGGTAAGAAGAAAGGCGAGAAGCTACAAGGGAACAAGGGTAAGAAAGAATGATGGAAAGAATGTCGGGAATTTGGATGGAAGGAAGCAAGGAAGGAAGGAAGGAAGAAGAAATGGGAAGAAGGAAAGCTAGAAGCTACAAGGGAACAAGGATAAGAAAGAATGATGGAAAGAATGTCGAAAGGAAAGAAGGAAGGAAGGAAGGAAGGAAGGGAAGGAAGGAAGGAGAAATGGTAAGAAGGAAAACTAGAAGCTAGAAGGGAACAAGGATAAGAAAGAATGATGGAAAGAATGTAGAAAGGAAGGAAGGAAGGAATGAAGGAAGGAGAAATCGTAAGAAGAAAAGGCGAGAAGCTACAAGGGAAAAAGGGTAAGAAAGAAATGATGGAAAGAATGTCGGAAGGAAGGAAGGAAGGAAGGAATGTTGGAAGGAGAAATGGTAAGAAGAAAGGCGAGAAGCTACAAGGGAACAAGGGTAAGAAAGAATGATGGAAAGAATGTCGAGAATTTGGAAGGAAGGAAGCAAGGAAGGAAGGAAGGAAGGAGAAATGGGAAGAAGGAAGGCTAGAAGCTACAAGGGAACAAGGGCAAGAAAGAATGATGGAAAGAATGTCGGAAGGAAGGAAGGAAGGAAGGAAGGAAGGAAGGAAGGAATGTTGGAAGGAGAAATGGTAAGAAGAAAGGCGAGAAGCTACAAGGGAACAAGGATAAGAAAGAATGATGGAAAGAATGTCGGAAGGAAGGAAGGAAGGAAGGAAGGAAGGAAGGAATGTTGGAAGGAGAAAATAGAAAGTAAGAAGAAAGGCGAGAAGCTACAAGGGGAAAAAGGGTAAGAAAAAGAATGATGGAAATAATGTCGAAGAAAGGAAGGAAGGAAGGAAGGAAGGAAGGAGAAATGGGAAGAAGGAAGGCTAGAAGCTACAAGAGAACAAGGGTAAGGAAGAATGATGGAAAGAATGTGGGAAGGAAGGAAGGAAGGAAGGAAGGAATGTTGGAAGGAGAAATGGTAAGAAGAAAGGGGAGAAGCTACAAGGGAAAAAGGGTAAGAAAGAATGATGGAAGGAAGGAAGGAAGGAAGCAAGGAAGGAATGTTGGAAGGAGAAATGGTAAGAAGAAAGGCGAGAAGCTACAAGGGAACAAGGAAGGGTAAGAAAGAATGATGGAAATAATGTCGGAAGGAATGAAGGAAGGAAGGAGAAACAAAAGAAGAAAGGCTAGTAGAAAGCAAGGAACAAGGGTAAGAAAGAATGATGGAAGGAAGGAAGGAGAAGAAGAAGGAATATGGGGGAAGGAGAAATGGTAAGAAGAAAGGCGAGAAGCTAGAAGGGAACAAGGATAAGAAAACAGCAGGGAAAGAATGTCGGAAGGAAGGAAGGAAGGAAGGAAGGAAGGAAGGAAGGAAGGAGAAATAAAGAAGAAGCTGAAGATAGAAGGGAAAAGGGAAGAAAGCATCGGATGATAATGTACGAAAGGAAGGAAGGAAGGAGAAATGAAGAAGAAAGGCTAGAAGCTACGGCAACGGGCGGCAGAGAATGAAGGAAGGAAGAAGGCAGGAAGGAATGTTGAAGGAGAAAATGGTAAGAAGAAAGAAAGTTTTGGTAAGGGAACAAGGTACACAAGAATGATGGAGAAAGAATGTCGGGAATTTGGAAGGAAGGAAGCAAGAAGGAAGGAAGGGAAGGAGAAATGGTAAGAAGAAAGGCGAGACAGCAAGGTAACAAGTGATAAGAAAGAATGATGGAAAGAATGTCGGAGGGAAGGAAGGAAGGAAGGAAGGAAGGAAGGAAGGAATGTTGGAAGGAGAAGAAGAAGAAAGGCGTATAGTTATACATAAGACAAGAAAGAATGATGGAAAGAATAATAATTGGGAAGGAAGAAGGAAGGAAGGAGAAACAGAAAAGAAAGGCGAGAAGCTACAAGGGAACAAGATATATGAATGAAAGAATGGTTGAAAGAAGGAAGGACGGAAGGAAGGAAGGAGAGAGAGAAAGAAGAAAAGGCGAGAAGCTACAAGGGAACAAGGGTAAGAGATATGAGAAAGAACAATGGAAGGAAGGAAGGAAGGAAGGAAGGAAGAATGCTGGGTGAGAAATGGTGAGAAGAAAGGCGGAAGCTAAGGGTGGAACAAAAGGTAAGAAAGAATGATGAAAGAATGTCGGGAATTTGGAAGGAGCAGAAGGAAAAGGAAGGAAGGAAGGAATGTTGGAAGGAGAAATGAAGACACACAGGAAACATAGATGTTACAAGGGAACAAGTGTAAGAAAGAGTGATGGAAATAATGTCAAAAGGAACAAAAGAAGGAAGTACAGGAAGGAAGGAGAAAGAAAATGGGAAGAAGGAAGGTGGAAGCACAAGGAACAAGGGTAGAAAAATGATAGAAATAATGTCGGAAGAAGAAGAAGGAATGTTAAAGGAGAAATGGTAAGAAGAAAGAGAAGCAAGGAAAAAGGGAAAGAATGACAGAAAGAATGAAAGAAAGGAAGGAAGGAAGGAAGGAGAAATGGAAAGAAGAAGAAAGGAAGCTACAAGGGAAAAGGGGAAGAAAGAATGATGGAAAGAATGTCGGAAGGAAGGAATGTTGGAAGGAGAAATGGTAAGAAGAAAGGCGAGAAGCTACAAGGAACAAGGGTAAGAAAGAATGATGGAAAGAACATGAATTGGACAAGGAAGCAAGAAGAAGAAGGAGAAGAAGAAAATGGGAAGAAGGAAAGAAGCTACAAGGGAACAAGGAGAAGAAAGAACACACAAACAGAAAGAATGCCGAAAGGAAAGAAGAGAAAGGAAGCAGGAAGGAAGGAAGGAAGGAAGGAAGGAGAAGCAAGGAAGGAAAACTAGAAGGAAGGGAACAAGGATAAGAAAGAATGATGGAAAGAAGAATGGAAAAAAGGAAGGAAGAAGAATGAAGGAGAAATCGTAAGAAGAAAGGCGAGAAGCAAGGGAAAAAGGGTAAGAAAGAATGATGGAAAGAATGTCGAAGAAGAAGAAGGAATGTTGAAGAGAAATGAAGAAGAAAGGCGAGAAGCTACAAGAACAAGGATAAGGAAAAATGATAGAAAGAATGTACGAAGAAGGAAGGAGAGAAGAAGGAAGGAAGGAAGGAAGGAAGGAGAGAAATGGTAGAAGAAAGAGAAGATAGAAGGGAAAGGGTAAGAAAGAATGATAAATAAATGGAAGGAAATAAAGAAGGAGAAATAAAGAAAGAAGACAAGGAACAAGGAAGAAAGAATAAAGGAAGAAAGGAAGGCAGGAAGGAAAAGGAAGGAGAACAAAAGAAGGCGAGAAGCCAAGGAACAAGGGTAAGAAAGAATGATGGAAAGAATGTCGGGAATTTGGAAGGAAGGAAGCAAGGAAGGAAGGAAGGAGAATGGTAAGAAGAAAGATGAGAAGCTACAAGGTAACAAGGATAAGAAAGAATGATGGAAAGAATGAATGGAGGGAAGGAAGGAAAGGAAGGAAGGAAGGAAGGAATGTTGGAAGGAGAAATGGTAAGAAGAAAGGCGAGAAGCTACAAGGGAACAAGGATAAGAAAAGAATGATGAAAGAATACAAATAAATGGAAGGAAGGAAGGAAGGAAGGAAGGAGAAATGGTAAGAAGAAAGGAAGGCAAGGAACAAGGATAAGAAAGAATGATGGAAAGACAAGCGGTAATGGTCAGGCTGAGGATTTGAAGAAGGAAGGAGAAATAGAAAGAAGAAAGGCGAGAAGCTACAGGAACAAGACAAGAGAATGATGGAAAGAATGTCGAAGCGAAGGAAGGAGAAGAAGAAGGAAGGGCCTGAAGGAGAAATGGTGAGAAGAAAGGAAGCTATGCGGAACAAAGTAAGAAAGAATGAGATGGAAAGAATGGGAGCCGGGAATTTGGAAGGAAGGAAGGAAAAAAAAAAAGAAGAAGGAAGGAAGGAAGGAATGTTGAAGCGAGGAACAGTAAGAAGAAAGGCGATAAGCTACAAGGAACAAGCAAGAAGATGATGGAAATAATGTCAAAAGGAACGAAAGAAGGAAGGAAGGAAGGAGAATGGGAAGAAGGAAGGCGGGAAGCAAGGGAACAAGGGTAAGAAAAAATGATGGAAATAATGTCGGAAGGAAGAAGGAAGGAAGGTTAGAAGGAGAACAGGCAGAAGAAGGCGAGAAGCTACAAGGGAAAAAGGGTAAGAAAGAATGATGGAAAGAATGTCGGAAATTAGGAAGGAAGGAAGGAAGGAAGGAGAAATGGAAAGAAGAAAGGCGAGGGAAGCAAGGAAAAAGGGGAAGAAAGAATGATGGAAAGAATGTCGGAAGGAAGGAATGTTGGGAAGGAGAAATGGTAAGAAGAAAGGCGAGAAGCTACAAGGGAACAAGGGTAAGAAAGAATGATGAGAATGTCGGGAATTTGGATGGAAGGAAGCAAGGAAGGACAGAAGAAGGCGAAGAAGAATGGAAGAAGGAAAGCTAGAAGCTACAAGGGAAACAAGGATAAGAAAGAATGACAGTGGAAAGAATGTCGAAAGGAAAGAAGGAAGGAAGGAAGGAAGGAAGGAAGAAGGAAGGAAGGAAGGAGAAATGAAAGAAGAAAACTAGAAGCTAGAAGGGAACAAGGATACATAGAATGATGGAAAGAATGTAGAAAGGAAGGAAGGAAGGAATGAAGGAAGGAGAAATCAAGAAGAAAGAAGCAAGCAAGGAAAAAAAGTGTAAGAAAGAATGATGGAAAGAAATGCTTTAAAGGAAGGAAGGAAGGAATGTTGGAAGGAGAAATGGTAAGAAGAAAGAGAAGCATAAGGGAACAAGGATAGAAAATGATGGAAAGAATACCAGAAGTGAAGGAAGTAGTAAGGAAGGAAGGAAGGAGAAATGGCAAGAAGAAAGGCTTGAAGATAGAAGGGAAAAAGGGTAAGAAAGAATGATGGTAGCTAATGTTTGTAAAGGAAGGAAGGAAGGAGAAATGGTAAGGAAGAGTGCCAGAAGCTACAAGGGAACAAGGGTAAGAAAATTTCAGAAGGAAGGAAGAAGTAGGAAGGAATGTTGGTGAGAAATGGTAAGAAGAAAGGTAAGCGAGAAGCTACAAGGGAACAAGTGTGGCAAAGAAAGAATGATGGAAAGAAATGTCGGGAATCAAAGGAAGGAAGCAAGGAAGGAGGAGAAATGGTAAGAAGAAAAGAAGCATATGTGTGTGTCAAGAGAAAGAATGATGGAAAGAATGTCAGAGAGGAAGGAAGGAAGGAGAAGAAGGAAGGAACAAGGAAGGAGAAACAAGAAGAAAGAAAGCGACAAGGAACAAGGATAAGAAAGAATGATGGAAAGAAGAATGTCGGGAATTTGGAAGGAAGGAAGGAAGGAAGGAAGGAGAAATGGTAAGAAGAAAGAAAGAGAAGCTACAAGGAACAAGGATAAGAAAGAATAGATGGAAAGAATGTCGGGAAGGAAGGACGAGACTACAATACATATCATTTGGGAAGGAAGGAAGGAGAAATAGAAAGAAGAAAGGCGAGAAGCTACAAGGGAACAAGGATAAGAGAGAATGATGGAAAGAAGGCCGGAAGGAAGGAAGGAAGGAAGGAAGGAAGGAATGTTGGAAGGAAAGAAATGGTGAGAAGAAAGGAGGGGGAAGGCAAGGGAACAAAGGTAAGAAAGAACATGGAAAGAATGTCGGGAATTTGGAAGAGAAGAAGAAGGAAAGAAGAAGAAGGAAGAAGGAATGTTGGAAGGAGAAATGGTAAGAAGAAAGGCGATAAAGCTACAAGGGAACAAGTGTAAGAAAGAGGATGGAAATAATGTCAGTGAACGAAAGAAGGAAGGAAGGAAGGAGAAATGTATGAAGGAAGGCGGGAAGCAAGCAGGAACAAGGGTAAGAAAATGATGGAAATAATGTCGGAAGGAAGGAAGGAAGGAATGTTGGAAGCAGAAATGGTAAGAAGAAAGGAGAAGTACAAGGGAAAAAGGGTAAGAAAGAATGATGGAAAGAATACTAGAAATTAGGAAGGAAGGAAGGAAGGAAGGAGAAATGGAAAGAAGAAAGGCGAGAAGCTAAGGCAAAAAAAAAAAAGGGAAGAAAGAATGATGAGAATGTCAAGCAGTTAACGTTGGAAGGAGAAATGGTAAGAAGAAAGCAGGAAGCCACAAGGGGAATGGGAAGAAAAGAATGAGGTGGAAAGAATGTCGGGAATTTGAGGAAGGAAGGAAGGAAGGAAGGAAGGAAGGAAGAAGAAATGAAGAGAAGTGTGTGCGCTAGAAGCTACATAACAAGGATAAGAAAGAATGATGGAAAGAACAAACAGAAAGGAAAGAAGGAAGGAAGGAAGGAAGGAAGGAAGGAAGGAAGGAAGGAGAAATGGTAAGAAGGAAAACTAGAAGCTAGGAAGGGAACAAGGATAAGAAAGAATGATGGAAAGAATGAAAGGAAGGAAGGAAGGAATGAAGGAAGGAGAAACGTAAGAAGAAAGGCGAGAAGCTACAAGGGAAAAAGGGTAAGGAAAGAATGATGAAAAGAACAGCCAAAGGAAGAAGGGAAGGAATGTTGGAAGGAGAAATGAAGAAAGGCGAGAAGCTACAAGGGAACAAGGGTAAGAAAGAATGGGACATGGAAAGAATGAGAATTTGGAAGGAAGGGAAGCAAGGACAGAAGAAGAAGAGAAATGGGAAGAAGGAAGGCTAGAAGCTACAAGGGAACAAGGGTAAGTATGAAAGAATGATGGAAAGAATGTCGGAAGGAAGGAAGGAAGGAAGGAAGGAAGGAAGGAAGGAAGGAGAAATGGTAAGAAGAAAGAGAGAAGCTACAAGGGAACAAGGATAAGAAAGAATGATGGAAAGAATGTAGGAAGGAAGGAAGGAAGGAAGGAAGGAAGGAGAGAGAAACAGAAAGGGAGAAGAAAGAAAGAAGCTACAAAGGGAACAAGGGTGGAAGAAAAGAATGATGGAGAAGAATGTTTCTGAAGGAAGGAAGGAGAAGGAAAGGAAGAACAAGGAAGGAGAAATGATAAGAAGAAAGAAGCTACAAGGGAAAAAGGGAAGAAAGAATGATGGAAATAATGTCGGAAAGGAAGGAAGGGGGGGGGGGGGGGGGGGAAGGAAGGAAGGAGAAATGGGAAGAAGGAAGGCTAGAAGCAAGTATATCGGGGCAAGGAAGAATGATGGAAAGAATGTGGGAAGGAAGGAAGGAAGGAAGGAAGGAATGGTTGGAAGGAGAAAACAAGAAGAAAGGGGGAAGAAGCCAAGGAAAAAAGGGTGGGTAGAAAGAATGAAGGAAGGAAGGAAGGAAGGAAGTAAGGAAGGAAGGAAGGAGAATGGTAAGAAGAAAGGCGAGAAGCTACAAGGAACAAGTAAGAAAGAATGATGGAAATAACAGCCAGAAGGAATGAAGAAGGAAGGAGAAATGGTAAGAAGAAAGTTGTAGCTACAAGGGAACATGGTAAGAAAGAATGATGGAAGGAAGGAAGGAAGGAAGGAAGGAATGCTGGAAGGAGAAGAGAAGAAGAAAGGCAGGAAGCAAGGAACAAGGATAAGAAAAATGAGGAAAATAATGTTTGAAGAAAGCAGAAGGAAGGAAGGAAAGGAAGGAGAAATGGCAGAAGAAAGGGCTTGAAGATAGAAGGCAAAAAGGGTAAGAAAGAATGATGGAAATAATGTCGAAGGAAGGAAGGAGAAATGGTAAGAAGAAAGGCTAGAAGCTACAAGGGAAACAAGGGTAAGTAATATATCAATAAGGAAGGAAGGAGAAGCGAGCCAAGGAGAAATGGTAAGAAGAAAGGAGACAGCAAGGGAACAAAGGGTAAGAAAGAATGATGAAAGAATGTTTTAAATTTGGAAAGACAAAGGAAGCAAGGAAGGAAGGAAGAAGAGAAATGGTAAGAAGAAAGGCGAGAAGCTACAAGGTAACATAAGAAAGAAAAAGAATGATGGAAAGAATGTTTTAAAGGAAGAAGGAAGGAAGGAAGAAGCAGAAGGAAACACAGGCTGAGAACAGAAGAAAGGCGAGAAGCAAGGGAACAAGGATAAGAAAGAATGATGGAAAGAATGGACCCGGAAGGAAGGAAGAAGGAAGGAAGGAGAAATGTATAAATAGTGAGAAAGAAAGGGAACAAGGATAGAAAGAATGATGGAAAGAATAAGTCGGAAGGAAGGAAGGACGGAAGGAAGGAGAAATAGAAAGAAAGGGCGAGAAGCAAGGAACAAGGAAGGAATGATGGAAAGAATGGAAGGAAGGAAGGAAGGAAGGAAGGAAGGAATGTTGGAAGGAGAACAGAGAAGAAAGGAGAAGCTACAAGGGAACAAGGAAGAAAGAATGATGGAAAGAATGCTTGAGAATTTGGAAGGAAGGAAGGAAGGAAGGAAAGAAGGAAGGAAGGAAGGAAGGAATGTTGGGGAAGGAGAAATGGTAAGAAGAAAGGGAGAAGCTGACAAGGGGAACAAGGGGGGGGGGGGAGAGGATGGGTGAATGTCAAAAGGAAGGAAGGGAAGGAAGGATGGAAGGAGAAATGGGAAGAAGGAAGGCGAGAAGCAAGGGAACAAGGGTAAGAAAAATGGATACACACACGAAGGAAGGAAGGAAGGAAGGAATGTTGGAAGGAGAAATGGTAAGAAGAAAGGCGAGAAGGCAAGGGAAAAAGTGTAAGAAAGAATGATGGAAACAATGTCAAAAGGAAGGAAGGAAGGAAGGAAGGAAGGAGAAATGGGAAGAAGGAAGGCGAGAAGCTACAAGGAACAAGGTTAAGAAAAATGATGGAAATAATGTCGGAAGGAAGGAAGGAAGGAAGGAAGGAAGGAAGGAAGGAGAAATGGCAAGAAGAAAGGCGAGAAGCTACAAGGGAACAAGGGTAAGAAAGAATGATGGAAAGAATGTCGAAAGTAAGGAAGGAAGGAAAGAAGGAAGGAAGAAGGAAGGAGAAAATGGTAAGAAGAAAGGCGAGAAGCTAAGGAACAAGGGTAAGAATGATGGGAAATAATGTCGGAAGGAAGGAAGGAAGGAAGGGAAGGAGAAATGGTAAGAAGAAAGAAGAGAAGCTACAAGGGAACAAAGGTAAGAAATAATGATGCCAAGAATGTCGAAAGTATGAAGAAGGAAAGAAGGAAGGAAGGAAGGAAGGAAGGAAAAATGGTAAGAAGAAAGGCGAGAAGGCGAACAAGGAGAAGAAAGAATGATGGAAAGAATGTCGGGAATTTGGAAGGAGGAAGGAAGGAGAAATGGTAAGAAGAAAGGCGAGAAGCTACAAGGAACAAGGGTAAGAAAGAATGATGGAAATAATGTCGGAAGGAAGGAAGGGAAGGAAGGAAGGAAGGAAGGAAGGAAGGAGAATGGTAAGAAGAAAGGCGAGAAGCTACAAGGGAACAAGAAAGAATGATGGAAAGAATGTCGGGAATTTGGAAGGAAGGAAGGAAGGAAGGAAGGAGAAATGGGAAGAAGAAAGGCGAGAAGCTACAGGAACAAGGGTAAGAAAGAATGATGGAAATAATGTCCGAAGGAAGGAAGGAAGGGAAGGAAGGAAGGAAGGAGAAATGGTAAGAAGAAAGGTGAGAAGCTACAAGGGAACAAAGGTAAGAAGGAATGATGGAAATAATGTTGGAAGGTAGGAAGAAAGGAAGGAAGGAAGGAAGGAAAGAAGGAAGGGAGAAATGGTAAGAAGGAAGGCGAGAAGCTACAAGGGAACAAGGATAAGAAAGAATGATGGAAAGAATGTCAGGAATTTGGAAGGAAGGAAGGAAGGAAGGAAGGAAGGAGAAATGGTAAGAAGAAAGGCGGGAAGCTACAAGGGAACAAGGGTAAGAAAGAATGATGGAAATAATGTCGGAAGGAAGGAAGTAAGGAAAAGAAGGAAGGAAGGAAGGAAGGAAGGAAGGAAGGAAGGAAGGAGAAATGGTAAGAAGAAAGCGGCGAGAAGTTGCTAAGGAACAAAGAGAAGAAAGAATGATGGAAAGAATGCTTGGACTTGGGAAGGAAGGAAGGAAGGAAGGAAGGAAGGAAGGAGAAATGGTAAGAAGAAAGGCGGGAAGCTACAAGGGAACAAGGAGAAGAATGAATGATGGAATAATGGTTGGAAGGAAGGAAGGAAGGAAGGAAGGAAGGAAGGAAGGAGAAATGGTAAGAAGAAAGGCGAGAAGCTACAAGGGAACAAGGGTAAGAAAGAATGATGGAAAGAATGTCGAAAGTAAGGAAGGAAGGAAAAAGAAGGCGAAGAAGAAGGAAGGAGAAATGGTAAGAAGAAAGGCGAGAAGTTACAAGTAAACAAGGGTAAGAAAGAATGATGGGAAATAATGTTTGGAAGGAAGCGAAGGAAGGAAGCAAGGAGAACAAAGAAAGGCGAGAAGCTACAAGGGAACAAAGGTAAGAAATAATGATGGAAAGAATGTCGAAAGTAAGGAAGGAAGGAAAGAAGGAAGGAAGGAAGGAAGGAAGGAAAAATGGTAAGAAGAAAGGCGAGAAGCTACAAGGGAACAAGGAGAAGAAAGAATGATGGAAAGAATGTTTGGAATTTGGAAGGAAGGAAGGAAGGAAATGGTAAGAAGAAAGGCGAGAAGCAAGGGAACAAGGTAAGAAAGAATGATGGAAATAATGTCGGAAGGAAGGAAGGAAGGAAGGAAGGAAGGAAGGAAGGAAGGAGAAATGGTAAGAAGAAAGGCGAGAAGCTACAAGGGAACAAGGGTGGAAAAGAATGATGGAAAGAATGTCGGGAATTTGGAAGAAGAAGCTAGAAGAAGGAAGGAGAAATGGGAAGAAGAAAGGCGAGAAGCTACAAGGAACAAGGGTAAGAAAGAATGATGGAAATAATGTCTGAAGGAAGGAAGGAAGGAAGGAAGGAAGGAAGGAAGAACAAGAAGAAAGGCGTAGAAGCTACAAGGAACAAAGGTAAGAAGAATGATGAAAATAATGTTGGAAGGTAGGAAGAAAGGAAGGAAGGAAGGAAGGAAAGAAGGAAGGAGAAATGGGTAAGAAGGAAGGCGAGAAGCTAAGCAAGGGAACAAGGATAAGAGCATCGATGGAAAGAATGTCAGGAATTTGGAAGGAAGGAAGGAAGGAAGGAAGGAAGGAGAAATGGTAAGAAGAAAGGTGGCAAGCCAGCAAGGGAACAAGGGTAAGAAAGAATGATGGAAATAATGTCGGAAGGAAGGAAGTAAGGAAAGAAGGAAGGAAGGAAGGAAGGAAGGAAGGAAGGAAGGAAGGAGAAATGGTAAGAAGAAAGGCGAGGAAGCTACAAGGGAACAAAGAGAAGAAAGAATGATGGAAAGAATGTTTTGACCAGAAGGAAGGAAGGAAGGAAGGAAGGAAGGAAGGAGAATACAAGAAGAAAAGAAAGGGAAGCAAGGCAACATGAAAGAACGAATGATGGAAATAACGTGTTCGGAAGGAAGGAAGTAATAAGGCGAGGAATGGTAAGAAGAAAGCAGAAGCTACAGCAACGTTGAGTAAAGGAAAGACGATGGAAAGAACGCTCGGGAATCAAGAAGAAGGACAATAAGGAAGGGAAGGAAGGAGAAATGGTAAGAAGAAAGGCGTAGGAAGCAAGGGAACAAAGGTAAGAATGAATGATGGAAAGAACAAGTCGAAAGTAAGGAAGGAGGGAAAGAAGGAAGGAAGGAAGGAAGGAAGGAGAAATGAAGAAGAAAGGCGAGAAGCTACAAGGGAACAAGGGTGGGGAAGAAAGAGAATGAGGAAGAATAAATTTGGAAGGAAGGAAGGAAGGAAGGAAGGAAGGAAGGAAGGAAGGAGAAATGGGAAGAAGAAAGGCGAGAAGCTACTAGGGAACAAGTGTGAAGAAAGAATGCGGGAAAGAATGTCGGAAGTTAGGAGGGAAGGAAGGAAGGGAAGGAAGGAAGGAAGGAAGGAGAAATAGTAAGAAGAAAGGCGAGAAGCTACTAGGGAACCAGGGTAAGAAAGAATGCGGGAAAGAATGTCGGAAGTTAGGAAGGAAGGAAGGAAGGAAGGAAGGAAGGAAGGAAGGAGAAATGGTAAGAAGAAAGGCGGGAAGCTACAAGGGAACAAGGGCAAGAAAGAATGATGGAAATAATGTCGGAAGGAAGGAAGGAAGGAAGGAAAAAGAAATGGTAAGAAGAAAGGCGAGAAGCTACAAGGGAACAAGGAGAAGAAAGAATGATGGAAAGAATGTCGGGAATTTGGAAGGAAGGAAGGAAGGAAGGAAGGAAGGAAGGAAGGAAGGAGAAATGGTAAGAAGAAAGGCGAGAAGCTACAAGGGAACAAAGGTAAGAAAGAATGATGGAAAGAATGTCAGGAATTTGGAAGGAAGGAAGCAAGGAAGGAAGGAAGGAAGGAGAAATGGTAAGAAGAAAGGCGAGAAGCTACAAGGGAACAAGGGTAAGAAAGAATGATGGAAAGAATGTCGGGAATTTGGAAGGAAGGAAGGAAGGAAGGAAGGAGAAATGGTAAGAAGAAAGGCGAGAAGCTACTAGGGAACAAGTGTAAGAAAGAATGCGGGAAAGAATGTCGGAAGTTAGGAAGGAAGGGAGGAAGGAAGGAAGGAAGGAAGGAGAAATAGTAAGAAGAAAGGCGAGAAGCTACTAGGGAACAAGGGTAAGAAAGAATGCGGGAAAGAATGTCGGAAGTTAGGAAGGAAGGAAGGAAGGAAGGAAGGAGAAATGGTAAGAAGAAAGGCGAGAAGCTACTAGGGAACATGGGTAAGAAAGAATGATGGAAACAATGTCGGAAGTTAGGAAGGAAGGAAGGAAGGAAGGAAGGAAGGAAGGAAGGACAAATGTTTATAAGGAAGGCGAGAAGATACAAGGGAACAAGGGTAAGACAGAATGATGAAATGAATGTCGGAAGTTAGGACGGCATTTAGGAAGGAAAGGATAAAGGAAGGAAGGAAGGAAGGAAAGAAGGAATGTTGGAAGGAAGCTAAGAAGCTCGGAAGAAATGTAGGAAAGAATGAAATAATTTTTAAAACTCTTACTTGTATATATGCTCTTGTTATTCTAATACACTGTTTGAACCTACCTTCTTATTTCCGTGTCTTTCTTCCTGGCTCAAAACTGGCCACAATAACTTGGCGACAAAGACTTCGCCACAACACTTTCCCAAGGATATTTGTGCAAAAGTGAATGCAACTGGAAATCTTATAATTTACAAAAAATGTAATGTCTATGTTACATACGAGTGATTATTTTTTGCGGTAGACTGGTTATCAGCCAAATCTATAGAACCCAATCTCTCCTGTTATTTAACCCATAACTGGAAGAAGCTTGTGATGTCAATGCCTGACAGAATGAAGTCTGTGATCAAAGCAAAAGGCTATTATACTAAATATTAAATTTATTTTGAAATAAAAAAAAATCTAAAAGAAAGAAAACGTAAGAGCCAGTTGCGATGAAGGAAAGAATGTCGGAAGGAAGGAAGGAAGGAAGGAAGGAAGGAAGGAAGGAAGGAAGGAAGGAAGGAAGGAAGAAGAAATGGTAAGAAGGAAGGTGAGAAACTACAAGGGAAGAAGGGTAAGAAAGAATGGTGGAATGAATGTCGGAAGTTAGGAAGAAATTACGAAAAATTTAGGAAGGAAGGAAAGAAGGAAGGAAGGAAGGAAGGAAGGAAGGAAGGAAGGAAGGAAGGAGAAATGGTAAGAAGGAAGGTGAGAAACTACAAGGGAAGAAGGGTAAGAAAGAATGGTGGAATGAATGTCGGAAGTTAGGAAGGAATTAGGAAGAAATTTAGGAAGGAAGGAAGGAACGAATGTAAGTAGGAATGAAGGTATGACGGATATTAGTAAGTTAGGTCGGATGGATAGTAGAAATGAAGGTAGGAAGGAATTAAGATGGGAAGGAAAAAGAAAGAAAGGTAGGAAAGAGGGGAGGAATGTTGGAAAGAAGAAGAAAATTAAAAGCAACAATACAAATATTGCGTGAAAAGAAAGTGAAATAATCAAAAATGAAAAGTAAATAAAGTTGTGTCAATTGAAGTAAAAAGAAAGAATGAAAAGGAAAGAATAAAAAAGAACGAGTGTGCGAAAAGGAATGAATGAAAGAAGAATGAAAGTGTGAGAAAAAAATTAATGATAAAAGAATAAAAAAGTGAAAATGAATGAAGAAAGAAAGAATGAATAACAGAATGAAGAAAGAAAGAAAGAATGAATGAAAATAAAATGAAAGAGTGAGAATGAAAGAACGATTATTAAAGAATGAAAGAAAGAATTAAAGAATTAAAATTAAAAGATGAAAAAGTTAGCATTAGAGAATGAAAGAAAAGAGTGAAGAATGAGAAATGAAAAAAAAGGAGGAATGAACAGAGTAGATGGAAAAATGACATCATAAAATAATTAAAGAAAAGATGAACAGGGAAAAGTAATGAAAGAAAAAGATAAAGAGAAACACGAAATAAAATAGAAGGAAAAAAATAAAGAAGTAAAAAGAAAAAGAAAGAAAATATAAAAGAAGGAAATTGAAAAAAAAAGTTAATAGAAATGAATATTTTTTTTTTAATCAATATTTCTCTTATCCTATACCGGCTTAAATACTCGAGAAATCTTATTAAGAAAAATATCTGCCGAGAGGGAATATTTTTGTGTAACAAGTTTCCTTCAATATTCAGGCCAGTATACGAAAAGAAAAATACTGTTTAAAAATTAAAACGTCTACTCAAATATGGGTATCCTGTAAAAATAACATTTAAATGATAAGAAACACACACATGCATCATGCGTTACGCAATCATCAGGTGCAAATTACGAACTGACCATTTAAATTAAAAGATTTGAATTTAAGTTAACTCAATGTTCATTGGAGTTAATCTTGAAATGTTAGGGTACTTTATTTCTTAATTTATCAATAGTAATATTTAAATACACAAAAATTACATGGAGATAAAAAAATTAAAATTAAAATTTTAAATTAAAAAAAAATTATTAAAATGCTAGAAGATAAAATCAAAGGGGCGTAATTCATACTTTGCCTATTACTAGCGGAACCCATGGAATTTCCACGGAAGGATAATTATGATTTCCTGGAAAAAAATCTTACTTTGTCATACTACAAATGATAGTAACTTCTTCAAACATAAATGTATTGGATAATAAAATAACGATAACAAAGAGTGTAATTTTATTAAAATATCTATAAAAGTAATGTCCATAAAAGCTACTTTACTGTAGTGTAATCTTATATTAGTAACGGAAACCGTCGAATTTCCACGGAAGGATAATTATGTTTTCTTGGGGAAAGTTTACTTTATCATATTACAAATGATAGTAACGTCTTAATAAATAAAAAATAATAATAAAATAATAAAATTTTAAAAGAATTGTTTTCATATTATTATTATGTCATTTTTCATCATATTTCGATTTCTGCTTTGGTCTCACTACCAACCAAGTCTGCGGGGAGACCTAAGGCAGGTAGTGGCGTGTTGTTATGGCTCCATTTCATGTTTTTCTATCTTCCCTATCATCCCCAGCATTACATAGATAACGTTTTCCTTAGTGTGTGGGCTGTACTTAATAAGACAATTTTTTGTATATCTCTTAAGCTGGGGTTTCCAGGGATTCTTTCAATGTGTTGTTTTGTTCCATTTTTTATCATTCCAAGTGCACCTACTATCACTGGTACAACTCTTGTTTTCAATTTCCACATTTTTTCTATTTCAATTTCCAGGTCTTTATATTTTGACAGTTTTTCAAATTCCTTGATTGCTATGTTACAATCCGCTGGACAAGCCATATCAATTAATAGACAAGTTTTCTCCTTCTGGTTTTTAACAATAATGTCTGGCCTGTTTGCTTCAATTTTTCTGTCTGTGTAGATGGTGTAATCCCATAGAATGGTTACATCTTCTATTTCTGTAACCGGTGCTGGATGATGTTCATACCAGTGTTTGTTTACAGCTTTTCCATAATGTTTACACATTGCCCAATGTTAATATTGCCCAACTCTATCGTGGCGATTTTTATATTCGTTTGGGGCAAGCACAGTACAGCCTGAGATTAGGTGGTCTATTGTTTCTTGGTGTTTATCACAAAACCTGCATTTTGGATCCATATTATTATGCATAATATTTGCCTGAAAGTTTCTCGTGAAAAGACTTTGGTCTTGTGCTGCAAGTATAAATCCTTCAGTTTCAGACTTTAATCCAGATGCACGTAACCATCGATGAGTATTAACTTTGTCAACATTGGATTTATTGGCACGTACTGGATATTGGCCATGCAGAGGTTTGTCTTGCCAGCGCTGTTTCATCTTTTCAAGAGCTTTATCTTTGGCTTTCATTTTCATATTTTTTGCTGCAATAGTTGGTTCTTGGCTACTGTTTTGCTTTTCTACAGAATCTACTAACTGTAATTCTTGTTTGTATTTCCTGCCTTCTTTTATTATTGAATATTTTTTCTTTCTTTCTTCATGTTGCCTTACTAATTGTATCATCCAATCCTTTGTTGTTTCTATGTATGTTAGTAAGCCAATAGTTGTTGTCTTGTATGACAATTCCAGCTGAATAAGACCCCTTCCACCTTCTTTACGGGGTATGTATAGACGGTCTACATCAGCCTTTGGGTGATGCATCCTATGCTTAGAAAGAAGCTTTCTTGTTTTAGCATCCATTCGCCTGATGTCGTTTAGAGTCCAGTTTAAGATGTTGAAGCTATATTGGACAACTGGGATTGCAAGGCTATTAATGGCCATAACTCTATTCTGTGAATTTAATTCAGTTTTTAATATCATTCGTAGCCTTCTATAGTACTCTTTACGCACTATTTCTTTCATTTTTTTATGGTGAATGTTTTCGCTCTCATTTACACCTAGGTATTTATAAGCTTCTTCTGGTTTCAATTCTTTTATTGTTACAGCAGGGTCTAGGCTAATTGAGGATGTTTCTTGTATTGATCCACGTAAAACTGTAGCTTTAGCACATTTATTCAAATTAAATTTCATTCCAATGTCTTCGCTGAAGCATTTTACAGTTTGCAGAAGACCTTCCAGCTCATTATCATTCTTAGCATATAACTTTAAGTCATCCATGTAAAATAGATGGCTTATTTTCTTTTGGCCTATTTTATAACCACATTCTGTCTTATTAAGTTGACTGGTTAGTGCTATTAATGATATGCAGAATAGTAAGGGAGATAAAGAATCACCTTGAAATATACCTCTTTTGATGTTTATTTCATCAGACTTATAGGTTCCATTTATATGATTGAGGTAAAGGGTTGTTTTCCATATAGACATGCACTGTTTGATGAAATTGATGATGACGGGCAAACAGTGCTCATCAATTTCATCAAACATTATTATTATTATTATTATTATTATTATTATTATTATTATTATTATTAAATAATTTAATAATATATAAAGTTTCAAAAATATTTTAAAATCTTCAAAGGATTGATTGCGAGTAAACTTTTTAGTTAAGAATTGATGATTATATTGCTAATCTAAAATTGAAAAGTTTAATAAAAAATCGCTTTAATCGAAATTTTCTTTTCTTCCGAGTATAATGTTCTCAATAGTTATTATTTATTCCAGTAATTAAAAGCTTATCAAATTAAATTATATCAAAGTTTTATTGCATTTTTTATTTTAGTCTTCGGAGAAGATTTTCGGATAATGATTGCAAACTTAAAATAAAAAAAAATAGATGGTTTATATTCCCGAATGAGTCCTGTGTTGAACAAATAAAACAAAAGTTAGCCATCAATATAAAATTTATTAAGATTTCATGGATTTACGTAGAGTCTGTGTGTGTGTGTGTGGGGGGGGGGTTGCAGAGGTAAAAAATAATACTTTTATCAAGATTTTTAAAAAAATTTAAAAAATAATTTCATTCATTTGTGAATGAGTACTGATAGTTTCATTAAAATCCGACAATTATTTGATTTTTCCAAGAATTTCCAAATTGATGTGTCATCGAAAAAAGTGGGTGATGCAATCATTACGTTTTCTAATGTAAAACAGTCGCAACGTTTCTTTAGCCGTTAACTCAAATCAAAACAAAACTTTCTGACAAAATTTCGAAAATGTTAGAAGTAATTAAGAAAATCTAAAAAAATAATTAGTTACTTTAATGGCTTCTGTGTCCATTTTAAACAGAAAAGACCAACTGAGTAATGGCCAAGGGTGTAAAAGAGGCCAGAGATTTCGTTATTAGGTCGCGGGATTTGACAACAAACCTACCTATTTTTACTATATTGTACAATACACACACATATACACATAGCTTATGCTGCTGCTGCTACGGTAATGCTATAGACTTTCTCCTCCTACTCTCTCACTCTTTACTACCCTTACATTTGGCAAAGGTGAGAGAAAGGCTGAGGAGAGTAGCGTTAAAAAGATAGAGGGGAAGGAAAAGCTCGTATAGAGAGTAAGTGGTGTAACGGACGGACGAACTAAGGAAGAAACAAGCAGAATGATGAAGAATTACGCTTCTTTGATTTCATAAAAGTAAAATAGTATTCAATAATACAGGGTTCTCAAAGACCCTCCCTCATATCAGAACATAATTTAAATAAAGTACATGTGCGTTGTAGTGCAGTGGATATCAGCTCGGAACGAGACATCGGGGAGCCGAGTTCGAGTTCAGTTGAATTCGTTGCATTAACTTACGCACGAATACCCTTGGGAAAGGTATTAATCCGTCTCTTCTCCCTTCAGCTATGGGTTAAATATAAGGACAGATTGGGTTCTATAGCCTTACCTCAGAAAGTAATGGCAACCTACTCTGGAATAATCTTCTGCCCAATCGGTCATGTCGCTTTCGAGACATGATCGCCCGAGCGTGTATCACCTATGGCACTTAATTGACTGATTGACTGACTGACAAAGCAAGCAAGTAATATACTGCCGCTGGATCCTGACAGACAACAAGGAATACATATATATATAAAAATATAATCTTATATATTTTTTTTATTCTTCGTCGGTGATGATTGCGTGGAACAGGAGGACAGAAGGAGAGAGTGGCGCACACAAAGAGGCCACCAGGAGTCGGAAGTCAGCGGGAGTTCTTCTGTATCTTCAGCCCAAATCCCTAGGCTTAATATAGCTCCCAGACTTCCACAGAATGTTGCTTTTTCTGGTTGTCGCTCTGTTGACGTCATCTACGGCCGGATATATCTGACAAACAACTGTTATCTATGGCCGTATGTATCTGTCAATAATATCCTTGCCGGCCATTGCCTTTTAAGCCATTGTTTTTTTTTTTTGTTGCACATGTTGACATTATCCACGGCCGGATATATCTGTCAACCAACCTAGTCTTTTGTTGGCCTCACCCACAGCCAGATGTACCTGTCAATTTCCTCTGGCATTAAAGGTAATATATTACAAGCAAAGATAAAGGTACATAGGAGGAAAAGAGCTCAATATCGTATTACATAACCTGATAACATTAACCCTGGGTATATAGTACCCAGCGCAAACGACGCCATTTTAATTACAATTTTTAGTACCTGATTTTCTTACCTAAATAATATGTTTTTCAGTTCCTATTAATGTTAACTCAAAGTACAAATTTCGAAGTGCCTACATGTAAAATATTTCAAATAAAGATTTATATTTAATATTTGTTTGATATTTTCAAAATAGGGTATGATATAACCATGGTTAGTAGTGGTGTAACTTTAATTGATGGTTAGTGTTCCAGGGTTAGTATTTCTAAATAAATTTCCGATGAACAGTGGCCGGCCACAACTGAAAGTTTCATGCTTTTTCGCTCACTCATCATGAAGGCGGTAACGTGTTAGTGTCATTTTCATAGAAACTTCGTGTTTTTGTTGGATGAATGTTGTGAAGTAGTTTTCGACTAACTGTACAGACTCAAATATTTTGTCATTGAAATTGTTTTGTAGAGGCCAGAACAAATACAATTCCTAAGGAGCCAAGTCAGGAGGGTGATGTGTATACTGGTGGGTTTTGCATTTCAACTCTTTAAAGGGCTATTTTGCAACATACGGTCTTGAGTTGTCATGGTGGAAAATTGCACCTTTTTCGATCGGCCGTTTTTCTTGCAATCAAGTATCTTCGAATGGCGAAAGGCAATTTTTATTTTTATTTTTAATCATATCACCCCAAGCAAGGCATTCCACT
This sequence comes from Ascarosepion bandense, assembly GCA_037127315.1. Lineage (NCBI taxonomy): Eukaryota > Metazoa > Mollusca > Cephalopoda > Sepiida > Sepiidae > Ascarosepion > Ascarosepion bandense. Next base: position 1,510,782 of record JBBBDQ010000934.1, read on the forward strand.
GCCACTATTTCGCATGGGGCTACATAGGGGAAGGTAAAGAGAAGGAGTGGTTAGACATAGGGAATGTCAGGAGGAAGGTGACAGATGAGTAAGGATAGCGAAGATGAGGGTTGGGTAGATGGGAAGAGTGTTTGATAGAATGGGAGCAGATTAGTGTGTTAGGAGGTGTCTATTGACCTTACTTTTAAAATCCTGGAGATTGTAACCATCGGGGAAGCAATCGTGTGGAAGGGAATTCCACAGTCGGGAAGTGCGAGGAAAGAAACTGTTGGAGTAGAAGTTGCGGTTGCATTTTATCGGTTTCACTGTAAAAGGGTGAAATTGAGATATCGATTTTCAAGCTTTTCATAGCTATCTCTTCTCTCAAAATATTCGTTTTATTCTTCACAATGGCAAGCAGGGCGTTTCCATCGACATGAGAAGATTGCTCGAGCGCGGTTGATCGTTGAAGTTAAAATCTTCTTCTTCTTTTTCTTCTTCTTCTATGTGCCTTGTCCTTTCAGGAGGTAGGCGATCATGACCTTCAACGTCTCCCTATCCCTGGTGGCTCTTAGCATGCTTTCTCCTGTTACACCACGCAACCCCGTTCTGCCATCCACTAGCTCAAGCCGATAAATCTAGACTATAAATGTATAGAAACTAGCATGACCACAAAATGAGGAATCAGTTTATATATTGATTATAATATAGAATTGATCCCCCATTTTATACCCACATTATAATTTCTTATAAAAAGTTGACATATATATTTTCTTTTCGTTTCCATATTCACTGGATTTTCATTTATCCAGGTAAAAAAATTTAAATAGTAAAAAATTTAAATACGAGCGTCATTCAGTAAATAAGGTGAATTTTTCTAAGGTGAATTTTTCTAATACAGATAGAAGCTTACTTTTTTTTTTCAACCTAGTCTACCAGCAATGTCACACACTTTTCCCATCTGTGCTCAAGTTTCCGGATTCCCTCAGCGTCAATATCTTTGGACTGATGTCTCAGCCAATCGCTCACAGCACTTCATCGTCACTTTCAAACTTCTTTAAACAATTTAGAACACTTGTAGATATTTTTTGGCAGAAACTTGTGGCACCATACAGAGTTGACAGTATCCTATGAATTTCAATTGGTTTGCACCCTTCAGCAACCAAATACTTGATAACTGACCTCTGTTCAATCCTGGAGCATGCTTCTTGATCGGCCATCTTTGTTAATCTCCAAAACCCTCAAAGTTTTTTTCAATCTGCAAAAAAATTAAATCCCTTTGAAAAAGAAGTAAAGGAAAAAAATTAAAAAAAAAAGTAAGCTTCTATCTGTATTAGAAGTCCTTATACCGAAAAATTCACCTTATTTATTGAATGACCCTCGTAGAAGTCCTTATACCGAAAAATTCACCTTATTTATTGAATGACCCTCGTAGAAGTCCTTATACCAAAACATTCACATTATTTATTGAATGACCCTCATAGAAGTCCTTATACCGAAAAATTCACCTTATTTATTGAATGACCCTCATAGAAGTCCTTATACCGAAAAATTCACCTTATTTATTGAATGACCCTCGTAGAAGTCCTTATACCGAAAACTTCACCTTATTTATTGAATGGCCCTCGTAGAAGTCCTTAAACCGAAAAATTACAAAAAAATTCTTCAACATTTGGATATTTTTTTTATTAAGTTGGTTCTAAGCTTTCGACTCACATGAGCCATCTTCAGAGATGTTAC